>WAAF01015161.1:58374-388096 GCA_013400475.1 Tricholaema leucomelas
GAAGAACTCCAAGCAGGCACACCAAGGCGGGAACACGATCCAAAGCGGGGACGAACTCCACGGCAGGAGCACCCCAAGGCGGGAACACCCCAAGGCGGGAACCCCTCGATATTTATACCCTCTCCTAGACACAGAGCCGTTACCACTGCCTAGGCGCGAAAAGCTCACAGCCAATCCTCAGCCGAGTGCAGCGCGGGCCCGGCATGGGGCACTCCTCGTGCCGTAAGGGTCCCCCCTGCTCCCCCCTTCACGCCTGCAGGGCAGCGGGGGGGAGAAACAGGTCTGTTCGTGTCTTTTTCCTCTCCCATTCAAACAGAGGGAAATTTCTGGGGTACATGGGACCTCCAGGACAAGGCCAGGATGCCATTGGCTCTCTTGGCCACCTGGGCACACTGCTGGCTCATCTTCAGCCTACTACTATCCACAAAGTATTAATATTAAGCACTTTTAATCAGGGCCTGAACGATTTAAGGTAGTAGCCACTATTTTAAAAACATTTCTGATCCTGTTCCATAGATATGAATGTACACAAATACAAAGCAAAATTCTCAGGACTGAAGCAATACATGAAGTTAGCAAGTCAAGACTGTGCAACGATGGCTTTGTAAAACCCTGCCATCCCACTCTCTGCACCACACAGTAATGAGCTTCAGCAGTAGCTGATATTCTTACCTCGTGAGTATACTTCTACTCCATCCTTGAACGGATTTCTACATAACTACTTAATAGTTCAGTTCTCATTGCTTTGGGGTTTGGTTTTGTTGGAGGGTTTTTTTTCGGAGGGTGTGGGGGTTTTGTTGTTGCTTTGTTTGGGGGTTTTGGTTGGTTTTGTTTAAACAGAAAAGATGAAGTGGAGACCAGGACAGTTAGGATTATTCATTACTACATACAAGCAGTACATGATCTAGAGTTTCTAATCTGTGTATCATATTTCTGAAGTAATAGAAGATTTGGACGAATATAAGCAAGAACAGATGTAAATCTGGATCTTAAACTAAATATAAGGCTCCAAATCTGATGCTCTCTTTTTTCTCTTTTGGCTGTACGTCTTTTCCCCTGTAAGACTTTTCTTGACTCAAGTGCCATTCTCTTATGTTAACCTGTCCTGCTAAAAGGAACTCTTCAAGTTCTCCTTCCTAGTGATGGTATAATACTAATCCTTTAAATAGGTTCGTGTAAAAACCAGTAGACTACAATACTAAGAGGTGAAAGCCTCCTTTTTGTTGCCTGTTTTCTACAAGCACAGAACAATGTACTGTTAATGCAGATTACCTTGATTTTCCCTGCAGGAGCCTATCAAGTTGTGCAAAGCCTGAAGCTTTGCTAACAAGGAATATTACAGTTTCAACAGTTTCTTCCAGATAGCAATGAATGACAAAAGCCAAAATGGTCAGACCTTTGTGGTTGTTGCATTTAGGAGTTTTTTTATTTGCTTGTTTGTGACAAAAACAAACCCCAAAACCAGCCACACTTCTTGTCTCTCATCCAAAGTTTTGCCAGATTCAGTGGCCTCTTCTGAAGCTGTTTGCTTTCTAACTGAACAAAGGTTCCCCTGAATATTTTCTTTCCTTTATTTGTAGGCCATCCTGCAGTCTTGCTGATACCTGAGCTCAGTGACTGATACTGTCTATGAGCCTTTAGTGCTCAGCTTCAGAAACAAACAAATCACTGACATTTTGTCACAAGCATTGTGTTGACAGTGGAGAACTGGTGAATTCTGAGGGTCTTGGACCCTCTTTCAGGCTCTGAATAGCAATGTAGTCTTTCCATCAAGCTTACTATATTCTGCCTCAGTCCAAAGATTTTTCTCATTTACATATCATCTGTGCAAACAGCTCCAGCACCAGTTCACCGGCGTCTAATCTTAGTCCCAGCCGATTTGTCCCCATCTCCATTCTCTAATGTGTTCCACTCTTCCCTATACTGCACAGCTCCATTTCCTACAGTAGAAGTTTTCTTGTCCAGTCTTCCCAAGCTCATTCTCTTCTTTGTCTCCTCTCACCAGCTGCTAGTTTCACCTTTCCCATTTGCCTCTCCCTGGGTATTAGTGTCCTTGTCTGATCAGTCCCAGCCCCTGATCTGAGTTTCCAGTATCTCATCACTTCCCAGCTGTTTTCTCTTGGAAACATATAAGATTCTTTAATGAATTTATTAATGAACTGTGAACAGTAATGAGGCAAAATCATCAAACAAGGCATGCTTTTATGTTAATAAAGTTCAAAGAAAAAATAAGAGCTAGAAGAGAGGTTTTTTTTTCCTCCTGGACCTACAGAGTGTTTTGTGTGGCTCCTTCAGTGTGATCTTGTGACCAGAGAGGGTCTGAAATGGGTCTGTAGACTGTGCAAACACTGAATAAGACAAGGAATTTCCCCTGGAAAGTTGTCACTCTGGATTTATTAACTGTAAGATGCAAATTCTTCCTCGAATGACTTGTTCTACATGATGACCTCCACAGAGGTGGGGTAATAAAGAACATTTTAAAGTCAACTATCCCTCCTCCGCAAAATTATTTTTTTCCACAAATAATGATTTTCTATTCCCACAACTTTTTATTATCTCAACTCTTTCTTGCTTTACTTACTGAGTGAAAACTTTTGGAAACTGAGTTTCTTCCATTAGTCATGTGCTTTGACCAAGAAGCAATAAAGCATTAAATACAGTTCTTAACTACCAAGACAGCTTAGAGTTTAGCTACTTAAATGGATGAGCAGGAGGCAGGACCACAGCCTTAAAAAATGCAAGCTGGGGCTGTTTATGATTTAAATTTTTTGATTATGTAGTTAAGAAAGAATGGAGTAGAGGGCTAGATATGTTCTCAACACTTCACTGACCATGAAGTCAATATTTCATATGAATATTTCTGTGTGTTTAAGGATTTGCACTGTAAGATTACATCAAGTTTTAATGATGTTTGAGTGGCTGAATACATCTGATTAATAAAACTGCTGCCTGCCTTTCATTATTCAAGCTAAGGCTGTCAGGTTTGTAAAAGATCTGAATCGGAAAACCAAAGCTAGAAATCATCAGAGATGTTGTAATACTAATGCTTGAGACTGCATTCACATGGAATTACAGAGGGAGAGAATGACATTTTATCATCGATTGTGATGGTTTGGGTATCCCCTGCCCCCCCACACTTTAGAAATCACCCAGACTAGACTCAGTCGGCTCTGGAAATTTGAATGAAGCTTATATTTACAGCTGGCACAATTTACAAGCAGATATTTACAGTATAGACAGATATATACAGAAGTATACAAGGTAAAAAAGGTAATACAGACACAACTCCCCTCCCAGAAACCTGAGTCCCCAGGAGGGGCTCTCAACCACCCCTCACCTTCCCCCTACCACTCTCAACCTTACCCCAGTCCCAAGGAAGAAATGGAGGTTTGGCCAAGAGGATTAAGAAGCAAAGGTGAAATCAGCCGAAGCAAACGGAGGGTGAGGTTAGAAAGCAAGATGGAGTTCAGCCAGCAGCCTCTGCTCCCCAGCAGGCAAAGAGCTCAGAGAACAGCCCAGCATGCAGTGCCCAAGCAAAGTGACTTTATCTTTTGTTTTGCCTTTCTTCTTTACACATCTCAGCAAGGCTGTGAGGGAAGTAGACCTCACCATTGTTTTAATTTCTCAGCCTATGATCTAATTCTTCTCACCAAAACACCCCAGCTAGGCTCAAACTAGCACATCTATAAAAGCAACTGCAATAATATGAGTGTTTGTAGTGGAAGTCATGACAAAAATGTTTCAAGTTTATGTAAAGCCTATATCTAGCACAAGAAAGTAAGCATGTGATAATCCTATGCACCATGGATGTTACACAGGGAAGGGAATCCAGGGAGGTAAGAGTCATTTTAGAGGGAAAGGAAGTGAACTGCTATGCTGCAATATGTGGGGAGAAGAGAAGGAAATTTAGGCAGGAGAATGCAACATTCATGAAGATCCATGCTGAGCTTACCCCTTGTTTGATGTATTTGTATTTCCTGATAGAATAGAATAGAATAGAATAGAATAGGATCAACCAGGTTGGAAGAGACCTCCAAGATCATCCAGTCCAACCCAACCCTATCCAGTCAACTAGACCATGGAGGAGATGGTCAGAGGAAATACACTACCATGTGTGGAAAGAAATTTGCATTTCTGACTTTAAGGGTGGTAATGCTTGAATACCATTCACTCTGCTGACTGCAGAGCGCAAGCAGACTGTTATCTGGAAAGGCAACAGCCACCTGTGCAATTCAAAAGGAGAGATCTGTTATTCCTGAGGTTCTTGGTTGGCATAAGTATGCGGATGGCAGACATAAAAGAGTGAGCAACCTGTTGATCTCGCTGTCCTGAAATACTGATGTGAACTGATCTTTAGAGGGAGCAGATTCCTGGAAACTTAATCTCTGCAATTGTCCCTGTTCTCACAAAGATCTGTCAATGACATGTGACTCTCTCTTCCTCCTTAGAATAGCAGAATTAGGTTTTTACAAAAGGACACCCCAGATACTTTGCATTTTTGTTGCATTCCAGAACTGTTTCCTCATCCTTACGTAGTGCTTAATTCCAAACATGAATGTTGGAAATCTCGTAAGCTGTCTTTGAGACCTTCCTCTGAGCTTTGGTCCTGCATTGCTCCAGCTCTCTGGATCTCCATGTTGGATTATTTGTGTAGAAAAGTTGGAATATGTCATATTGATGTGCTGCCAGTGAGGGATACTGTACAGCCCAGAGCCCTCTGTAATCCATTGTCTGTGTCCATGTCCAATTTGGAGAGTGGCAGATAGAATCAGGAGAATGGGCAGGGATTTCATGTGATATGACCCTTGCCAGATGATGGTGTCCTACCTCTGGGTAGGGAAAGAATGGCAACGTGTGAACTAAAAAAAATGACAGCCAAGGACATGGTAAGAGGCCTGTGGCAAATGTTCTAGGATGAATAAAGGTCTAATTCCAGCATGTGTTCATTTACCAAATGAAAATGAAAGCAAAGCCCCAGTCCTTCATTACCACAAAGACAGTAGTACTGAGAGAAAATTATCTTTGGGATAAAGAAATGGAAAGGGAAAAAAGAAATAAGCAAAGAGGCCTGAAGGCAAGGTGTGGCAAGGTAAGCTGCTTTTTGTCCTGTTGGAGCAGAATTGGTATAGAACAGGTTAAAGCAGAGAACCCAACATTTTGGGCCCCCACTAAACTAGCATAGTGAGATTATAAGTGATTGCTGCTATTTACAGTGTGGTTTTGATCCAATACCAGGAGCCATATATTGTACTTTACTGAACTCCATTCTGTGATTAAATTTTTACCATTTTAATTAAGAAATGTGATGGGCTAAAGAAGACTTCATCTTCTTTTTGATGAGCAACTCACTCTCAAACTGACCCTGATTATTGTCAAATGGATTTGTTGTTCTTTGTTTAGTATTTGTTGAACAGTTTTGATAATTTAACAATACAATTATTAAAAAGCCCTGTATGATGTACTGACTACAAATGCACTGTATGTGCTTTAACTAGATGACAGCTTTCCTAAATAGAAGCAGAACAACAAATTACTTAAGAACAAGGCAAAAAACAAAGGCACAAAAATGACAAATCCAGGTGTAACATAATCAAAGATTTACAAACTATATGAAGCAAAAGCTGGAATGCAAGAAAAATCTTCAACATTGTTCTTTACATTTTCTTACCTGGTTCTGCTCTGGAATGACTCATGGCTTTTATTAACATAAATTCAGATGACATAATATGACATGAAGACATTTCTGAAATACATAATGCTAAAGTGACTTTACTGTCACTGCATTTCATAGTAGCCTTTTGAAGAAAAGCTGATCACAGTATCAGCATCTTATATGTACCTTATGGGATCACCCTGGAGCTTACAATAAGCAGAAAATTATTTTTCTGTCTTTTTTTATGAACCACCATCAGTACTCATAAAGGCTTCAAAATAAAACTTAGATATGCAAAAAAACTGCAGTAAAGAGGACATTACCTCAATAAAAAGGTGGAACATACTCTTGAAAATTATTTATCTTCCCAGCAGTAAAAAAATATTGTCTTTAAGTATACAAAGTTATGTTTAGAACATTCAGTATACAAAGTTATGTTTAGAACATTCTTCAAGACATTATGACTTTCAGGAACTTCAGTGTTTGAGATCTGATCCTTTTTTTTTTTTTCTTGTCAATCTGTTAAACACTATGAGAAACAGTGATGGACAATGGGTATTATGTATGAATTCAGGAACTGCAAAATAATGTTTGCATGTTACCCTGTAATACAAGGCTCAATATTAGTATTAGTAGGACTGAAATTGTTTCAGGATATTACTGCTGGTTAAATCTCAGGTAAAAATAGGAAGATACACTCTTCTTTCTTGAGCATGACTGAGGCTGGATGTACCGCACCTTGAGTACTGTGTCCAGTTCTGGGCCCCCCAGTTTAAGAGCGACATTGAGATGCTTGAGCGTGCCCAGAGAAGGGCAATGAGGCTGGTGAGAGGCCTCAAGCACAAGCCCTACGAGGACTGAGGGAGCTGGGATTGTTTAGCCTGGAGAAGAGGCAGCTCAGAGGAGACTTGGTGCCATGGTCTAGCCTTGAGCTCTGTGGTAATGGGTTGGACTTGATGACCTCTGAGGTCTCTTCCAACCTTGGTGATACTGTGATACTGTGATAGAATAACTGCCAGCAATGCTCAGATTTTAGAAATTATTTTGAGTAAAGGGTGACAGTCTTGCAGTAATATCAAAGGCAATCAGAAGTTATTGAAAATGGCAGCAACTAAAAATGTATTGTTTGCTATAATTTCTGAACTTCTCTGAAGGTCCTCTGTCCTAATTTTTTTTCCCCCATAAAAATGTCAGATTTTGAACAAAGAAATTAAATCCATTTAAGGTGCACTTTTATTTTACGGTTTTAATAAAGGGCAAACTTTGCATCCATTTTTACATGATAGGATATTTATTAGCAACCTGCAATGATGTTCTCTGCACTTCCCACCATGGAGATGGTTTTTAAACACATGATGTTAAAATGTGGGATTAAGCACCTTCTGCAATGGTCCTTGGCCTGAAATGAGTTATAAGGCTGCAGCTGAGCCGAAGTGGCTTCTGTTATCTCAGATAGCTAAACCCAAACTTTTTATACATAAGCCATCGTGTACAATCTCAAGACCAAAGCAGCTTCTGGCTTCTTTATTTGCTGCTAATGGAAGCTAGAAGTCAGTTCTACATCCTTGCTAGTGTCCCCTGAGGGTGATAGAGGGAACTCTCCTTAGCCCGGCATTGGGAGTACTTCTCAAGTAGGTACTTCATTGCAAAGACAATGGTCCCACTACAAGATGCAACTTTCCTCTATTGGTGTTTCTGGTGATTGCGGTCAGACAAGATAGCTCAAGGTTGCTTGCAGGTTTCTGATGCTGCCTGTCTCAAGAACAACACAGCCTTGGGGCAGACTGAGTTAAGGGAAAACAATAATTTCTGATATGCAAGCCAGAGGTGACATGAAATTCAGTTCACTGAGGGGATCCTTGCAGACATTGTGGAATCCTGTTCAAAGACTCAGACTTTTCAGCTATGGAGTGCAGGATGTGTCCTTAGAAATTAATCTCTCTATTCATATAAATAAGAATAAGCTGCCACAATGTTTCGTTCACATTTGAATGTATTTCTGTCTTTATCTATTGTGCTAACATAAGCAACATTTAAGATGTCTTCCTCCTTTCAAAAGAAGCATTTGGAAAGAACAAACAGGCATGCTCTCTCTCAGTGGAGGAATGGAAGGATGAGAATAAACTAGAGAGTTTGAATTGGCAGTGTTTAAATTGGTATTACTGCCACACACATTTAATCTATGTTTCATATTAATAGACTTATGTTTAATATTGTCTTTTGTCTGGGAGTTATTCCTACAAAAAAAAAAATACTGTATGGAGAAAGATTCAAACCAAAGTAGACCAAGATGCAGATTAAAACTATTATCTGCAAGGTTGGTTTCAGCTTTGCCTAAAGTTTTACATTCTTTTAACAAGTTTCCAGCTACAGTAGGAAGACGTATGGCAATTTCAGTTCCCTTTTAACATCTTTATGTGCTCATTAGCAACCTACATCTAGTGAACCATATACAAGATGCATATTCTTTTTTTCTCTTCAAGCTGATTTATAATTCTTCTGTGATTCTCCTACCTTCTATTCTAAAAGAATCTTGCTTTAGAACCAGCAGAATGCCTCAGATTTTTTTTTCACTTTAACTGCTCCTACTTGTAGGAGGTCTGCAATTAATTTTGATACTAACTTGAATCAGAATGTAGGTGGTGGCTCTGTACTTTTCAGATGAAAATCTGTATTTTATATTTGTCTAAAAATAAACTGCTCTCCCCTTGTACATTGATTTTTCATTCGTGGGGGTGAAGGGCTGCTGGGGAGGTGATGTCCCCAAGTTAAAGACAGATTTGAAAGATTTGTATAAGCGAAAGGGAACTTACTGCAGTCACAGACACTTAAACCGACTACAACAGTAGCAGCGGTGGATTGTTTCAGTTAAAGAAAGACAATGTAGATGATACTGTCAAACTTTTGCATAGACAGCAACTAGGCAACCTTCAGCACAGCTAAATGTAGTCTTCAATGCTAGTCTTTATGCATCATGTCAGAACAAAACTTATCATCTTCCCTTCCATTGAAGATAAATACAAGATGGTAAGTTCTGAGAAAAAAAGTGAAAAGGTTGAGGCTGACAAGAATACACCTCACTATCATGCACACTCATCCTATGCCAGAGGATTGTCTACTATTATAGCTACACCATTGTTTTCTATATTAAATGTAGCCCACCAGATGTACCTCTAAGTGCTTGGGTATCATGCACATGGCAGTGAAAATTTTTATTTGGCAATGTCTGGCCATACAATCATTCTCATAGACCCAGTTTTGACTTGGCAGCAAGTAAAGAGCTGAGCATCTCTAAATGAATCCATGAAAGTCAGCAGCTAACCATAGTGGCATCTAAGTAGGCCAGGAAAAAGTGCAGATGAGGAGAATTGGTTGCTAGGAAGGCCTCTGTTGCTATGAAGAACTCACAACTCTCTTCTTTTGAAGTAAGGAACTAAAACCCTTTTTCCTAGCAAAACACAGAAGCAATAGCAGCCTTCTGCTTTTTGCTTTATGGCTTGCTGGTTAAAGCACCAGGATGTGAGACCAAAGTCCCTGCCTCCCAAGTCCGTGATTTGGCTAGCCTTCATGCTAAATTCTGAGATGGGCCCACCTAGTTCTTGGTATTGCTGTTACATATTCAATCACTCTTTCAGAGTCAGAGGAGAACTCAGGTCAAGAACTCCAAGTTCCACGTTATGGGTACTACAGAACAGAGTTACGATCCTTGCTGTCCTCTTGTCCTGGTAAACTGTCCTGGAATAGAAAATTATGTAGCTCTAGCAGAAAAAAGCAAAAGGTCAAGACTCCATATGCAAAGAGGAGTGACAAAAATGGTATCACCAAGGAGTGAGGGAATGAGGACATTAAATTAGGAACCTCTTTAAAGTTAGATACATTGAAAAAAAATCAAAATATGGAACTACCAGATTAAAAAGTCAGATGAATAAAAATCTACTAGAAAAAGACTATGTGGGGTTTTTTTTCCTTACAATATGAAAATCTTTAGAAAGGACAACTTGAGGTCCTTTATTGAGGGCAACTTGATATTTTCTTAAGAAAAAAACCTGCTTTCTACTGAAAATTTCCCTTAAGAAAAACAAACACACACATACAGACACAGAGAAAAAGCCTACCTCCAAGACTCCCACTGTCTATTTCTTCTTAAAACCTTTTCTTTTACTGCAATGAAAAGTTACTTTATTTCTTGTCACTCTCATCATTCACAGCAGTTTCCAGTGACTTCAGAGCCACTCACATTAAGTAGCCAGTTTGAGGATCCTAACTTTCAGGACGCATTCCCAAGCCAGCATCAGGGAAATGCTCCATTACCTGCAGCAGACTATGCATCAACTTATAAATCACTCTTTTCAGAAGATGTCTCACTATGACTTTTGTAAGAAGACAGGCAAATGCTGAATTTCCAGGGTAATATAACAAAGGCTTCAATTCCTGTAAGTGTCAGCCAAACTTGTAACCTACATAGGAAATTAGTAGAGGCCATCTCTAACCACATGAAAGAAAAGAGGATTATTAGGAGTATCCAGCATGGACTCACTAAGGGGAATTCTCGCTTGACTAATCTGATAGCCTTCTATAAAGGCATGACCAAATGATGAAGGGAGAGCAGTGGCTACTGTTTATCTTGACTTCAGCAAGGATTTTGACACTGTCCCCCATAATATCCTCATAGGCAAACTCAAGAAAAGTGAGTTAGACAATTGGACCATGAGGTAGCGCAACAACAGGGTTCAGAGAGTTGTGATCAGTGGTGCAGAGTCCACTTGGAAGCCTGTGGCCAGTGAAGTTCCTCAGGGATCAGTATCGGGTCCAGTTTTGTTCAGTATCTTTATCAATGATCTGGGTGAGGTGACTGAGTGTACCCTCAGCAAGTTCAGTGATGATACAAAACTGGTAGGAGGGTGGCTAACACACCTTGTTGGGCTGTGCTACCATCCAATGAGACTGGAGAGCTGGGTGAAGGCAAATCTCATGAAGTTCACTAAGTACAAGTGCAGAGTCCTGCACCTGGGGAGGCAGCAGTACAGACTAGGGGTTGCCTTGCTGGAAAGCAGCCCCGTGGGGAAAGACCTTTGAGTCCTACTGGACAGTAAGGTATCCATGGGACAGCAATGTGCCTTGATGGCCAAGAGGGCCAAAAGCATCCTGGGGTGCATTGAGAAAAAGTGCCCAGCAGGTCCAGGGAGGTTCTTCTCCCCCTCTACCCTGCTCTGCTGAGACCACTGTGTCCAGTTTTGGGCTCTCCAATTCAAGACAGATCTGCAGAAAGAGTCCAACAGAGAGCTATGAAGATAATGGCAGGAGCTGAACATTTCTTCTATGAAGAAAGACTGAGAGAACTGAGGCTGTTTAGTCTTGAGAAGAGAAGGCTCAGAGGTGACCTTATCAACCTCTACAAATACCTGAGGAGTGGGTAGCAAGATTGGATTTGATCTATCGCAAATACTGCATCAGAGACAAAAACTCTGTCAACAAAACTGCTAAATCAAGCAATTTTTCTGCTTTCACAAAAATCAGTATTTACTGTCAGAAAAGGAGTCCTACAACAGTCCCTCACTCCAGAGATGATTACAGTGGTCAAGACATTCAGTTTTAATCTGCTTCTTTGAAAGGGGCCAAAAGATAATAGCAAATTCGAATCCAGGCAGTGGATTTGATGCTGTACACTAACTAATGTTGAGCTGTATAAATATTTTGGATTTAAAGATAATATTTGATTCATAATTCACAAAGAACTAATTAAAAACAACAGGAAAAGAGTAAGTGAATTCATTATCTATGCCATGAGTCATTTCTATGGGTCAATACTGGTCATTATTTTCAAGTAATGAGTAGTGACCTATTTGAAGTCCTAAATGGGATTTTGTGTCCTTGCATGAGGTCTGATGGATTAGCTGTGGGTATGAAAGAAAAGATGAATGAAAACTAGGCTGTAAGTGCTAGTACAGTATGCACATCCGCCTGTGTGCTGGCAGTCGGCAGATGGATCTTCAGCACAGGAGCTGCAATATTGGTATTGGTGCTTGGGGGTTATTCAGCATGTATGGAATGGCATTTTCTGTCTGCTTCTGGAGATTTCTTTTTTAATGATCAGCTTGTTAATGTTTTGAAATAGGGCACTTTTATGGTGTTTTCTATATCTGATGAATTATCTTGAACTTATGCAAAGGCTCCTTTGGACTCCAAAAATCTCTCAGGCTAAAGGCGTCTGAGGAAGGCCAGAGGACTTGTATAATGAAAGAAATTTACAAGTAAATGGAAATTAGATTCAGTAGGTACAAAGCAATGCAAAAAAAAATGAGTCATTTAAAAAGAAGGAACAGACTTTTCCTGGGGGAGATTCTTTTCAGCAGGAAGGTGCAAGAAACACTACAGCTCACTTCATGAGCTGTAGTTTACCCACGGTTTCCTTCATGACTCTATTTTGGGTTTTTCCTCCCCCTGTAAGTGTATTTGAAAAGCCTAGGACTTAAACCCCTGCAGTTTACAGCAAACACATACAAGGTGTGTTCTCCTCTGTCCTGTTTTACTGGTCACTTTTGCCTTAGTGATTTGCAGTTGGAAAATTTGAGAATTTTCTCTTGATGTGGTTTCCTTCTTTTTCCACAGCTCAGTGCCAGGCGGCTTTAGTATTCCCTGTAATTACCTTAGTCAGCTTTACTTGACATTGTATCAAAAGAAGTGCTCTTGCTACAGTAGCTGAGTATCTTGCCAGATGGCACTAGGGGTATCTTCAGTACTTGTGAATTAGCTCCATGTGACCTGACAGTGAAAGCTTACTTAGGGTGTAAGGTACAGGTTCATGACCACAGCGCTGGCACAGCAATTTCTTCTTCATCTGTAATGATGGTATCCAATAGATACTTATCTGGTTATGATTTTATCTGAGCATCAAATAAAAAAAATCCTCAAGAAAAAGATGAGCATCTCTTCCAGAGAGAAAACTTTCTTTGCCGTCTAGATGCCTATAAAAGAGGATAGTCTTTTTGGAAGACTAAAGCACACTGCTGTGGCAACGCTTTAAGCCAGCGCTGGCTCAGGGCAAGAGCTGACAGCATTTCTTACCTTGCTTAGATTTCAGAAATACATGCTTTGTGACACATGGCTTCCTGCTTGCCTATTAACCTCTGAAATTGCCCCAGAATAACATAAATATTATTTAGATATCTGTAAAAGGTTTGGAAAGGCTGAAAGTACAACAAACAGCAGAACTCTGCTGAGGAGTAAATCTAGTAGTTTTGTGGTGAAACTGATTTACCAAGACAGGACTTATGCAAATACTGGAGAACAACAGTGTGTTCCCACAGGGTCAGTGTAACTGCTCTTCATTATAGGCAGGACACTGCTGAAAAGAAGCTAAAAAGGGCATCCCTGAACTCAAGACAGATAGGTGATGCTACAGCAGCTCTTGCATTATGGATGAACGCACAATTTAGTGAGAAGTAATAGTGCCATAAAGCAGCAGAAAAGTGTAAGTCAGAAGCAAAAAATATGTTATGAGTTTTGAATTCATCTCCTGCTCCCTGAAGTACATTTTCTCATACCTTGCCTGGTCTGCTTTTAAATGCTATGTGTAACAGCAGTTTCCATAATTTCCCTGGAGAGGAAATGATGCTATTCAGTACCCTTCTTGTCAGGAAGCTGGTATCCTGCCTGCTTCCTTCCTCCTAGCTCCATCTCTTTACTCTGAATGATTCCCTGCCCACCATTCTGAACACCACTGCTTTTCCTTTCTGTCCTGAGTCTATGAGGGGATGGTGGCTGATGGGTCCTTTATGGGCTTCTACATAGCTCAGAGGGGCCCCTCACAGACTCAGAGGCTAATTGGTGGGAGCTGGTCTCTCTAGGGAGCAGCCCAAAGTGGAAAGGGTCCTGTACTCCATGCCCATAGTGTCCTAGGGGCAGCCTGAGCACAGTCGCCCTCTCCAGGCAATTTTACTGTAAATATAACACAGACCTTCCACAACATAACCTGGTACCCCTTTTTTGACTGCCTCTGTCTATCATGGCATGGCTGCAAAGGAGATGAGACCTGCAAATAGCAGCTGCACCTCATTTAATCAGAGATTGTCCATGTGGTAGGAAACAGTAAATTTGCAAGTTCCCCAATTCTCATGGGTTTTAGATAGGGACACTTTTTTTTCAGTAACCAAGCATAGACATAGCACAGATGCCTCTTTATCCTACTCATTCTCATACACTCACAGCAGGTAATCACTGAATTACTTTGAATTTTGTCTCTGAGACATCGTGCACAATTCCAGGTGAGTTGTGTCCTGTCCCACTCCCTCCATTTTGGGAATCCTTACTCTATAGCCTGGGGCATACTCCAAATACTCCCATGTACCTGTCAGTTTTCCCAAGTTCTGCCCCCGGGTTTGCTTCCAACAGTAAATGCTGTCAATGTTCAGTACATATGGTCTTTAAAGTGCTTTAAATGGTGTAAAAACAGCCAGAGTGTCTACTCTATGCAAACTCAGAGCCATGTGCAAACTGAGGGTTTTATTTTTCACATCTCTCACATATTTGTTGACTGAGAGACCCTTCTCCAGCACCTACTGAAACGCACAACTCATTCATTTTTCTGTCTACTAACACCAGATAACAACCTGACCCATTCATATTTGACATTGTTTCTTACAAGTAGGTTTCCACAACCTCCTGATAGGGTGATGGGAGGTGGCAGGAGCTAATTTTTGGAACAAACTCCAATTTGCCAACAACTTTCTCCCACTGTGACACTTTAGGGAGAATAGAAGTATCATGTGATCCCTCCAAAAAGTTCAGTTCAACATTGTTATTCGGTTTCTCGAGCATAAACACAGGTGGGCAGAAGAAGCAATAGCAATAACAGAAAAAACGTCATGTCAGCTCACATCTCTTGGTAAAAGTGGAACATGTATTAGAAAGGAACATAGGAAACATATTTTTTCCTTGTTCTGCATTAACCATTTCACTTTCTTGAATCAGACCTCTATAAAAGTGGTTTTGCCCCATGCAAAGGTAGACTTTAATAGATCTGTTTATAGAGACATGATCAATATATTAATATGGCTGACACGGTATTTCTTTTTGCATGTGTAACACAAAATTGTATCTTGTAACTTGGCAATTCTTTTTGCAAGCAATTCTTGATGCAAACTCAGGATGGCATCACTCCAGATGAGAGCAAAGCAGAAAAAACAGAGCTTTCTCTTCCAATAAGCTCCCTCCCTGAATACACAGATACTTTCATAATTTGGTATTTTTTGCTTGACCATTCATTACCCATCAAGTCCTGGTTCAATTTATTGGAAATTTGTAGACTACCAGGAGTATCCATAACAGAGAAGAACTTCTACATGTGCACTATTTGCAACACTTTGTTCTGCTAAACTAGCACCCTAAAATATGCATTAAATCTTTAGTGAGTCTTCAACACAAAAATTGATATCCAGTCCTGGGAACACGTTGCTGATGTTAAGCAGGTGGGTCATGGCTCAACAGCAGCAGTTCCACAGATTAATATTTTTCTTTTTATTACACACAGTGTCCCAAACAGAATAACATAGCTCTTCATAGAGTAAAAAAAAAATGCAAAAAAATCATCCCCAATTAAGCAGAAGATTGCTTCTATCAGGTTCTTTCTGCAGCTGGGAGAAGACTTCTCAAACCGTAATCATGGAGCTTACTGCAGAGCTGTGTATAAAGTTGAGATGTTCCTTGAATTTTATGAGAATTTTTCCAGTTCAAATAATGTATTCTGTTTATAGATCTATATCTATCTTTTTTTTTCCCTATATCACTGTTATTAAGAGAAACAGAGTGGTTTCTGAAAAAAATGAAAGAGTTACCATCACATTTTAATTACATCCAATGGGTAAGGTCACTCACAAAGGTATTTATCAACTGAGAAATAAAAGGTGTCTTTGAAATATTAGGAAAAACGCTAAACCTGTGGTTTGATGATTAACTACTATTAAAAGTGTCTCATTTTACTAACCCTACCGTTGTGCTCAAAACCTTTCTTTAACATTTATCATGAGAATACAAATCTCAGTGCACAGTTGGCTTAAAAAATACAGCTGAGGAACGAGACTCATAGAGTAACTTTGAATATATAACAAAGAACTGTGTCAAGTTAGCAATTATTCCTCAGTTTGTGAATTTACTAAATGAGTAGAGAAGAAGTTATCAAAAATCTAGACAAATTCAACAGTTTTGAAGTCTCCACTTTAGAGATTTCAATAGGGACACTGTTACATATTGAAATCAAACTGCACTTAAATGAAAGCAATCTTGGAACAAGTATTTTGAAATAATATTTTTTTTTCCAAAACAAGTACTACCATTTGTACAATTCTTACCTGCAGAGGTTTTCACAATTTCTGAAGTATTTCTGAGACCCATAAAGTCAAACTGATATAGTCTCCAAGATTTCTGATCAGCAGCCTCCACTGAGTTTTTCCTCCATCTGTAAATCATTTCCTCTTTAGGGTAGCCATCTAGAAATTAATATATATATATATGTGTGTGTGTGTGTAAACATATTGCATTTCATAAAATAAGGTACTGAAACACAGTATCTGTTCACTGATCTATAACTATTTGGCAATAGCAAAATCTCTGATCTGATGAATTCTGATCTCAGCGATTTTGGTAGTATAATTCAGCTAAAGAGTTGTATGGCACACAGTATTCTGTTCTACATATGCTCTAAAGAAGCTGTGCAAACCAACAGAATGTAAAAAAGAGGGAATGTCAGGAACAGGATAGATCATTTTAAAAGTGGCAGTAGTTCTAACATGCTGTGTGCTATTGTACTTAAGAAATGAGCTCAATACAGGGCAAACCAACAAAAAAACAGTATAGTTTTTTTAAAGTGATTATGCCATCATTACATTCAAAGCCTGTAGTGTTTATTTGGATATGACCTGATCTCTTCAGCTGAAAAAGCTTCTGAAAGTCTTCCTTTACCAAGTTAGCACTCAGCTGTCATAATTAATCCTCATGCCTAAAGAGAATGGCATTTTCTGATAAAAGTCCAACGACAAATCTTCAACCAGCACAAACCACAATAATAGACCATTTATAAAGCAACAGCACGCCTATGCTAGTAAATCTACATTGTTCTCTAATGCATAATACATGTATTAGTCTAATAATTAATATAGCAGATGTAGATTACAAGGGAAATAAAGAGCCTAACAACAACAATAGTCAGTTAATGTAACTGCCTCATTAGTGATTTTTTTTTTCACCATCAAATACTGATAATATTTTTGCATTTGCAGTACAAAACAACTTCTCTGGTCATGGTGTTATTCCCTTGATGTTTTCCTTCTATGAGGCTCTTCCTCATCTTGCTTAAGGTTCCACTCTGCTGGGGCACTGCTCTAAGATATGCATGGCCTCATTTATCCCTCTTGCTAATGCAGCATGAAAGGTACCCTCAAGTCCCTCAGTTATAATCTGTAGGAAATAATTATGTGTTGATTCAAAATGTCACTTTTGTCTGTTTTCCATCAATGTAAATAAAGAAACAATCCATGAAGACTCAACTGAGTAACAAACACAAGCCCTGCCCTTCTCTGGGAGAACTCTTGCTGCCAAGCAGATTTCACTGCCAGTTCCACTGTGCTGTTCTGAGAGACTGATCTAAAGGTTAGTTTCTTCGTCTGGCAGATTATGTCAGAGAACGCAGTTTCAGTGAAAGGAGTCAAATTCTGCAGGACCTCCAAGCCTTAGCCCTGCATCTTTTGAAATATTCTCAAGTCTGCCTTCTATTTAACCAAGCTGTCTAATCACATTTCTGGCTGAAGAATGCCTCCTTCTAATAGAAGCCCTACATTTTACCTCAGGAGCCTTCTCAAATTGACTTCACCCATGGAGGCTCTGATCTCTATTCCCCATAGTTCAGGAAAGCATCAGATGGCTTCCTGGATGAGCTGCGGCTGCTTTGACGTCATCCCAGGTGGTGGTGGCAGAACAGGGGCTGCCATGCAGTCTAAGTTCTAATCCTTCCTCTGAATTTGCCTCTTGATACAGAGGAAACCCCTTGCCCTGTTACACCAACTCCCCCTGCAGAACCTGTGTCCCCAAGTGCTCATTTGCAGATTTTGTAACAAGCAGTAGATGGGGCTCCTTTTCTCAGGTAAACTTCACCAGAATCACTGCTATTAAAAAAAATAAAGAAATTCAAATATCCTGGAAGTAATAAAGATATTTTTGCTAAATATATCATTTTACATTGATCCAAAATGAACTTTAAACTTTTATTTCAAAATGTTACCAATTAGCCTTGAGTTCCATTTCTTTATTTTTTGACCTTTATTTTTTTTTTAAACATAGAATCATAGAATCACAGAATCAGTCAGGGTTGGAAGGGACCACAAGGATCATCTAGTTCCAAACCCCCTACCANGCTGCTGCAGCCCTCTGAGCATCCTCCTGCCCCTGCTCTGGACATGCTCCAGCATTTCCACATCTTTCTTGTAATGGAGGCTCCAGAACTGGATGCAGTACTCCAGGTGGGGTCTCACCAGGGCAGAGTAGAAGGGGAGAATCACCTCCCTGGCCCTGCTGGCCACATCTTGTGGCCACCTCACCAAAAATCTTTTACACTGTCAGTAATCTTGAAAGCTTGCTCTTAATGTTATCCAAAGTGTAGCTGCTTATCTTGGCTTGATCAGCATGTAGTCAGGAAAAAGTTTAAAGCCAGGCAGCCTGCTCTAGTGGGAGGTGTCCCTGCCAATGGCAGGGGGTTGGAGCTGGATGATCCTTGAGGTCCCTTCCAACCTAAACCATTCTATGATTCTATGATAAGTTCATGAGACTCTCATCTTTCAGCATTTTTCCTGTATTTCTGACTAAGAAGAGGCAGATTCAGTTTCAGGATAACTGCTTTAGGTATTATGCATCATCATTAAATAGTCAGCAACAGACTTCATCATGACTTTTCAATGTTAGTCCCTTTAATCCACAGTCACTGACATCTACTCTTACAACAGCTGGGTTACTCAGAGCAAAGTATTTAAGTACTAGCGATACAATGGGATTTGTTTCAATCAGTAAAACAAAATGCTGTAATGGTCTACTCCAGTGCCAGGTGACTTCACTTTTTAATTCATTTAAAAGATATAGCACTTCTTACGGAACAATGACACATTTACTTGGACAGTATATCACTCACAGGATTCGTTTAACTTTCAGAAAGGACTATTCACGATGGCTCTTCACTCAGCAATATCCAATATTTCTTGTATACAGCCTGATTGCTTCTAACCCTCTAAATGCTTCATTTTTAAAAATAGCAGTCCTGGAGACTTCATAACTTCCACCAAAAAAAATGCAACCTCTGCTGTTCAGCCCACAACACGATTGAGTGTATTACCTATGGAAAAGGGTTTTTCTCTTTCATTTCCCAAGCATAACAAGTGACCTTAGATTCTTGACCTTGTGGCTTCAAACCATCCACATGAACAAAGTGCTACCAAATGTATTATCCAAGGTCACTTTAGGTTACTTAAGAATATCCATACTGCAGCAGGGCAAGGCTCCAGGAAGCCCTGGAAGCTTTCCATCAGATGCTGGTTAAGAGCAAGGAGGATGTTATGGGGAAGAAGGCAACCATGATAATCAAGTGTGTGTATTCTATTCTGTTCTAAGTTCTGGCATTCTGCAACTCAGGACCTTCTCAAACAAATTCTGTGTCAACATCTTCATTTTCTCTCCTACAGATTTACTTGGTTGCCTTTAAATTTTCATGAGTTTTGGCCTGATAGTTATTTTGTGGGTTGTGCTGTAGCTATTCAAGTGTTCTGCAAGTTTTAGATTTATCCATTACTGTGTCAAAGACTTTCAGAGAGCACCTTGAACATTTGCTTTTTAGTATCATTAGTACTTCTGCTGCTTTATTTATATGCTTAAACATACACATTTTCAAAGTGTACCATTGACCTCAACCCAAATGATGTAAACATGGATAAACGATAAATGCACCTTTTGCTGTCTTGGAGGTGAACCTATTATAACAGAAAGCCAAACTGTCACTGGCAAGCTGTGAGTCTGTGGATTTAGTTTTGTTTTTATTACTGTCATAATTGAAGTCACGTTACCACATCTTCTCACATCACCACCATATAGCCAACAGGTTATAAAATCTTTAGACTTCACTCTTCATTTTCATATTAGAGTTGCTGTCCCAGGAGGTGTGCAAAACAAGGCTTGATGAGGCACATAGTGCCACGGTCTAGTTGATTGGACAGGGCTGGGTGATAGGTTGGACTGGATGATCTTGGAGGTCTCTGCCAACCTGGTTGATTCTGTGATATTGCTTTACCTTCTAGGGAGATAGTGATTTGTGCAGAAGCCTCCATCGAACTGCTGGAAAAACAATCAAGATCAGAAACATCTCCAAGCTGCACGAGAGCCATAAGCAGCCAAGGATGGCTGTGAGAACTGGAGTCAAGTGGCTCTGAAGTAGGTCTGGTATATGTGTCAGCTGGTTGATAGAAAATGATCAGCTTCCATATTGCACCTACTCTTGATTTCCAACAATGCACAGCCATCTGAGCATCTTAGATCAATGCTTGATTTCTTTGTTTCACCTAATTTCTGTGATAATTGGCCTGTTTTAGGAAGAGAGTAAGATAGCAGGAAGGGACCAAAAAGGACACAGACCACTTGAAGAAATAGCTTCCATTTAAAACACTTTCCTTAGGAATGTATCCAAGACACAGAAAGTCAGAGAGACCTGGAATAAACCCAGCCTCCTTAAGAGGTGTCTCCAGACATCTCTTTATCCTTTTGTAAAATCAGTTTATTTTAATGCTGTTTCCCCACACTTTGTGTACACATGCAAAGCTAGCAGATAGAGCCTGTAGCAGAAGGAAAAATACAAGAAGGAAACTCATTTCTTCTTCCTAAATCTGCAAAAATTGTATGCAATGAGTTAAAGAAGCAACAGAGCTGAAAATACGAGGGAAGTAGGCAAGAAAGGATCAGCTAAGCTTCTGCTGGGAGCTGGTGCTTTTGAGAGGACTGTAACTTTGAAAGACATGACCAGATTCTGGGAAGGTTCTGCTTTCACACAAATATTAGGTATATATTCAAAATCAGGGGAAAGCATGATCTGAAAAGCAAGCCATTAGTTAGTGGTCAGTTTACACCATCACCACAGGAGGAGTTTGTGATTCACCCGCTGCTAGTGAGGGTGGTCTGTAGAGGGAGTATGCTCCAACGCAATTAAAGGCAGACGATAAGCAGCCCTTTACACTTTACAGCTTCCAAGCACACTATACTTCCTTGAACACTACCTAGCAAACTCTTCTTCGGGCTAATCAGGAGACCTCTGTCAACACAGCCTCAGTCAGAAGAGGATAATTAAGTCTGGAAATGCGCCTTTCCTCTATCGTGTTGTGGATGACAAAACATATGCTTCCACAGAAGCTGCCTGGACTCTTTTTCTTGTTAGCAGCCTTTTATAAGCACTTCTTTGTTAGCAAACAAAACACATTTTTATTCCAAATTCCTCAGCATTTTAGAGGAAGAGGTTTCTCATCAATCTGTTCCTGCGTTGGCCTGGTGTTTGTTCTCAGAAAGCATGTGCACTTTTAACTAAAACTCTAGAAGCTCTCCTACTAAAAACATGATGAATGCATGTCCCTATTAATCACAGCTGGAATGGCAGAAAGAGTAAAAGTTCAGTTGAACTGGTTTAAAATAGTTCAATTAAACAATATAGAAAAATCATTGTATCTTTTCAGGAGGAACATATCAGGGTACTCTGAAGCAGAAGAAAAAGACAATGGAGACATTTAACTGTTTAATTAAGGCTTAATTGTTTACTTAAGAGAATAATACATGTGTATTAGAATGCATATTGAGTTCTAGGTCAACAAATTTAGGTGACTAGCTTTTTTCTCACTGATTTAATAAAACATAAAAGGCTGGCCAGGAGTTGGGGGGGGGTGGAGACAGGACACGACAGGACAGGCTCTGCTCGCTTGCTCCCTGTGATAGGACAAGGAGCAATGGGTGTAAATTGCAGCAAAAGAGGTTCTGCCTCAACACAAGCAGGAACTTCTTTACTGTAAGGGTCTCAGAGCACTGGAACAGGCTGCCCAGAGAGGTCATGGAGTCTCCTTCTCTGGAGCCTTTCAAGGCCTGTCTGGATGTGTTCCTCTGTAAACTGTGTTAGATAGTATTGTCCTGCTCTGAAAGGGGGGTTGGACTCAAAGATCTCCTTGGGTCCCTTCCAACACCTAATATCCTGTGAGCCTGTAATAAAATGGCATTTTAAAATAATAAAATCAGATAAATGTGAATGCTGTAAAAATAGCTTTAAAACATGGTATGATTTATTTCAACAGTTACAGATAATTGCACTTAAGTGATAACTACAGGAATTACAGATGTTCTTATTTGTCCTAATTGCTTACATTGGTAATTGCCATCTTATTAACAGCATATTAGCTCACACACAAAAAAACCCAACCCAAACCAACATAACCATGAGTAATACTGTCCTGAGGCTAGAGGATACATCTTCTGTTGAAGAGAACAGTTTCTTTCTACCTAAAAATGTGTTTTAATATAAATATTACATCACTTTGGCTAAGAACTGGAGGATCCAGTCAGCATCATCAACAGTAATGCTTAATTAGCCTTTTAGATGAGAGTGATTCTATTTTGTGAGAGAAGGGCTAGAATGCAAATAGAATTTACTGATACATTAGTGAGGAGGTGCACTGCCTTTTCTCCTTGGTATCAAGCAACAGGACTAGAGGAAATGGTTTCAAGCTGTACGGGGGGAGGTTCAGGATGGATGCTAGGAAATATTTCTTCACAGAGAGGATTATCAAACATGCCCAGGGCAATGGTGGAGTCATCATCCCTGGAGGTATTTAAGCAGTGTGTGGACCCAGTGCTTAGTGACATGGTTTAGGATTAACCCTAAACTGGTCAAAGATTGGACTGGATGATCTCTGAAGTCTCTTCCAAACGGATGTTTTCTGCAATTATGCAATTATATGGTAGCTCAGCTTTCAGCAGGAACTTGAAGTATCAACACATCTTCTGGAGGTTCAAAACAGAAAGGAAGTGTTGCTACCAGAGAAGTCCCAGAAGAGGAGTTTTCTGTCAACCCACTCTTGTAGGAAGTAGTAACTTCCCTCAATTTTTCTACTGAAAAATGAGGCAAGTACTCTAATCTTGGCTGGGGGAGAACTAGAGGATAACAGGAACATGAAAATGAGAAGGGAAGGAAGGCAGAGAAGAATGAACAGAATTGGACTGAAGTGACATCTTCCCTTGGAAAAGCCACATCTTAAAACATCTTCATGTATTCACTTTTCAAATAAAAATCACAGTTTTCTTTTACAGTCTCTCATATGAGGATGCTATGAATTTCTCATACAAAACCCTAGTAGAGAGAAATCACTATTTTGATTATCAGATTTTACAGAATAAATGGAATAGCTTGAAATTACATTAAGAAACTAAGGAAATTTTGCTGTGTCATACCCTTGTACTCTATCCTTATGCTCACTAAACAACTTCTCTTTTGACACACTTGAAATTATATATTTCTGTTGTTTTGCAATTGCATTCCCCTCTTCTGAGAAATAAAACAAACTACTTGACCAACCTGTCTTGATATTTTGCTATGCATTCCTATTTTGCTTGCTACTAGTTTTATTTGAAAGACAATTTTCAGAAGCCTCATCTGCAGAAAACTGCAGATCCTGACTCTGATCCTGAACTGCATCAGAGTCACCTCGTGCCCTGACCTAGCTCAACGCAGTTAGGATTTCACCTTGTACTGAATAAAGCTAGTTTTAACTTGGTTACAAAACAAGACAGAGTTTTAGCTACTCCGACATAAAAGAGTGTCAATGAGATTTGAGTTTTATTCCATTTTCCTTGTTAGGGATTCTCAGACATGTCCTCCATGCTAATTCAGCGCTTCTCAAAACGTTTCACAGGTGCACTTCTGCCATTTTTACAGTTGTTCGAGTGAGTTCTATTCACATGGCAATCTACAGATAGTCACACCCTTTACTACCCATACATACTAATCACATTGATTACTTCAGTCCTACACCCACATTTCTTCCATTAGTTCACACTTCCGTTTATCTTACCTACCATCTACACCTAGATGTCAGACCCTTGCTTCATACTAATCTGAGTGGAAATATGTCATCCCATAGCAGCTAAACATAGAGGAGCTCAGCCTAAGTAAGGAAGCCCAGCCAGAAGGTGATGTTGGAGAAACATAGAGGAGCTCAGCCTAAGCAAGGAAACCCAGCCAGAAGGTGATGTTGGAGTGACAATCGAGCCTCTTCCTACCTAACCGGGGGGCCACCAGGCCCCCCGGCCTTTGATCCCCTTCACCATTCACCCAGCGTGCACCACAGGGACTCACCAGGAAGGGGATTCCTCTGCCCAATTGGGCAAGATTTAGGGTTTCTGCCTTCCCTAGAGCTGCTTAAAAAGGGGAGTGGGCAGGGAGGGCAAAGTGGTCACACCTGGGGTGGGAGGAGATTCCAAGAGAACTCAGGTGCTCTAAGTTTGGGAGGGAAAAAAGGGGAAATGCTGTGTGGGGTGGGAAAGGGGAGGTGGTGCTGAAAGGAAAGGAAAAGGATTGAGATGAAGATGAAAAGAGGAAAATGGAAGAAATGGAAGGATATGGAAAGAGAGGGAGAAAACCTGATTTTCTCTTTAACAAAATAAAAGATAATGCTTAATATTGCCTGATTAGCTGCACTCCTTTTCTCCAGCCCTTCCAACACAGAAAAATAGTTTCAGAGTTACAAGGTACAACAAAGTTACTATGTTTTTATAAGTGGCTTTTCCCCTCCCCTGCAGTAGGAGGAAACTACCCTCTGCTTCCCCCCCGCACACACACCCCCCCACACACCTCCCCCCCCTTATTTATCTTTCTTTCCACTGTGAGGGTGATGGAGCACTGGAACAGGCTGCCCAGGGAGCTTGTGGAGTCTCCCTCTCTGGAGATATTTAAGAACCATCTGCATGCATTCCACTGTGATGTATTCTAAGTGATCCTGCTCTGGCAGGGAGGCTGGACCAGATGATCTTTTGAGGTCCCTTCCAGCCCCTGATATTCTATGATTCTATGATTCCTGTCTGTTTGCATTGCTTTGGCCAGCAGATGATCTCACAAACCATTCCACTGGCAACTGCAACACCTGCTAACTGTTCAGTTCCTCTGATTTAGCTATAAAGGATCCTCATTCCTAACATCGTTAAAGGTTAATAGGCTCATCTCACTCCTAGTTTACTGTATACAAGTGGTGTCTTTCCTAAAGAGAGCTATGTAATGGATTAACACAGTCCACTCTCACAAGCTCCCCTTCCCCCACACAGATGGGAGGGAAAGTAATATAAAAACCCCTTCGTGTTGAGATGTGGAGTTTACTGGAAATGGTCCAAGGCACAATTACCTTAGTTTATTTGCAGAAAAGCACAGCAGAATGCAGCAGCAGAAGCCAGATACCTCCCCTCACCCTCTGACACACAGCTCACCCAGCAGAAGATACCAACACTCCAAACCTGGAAACCAAAAGCAGCAAGCAGAATAGGAAGCCTCTTATGTTACCATTTGAACTTCAGTCCTGTAGTAATTTGCTCCAGCCAACACTTCCAGTTTTGAAGCTGGCATGATGGCAGCACAGTATTGAACATCACAGTATTGAATGTCAGATTCAATTCAACCCATGACAACCTCTTACATAGACCTGTGTACTGAGGATGTCTATGCAAGCCTCACCTATGACACTGGAATAAAACAACTTCTTAGAGAAGAAGTGGTATTTCCATTTATTTAGCACTAGGTAAGGTACTCCAGTGGGACTGCTCCCAAAAGTGCAAGAGGCACCGAGGCGAAGTCACAACTACCTAGTGTGATTACTTCTCCCACCTACTAAACACTCATCAAGGTGTTTGGACACATGCACCCACACAGATAATCCAGGGTCCTTCAAAACCCCCTCTCCCAAGGCCACTCACACCTGTAAGACCATAACTGTCTTTCTCATCTATGTTTAAGTAACTAACCAAAGAAAAAGCTCAGAACCACCACAGTGCAGGAAAACAATATGCTCTACAGCTTAGGAAAATGGTTCCAGATTTTTCAGAACAGGTAGTGTGTTCATGGGAAACAAAACCTTGGTTTTGAAATGCGAGGTGGAAGCCTTCTGAAGTGTGAGGTTGAGGAATGTAAGCTTAGAGTAATAAAACAGGCTTAAGGTTTGATTTTTAAGGTGACACCTACCCATGTGCTGTCTTTCTCATGCTTTTTACAGAATATTTCACTCAAACCTTCTGTTCTGTTATGTATGGAATAATGTAAAGAATTTACCCTTGATTTTCTGCAATACCAATGCAATGCAGAGAAAAATGGAAGTCCT
This sequence comes from Tricholaema leucomelas, assembly GCA_013400475.1. Lineage (NCBI taxonomy): Eukaryota > Metazoa > Chordata > Aves > Piciformes > Lybiidae > Tricholaema lacrymosa > Tricholaema leucomelas. The sequence goes on from WAAF01015161.1 coordinate 84,442, forward strand.
GAAATCAGTTTTCGTGTCTCAAATTCTCTTGATAGGACCATCCTAAGGTGCTGAGAGAGTTGGCAGATGAGCTGGCCAAGCTGCCCTCCATCATTTATCAATGGTCCTGGCTCACTGGAGAGGTCCCTGAAGACTGGAAGCTGGCCAATGTGGTGCCCATTCACAAGAAGGGTCAGAGGGGGACCCAGCAAATTACAGACCTGTCAGCTTGACCTCAGTGCCATGCAAGATACAGGAACAGATCATCCTGAGTGCAATCACAGGACACCTACAGGATGTTCAGGGGACCAGACCCAGCTACCATGGATTTAGGAGGGGCAGGTCCTGCTTGACCAACTTGTTCTCTTTTTATGAGCTGGTGGATGTGGGGAAGGCTGTGGATGTAGTCTACCTGGACTTCAGCAAGGCCTTTGAGACCATCTGCCATAGCAAACTCATGGCAAAGCTGGCAGCCCATGGCTTGGACAGGGGCACTGTGTGCTGGGTTAGAACCTGGCTGGATGGCCCGGCCCAGAGAGTGGTGGTGAATGGTGCCACATCCAGTTGGCAGCCAGTCATGAGTGATGTGCCCCAGGAACTAGTGCTGGGCCCAGTCCTGTTAAATATCTTGACTGATGATCTAGATGAGGGTATTGAGTCCACCACCAGTCAGTTTGCAGAGAACACCAAGTTGGGAGCATGTGTTGATTGGTGGGCAGGAGGCCTTTGCAGAGGGACCTGACAGCCTGGATAGATGGGCACAGTCCAATGCCACGAGATTTAACAAGGCCAAGTGTGCTGGGTTCTGCCCTTTGGCCACAACAACCCCATGCAGTGCTACAGACTGGGGACAGAGTGGCTGGAGAGCAGCCAGGCAGAGAGGGACCTGGAGGTACTGGTCGACAGCCAACTGAACATGAGCCAGCAGTGTGCCCAGGTGGCCAAGAAGGTCAACGGTCAATGGCATCCTGGCCCATATCACGAACAGTGTGACCAGCAGGACCAGGGAAGTCATTCTGCCCCTGTACTCAGCACTGCTTAGGCCATACCTTGAGTATTGTGTCCAGTTCTGGGTCCCTCAATTTAAGAAAGATGTTGAGGTGCTTGAATGTGTCCAGAGAAGGGCATCAAGTCTGGTGAGGGGGCTGGAGCACAGCCCTATAGATGACAGCCTGAGGGAGCTGGGGTTGTTCAGCCTGGAGAAGAAGAGGCCCAGGGGAGACCTTATTGCTCTCTACAACTACTTGGAGGGAGGTTGAAGCCAGGTGGATGTTGGTCTCTTCTCTCAGGTACCCAGTAACAGAACAAGAGGACACAACCTTAAGGCAGGTTTAAGCTGGACGTTAGGAAGAAATTCTTCACAGAGAGAGTGATTTGCCATTGGAATGGGCTGCCCAGGGAAGTGGTGGAGTCACCATCCCTGGGGGTGTATAAGAGAAGGCTGGATGAGGCACTTAGTGCCACAGTTTGGTTAATTAGAAGGGTTAGGTGATAAGTTGGACTCGATGATCTCAAACGTATTTTTCAACCTGCTTATTTCTGTGATTTTGTAACAATATAGGCAGAGTCTTACTCTTCTACTGACTGTGAGGCTGCAGATGATAACTCTAGGCAAGATAACATTTTCAGAAACATCTGGCAAAGAGATGGCCTTTCAGAGCCTACTGGCTGCACGCGTTGTTGTTTTGGCCTGCCCTGGGTCTTATATACTGCAATCAGCTCTGCTTGGAGATGGGAGGTTTCACAAGAGCAAGCTGCTGGTTTGTGAGTCAGGATGAGATTCGATCAGCTGGCAGAGTCATCTCTTCTCCCTTCTTTTACATGCATAATGGTTTGAGCCAAAAATCATCTGTTTTTCCTACACCATTAGGAGCAATGCTTGCTGCTTGAGGGAAGTGGGTGCTGACAGGATATATGGAGCTCGCAGGATGCTACGTAGTTTCTAAAACTCTTAGTCCCTTTTGGTGTAATCTGATATCTCTACAGTAGAATAGTAAATAAAGTAAACCACATAAAGTTCAATAAGGACAGTGCAGGGGCCTGTATCTGGGGAGGAATAACAACAGGCACCAGTACAGGCTGGGAGCTGCCCTGCCAGAGAGCGGCTCCATGGAGAAAGACTTTGGAGTCCTGGTAGACAGCAAGTTCTGCATGGGGCAGTAATGTGCTCTTGTGGCCAAGAGAGCCAATGGTATCCTGGGGTGCATCAAGAAAAGTGTGTCCAGCAGGTCTAGGGAGGTTCTTCTCCCTCTTTGCTCTGCCCTAGTGAGACCACACCTGGAATACTGTGTCCAGTTTTGGGCTCCCCAGATCAAGAGAGACAAGGACCTGCTGGAGAGAGTCCAGTGGAGAGCCATGAGGATGACTGGGGGACTTGAACATCTCCCCTGTGAAGAGAGACAGAGACCTGGGGCTGTTAGTCTGGACAAGACTGAGAAAAGATCTCATCAATGTCTATAAATATCTGAGGTGTGGGTTTCAGGTGGATGGGGACAGTCTCTTTTCTATGATCCTCAGCAATAAGACAAGGAACAATGAATATAAACTTGAACAAAGAAGGTTTCATCTCAACATGAGTGGAAGCTTCTTTACAGTGAGGGTGACAGAGCACTGGGACAGGCTGCACAGAGAGGTTGTGGAGTCTCCTTCTCTGGAGACTTTCAAAACCCACATGGATGCATTCCTGGCAGACTACCCTAGGCGACCCCGCTTTGACAGAGAGGTTGGAGATTGGTCTAAATAATCTCTGGAGGTCCCTTCCACCCTCTAATACTCTATGCTCCTGTGATTTGTGTACCTCAACTAAAACTCTACTTTTCCTTTTGTTATCCCACATAAGCAGGAGAGAGAGACAGACAGAGAGAGCGCAGAGCGGGGAGAGCAGATAGGTTAACCAGTTCACGGTGCATTAACCTGTTACAACATGGACTGCACGTGGCCTATAAAAATGCCTGAATGATGCTGAGAATTCAAGAGTTATGCTCTTGAGAGACTGGCCTCGTTATTATGCTGCTAAATAAGTACATTGAGTTCTGTGATAGAAAACAAACAGCTCAAAATGAATATTTTAGCAGCTAAAACTTTGCCTTTAGCTGACTGCGTGAATTAATGTGAGAAAAGCAAAATCAGTTCTCTTTACACTTTGTCTGTTGAAGAATATTAAGCTGCATGCAAGATTTTGTCACATCTATTTAAACAAGCATTTTGTGCTGGATTTTCTGAGGTGCTTCCTGGGAGTTTTACTGAAATTTGCGAAGTCTGGATGGCTGAATACTTAAGTAGTATTTCAGGCAGGTGTAAGTGATGGCAAACACAACTTTCAGTACAGACGTTTACTCTTAATTCAGCATTATGATAGAGAGGAAGTCAACATCGTAACAGCAGAGCAGAGGGAAAATATTTGGACAAACCAGAGCAAGTGAAAGCATCAGAATTTTAAGCCAAACCTAGCAGACATTGTTTGGACAATTTGTTTTAAAAAAGCTATAAAACAGACAAAGCAGAACAAAACCTCCTCTGTTTACTAAAAGAATATCTGTCAAATCTGCAATTCTTTGATCTGCTGACATTCTGTGTAGCCAGAATGAAGCCTTCCTCTCCCAGAAGGAGTGAAATATCATTCTCTAGAGTACTTCAACTTTTTTTTGTTTCCCACTGACTGTATAGGGTGCCTCAAATTTAGGGCAAGAATAGCAGAGTAAATTCCATTGAAGACCATTAACATAAATGTATGAACTGAATTAAAAGCTCAATGTCAAGTTCAGCTGTACTGAACATGACAAGATAATCTTGCCTTTATTGATTTAATGACAATAATTAACCGTACTTTCCAGATCTGTGTTCCAGTGAGTTCTTTGGGGACCAGGGAATGCTCTCACACATGGGTACCTCCCTCTGGGTACAGTTTCAACACTTTATTATAGCTCAAATACTAAAACCATAAAGAGAAAGGTATACTGGAAACTACAATGCTTATAGCTCATATACTAAAATCATAGAGTGAAAGGTATATGATGAGGAATACCGAGTAACTATTGATCAAAGAGCAGGTTATATTCACCCTATCCAACTGACCAGCAAAACTCCTGAGACGCGTAGATTGCAGGGCTGGCAGGCACTTATCTTCTTAAGGTAGGCATCCCCACCGGCAATCGCACCATCACGGTGGTCAGACTGGTGCCGCTCCAACCCAGCTACCTAGGCTCTGGGTATATATGGGTTCAGAATCCTGTGATGTAGGGCCAGCACACCCCAGAAGGCCGAATGAAGGAGAAGGGAGCTCCTCCTTTATCTTGGAATCTGTAACATACCATCTTTGAATAGAATAGAATAGAATCAACCAGGTTGGAAGAGACCTTCAAGATCATCCAGTCCAACCTAGCACCCAGCCCTAGCCAGTCAACTAGACCATGGCACTAAGTGCCTCATCCAGGCTTTTCCTGAACACCCCCAGGGATGGTGACTCCACCACCTCCCTGGGCAGCCCATTCCAAGGGCAAATCACTCTCTCTGGGAAGAACTTCCTCCTAACATCCAGCCTATACTTCCCCCAGCACAACTTGAGATTGTGTCCCCTTGTCCTGTTGCTGGTTGTCTGGGAAAAGAGACCAACCCCCACCTGGCTACAACCTCCCTTCAGGTAGTTGTAGATGGCAATAAGGTCTGCCCTGAGCCTCCTCTTCTCCAGGCTAAACAACCCCAGTGCCTACTGCTCATGCGCATACTTGCAAGCCCCATTTCCCCCAGATCCCACCTCTAGTAAACTAGGTATTATCGGCCTGTTGTAACTTCTGATCAAACACATACCAACTCTTCCCTCTTACAGTATGACTTCCCTGAGACTATCCTCACAAGAAGGATAAGATTGCTAGTTTCATGCATTTCTTTGTTAAAACCAAGTACTCAGAAAATGTGTTTTGGCTCATCATGTGCAAGCAGAGATTATGACTGAGACTTGTAGCTCTAGTAAAGCCAACATCACGGCCATAAATAGCCCAGGAAATTAAAGAAAATGCATCTGTAAAGTTTTTTAGTACATGTAAATGGGGAAAAAGCATAATTAGGTATCAAGAATTCTTTTTTTGAATTGCCATGAAACCCATTTCAGGCCTCATAGGAGCTACACGGAAAAGCCTGTAGGTTTACAGAAGCCATGAGAAATGTGCCATACTTAGTTGATGCAGTATTAATGGAAGCAGGTTACAAATTAAAGATTTCCATAAAAGATTATTATGCATTTTTTCATAGGTTTTCTCAGAAGGCAGCACAAATCGATAATAAAAGGTAAAAACACAGAAAATTGAAAACAGCACCATTTCTGAGCATGGTCATTTCATAAAATAAACTAACATTTTACAGCACGAAATCAAAACTAAACAGAAAGCTTCGTTAAGCAGGGATAGCTATAAAAGAATTATGAAACAGTGTTGCTTCCATTGAAAAAAAAAAGTCCCCTAGGAATCCTAGCTTGCTAGGATTTCTCTGCAGCTTATTGGCATAGCACACAAGACTAGACAGCTGAAGAAAAATGTTAACATATTTTTTTGCCTTTTTTTTTTAAACAAAAAGAACAGTTCCTGAAAGAGTCATGGCACAGATGTGTGGGAGAATTTTCTCCCTAGCAGGCATGAGCTGGTAAACACCAGAGCTCATGCTGGGAACTGTCCTTGGGCTGTCTTGGGCTCAGGAAACCAAGCTGTAACTAATGAGCACCCACACACAGCTGCAGGGGGCTGAGCCTGCCATCCTGCAGGGGTGGACACCAGGGATTGTTTTGATACAGAGTGACCTATCTGTACCTTGCACATAACTCTAAGCCAATCCGACAGAACCACGCTGGCAGTTGCCTGCCAGATGGTATAAAATGTGCTGTGCTGCAAATAAACTTTGCAGTCTATTCTATCAACTCATTTAGAGTGTTGTCATTTCTTGCTCCCCTCCTCCCTGGGGCCTGAAACCTGTTGGTATTGCCGGACCGATCCCTCGCGAGCAAAACTTCCCGGCACAGATGTAATCTCCTTGTCCTTAGAAAACGCCTTATCTGAAATTATCTGATGAAATGAAGTTTCAGATGAACAGGACACTTTGTTGACTCTGACATATTTATAGTCACACTCAATTAAATTAGCGAAAACACTGCACTGTTTTCATTTAAACATCAGCAGCAGTGCTATGATTAATTGGTAAACACATTAATTTTGCATTCACTACATTTGGCCACCTTCTTCTCTAGAAATAGTTATCAATACTTTAATCATTTACTTCCCAACCTTCTCCAGTTAGTGACTTTCTTTTCCCCCAGACTCTAGTATTTATATCTCGTTTGCTCCCAAAATACTGCTGATAGAAATTAGCTGATGCTGCTATGTAGCACACCAGTCCAAATACTCTTCATATCCTTCCCTCAGCTTTTGAGATACATGTATTGATCACAGCAGTATTCCTGTGACGTGTCTTTGTATCTCTATGCCTTAATCTCTTGTCCAGGTATGTTAAACAAATGAAATTGTTCTTTTGGTTAGCTTTCCTTTAGTTCAGCTAAAACATTCTTTCTAAGCTTCCGAGGAGTCATGTGTTTCTATTGTTATTCTCGTATTCCCGCAGTGGCTCTAAATCTCAGTAACCTTATAGTGTACAACAGGATAGATGCTGAGTCTCCTCAGTAGATTCTTCCTCAATTTCTGGTCCTCAACACTAATCATGTTCTAAATATCTTCCAATGATCAGTTATTGCTCTAAAATTGAAGAGCTCTTGTGAGGGGTCTGGAGAACTAGGCCTGTGAGGAGCGGCGAGAGAGCTGGGCTTGTTCAGCCCAGAGAAGAGAAGGCTTGGAGGGACCTTATCGCTGTCTACAACCACCTGAAAGGAGGTTGTGGCCAGGTAGGTGTTGGTCTCTTCACCCAGGACATCAGTGACAGAATGAGACACAGTCTCAAACTGCACCAGGGGAGGTTCAGACGGGGTGTTGGAAGAAATTCTTCACAGAAAGAGTGACTGACCATTGGAATAGGCTGGCCACTGAGGTGGTCAAGTCATTATCCCTGGAAGTGTTTAAAAAGAGACTGGATGTGGCACTTTGTGCCATGGTTCAGTTAATTAGAAGGGTTAGGTGATAAGTTGGACTCGATGATCTCAAAGGTCTTTTTCAACCTGGTTAATTCAGTGATTCTGTGAACACAACTGCCTGCAATAGCTCTGAATTTTCCTGAGGCTACACCTCCCCCGAGTCCTTCCAGGGCATCAGGCATCTGTCACCAATCAACCCCCCACAAATGATATGGCTACAAGGATGTCCCAAGCTGCAGCCCTGGGAGCCTGGCAGCCGTGTCAAGACAAAGGGCCCTTTCTGCCCCTTGGCTGATTCACAGTCCTTATGTCTTTCCTGCAGCAGTGAAAATGGCAGTGATGGCAACTCACACAGCAGCTACCAAGTTCTGTCAGAACCCTTTGTTCTTTCAAAATGTATGCCTATGTTTTTGAAAGAAACTATTTTCTGTTCATCCCAGCTTGTGGAAAATTATTTTTTTTAATGGGCATTTCTGTGTTTGTATTTAGAAAAATAAAGTAAAAAATCGTTATCAACAAGCAAGACTGTGCAAGACCTTGTCTAGGAAAATTCCTTTCTTGGAATTTTTGAAAGAAGATAAATTTCATTTTTTTCCCAAGTTCCTCATTGTTCTGCATTCTTATCAGTCCTCATATCCCTGCATAAGTTTGAACAGTGTTCTGCTGAAAAGTGCATGGCTGTTGTTTCATGGCTAGCCTCTGTATAAATCATAGTGACAACTATTTATAGGAGGAAAAAACTCCCAGTCAGAAAATCAAAATGTCAGCAGAACTTCTGGTTCATGTATCTTTGGGTCAAGTTACAGCAATTGCATCTTTTTTAGCTTTGTTTGCTTAGGAAATGAGAATAATTATATTTCTTGTTTATGTTTACATGCATGCTCTCTGTCCTTGCTTCAATAACTTTTGCACCTATTCACCAATTTTATTGAAATTTGACAGATGAAAGTAAATTTTGGATATTCTCTATAATAAGGAAGCTCCCAAACAAAAGAGACATTTCTTAATAATGCCCTCCAAGAAGGAAAAGGCTGCAGCATTATTATGGATCACAGAATGGCCACTCATTCTCAAGTTGTATGTCTTTGGGATATCTGCTTTCATTAGTTTCACTGCTCCTGCAATCAAAAATGCTTCTGATGCTGAGGACAATTCACTACTTTGATGGGTTGAGAGGACTGGTTCCCCCCCCAAAAAAAGGGGAGAGTAAGAAAGAATCTTCTCTTAAAACATATATGTGAGCTCATTCAGCACTAAAGCCACATGCCTTACAGAGCTCAAAGTCTCACCTTGGAGTCTCAGCAGGTTTCCTGATGTTCTCTGTAGTAGATCATTTCCTTTGTGTTGCCTTCATCATACTTCTCCAGCAGCACTACTTATTTCAGCATCCCTCCCAAAAGATCTTCCGCTACTACCACCCAGTGATTTGGTATTTAACTGAGCCTTAAGCTGCTCCAATGGCTTTACCTGAGGATACTGCCAAGTAGGAGATTTCATCCTGCAAGTGGAAATCTGTTATCACAGAGGCTTCCTGGGCACTGATTTTTGCTTCTTAGCAAGCTGAAGTTTTTCAGCTACTGTGTCTGACTTTGTCACAATAAACTATTTTTTAATGACAGTTGCATTCATCTGAAGATGATTCAAAATATGATATGCCCCAACCAGACCACTGCTGACACCAAGTCTTCTCCACTTACATTTCCCTTAACTCTTTTGGGCTTCTACCTTAAATTTTGGTCCTGGATTTTCTTTCCATCCTGTAGTATCGTCTTTCTTTGAAAGCATTTTGGGAAAAGTGTATGTTTTAATTATCTCCTTTTCCCCCATCTCTCTCCTTTTTTTCCTTTTTTTTTCTTTTTCCCTGCATATTTAAAACCCCACTGCAAATGATCTTCATTCTGGTTGCCCATCCACTGAGGAGAGACTATTGAAGATACCAGAGGCAGCTATGGCTCAACATGTTGCCAGGATGGGAAGCTCAGCTCCAGAACATCCAGACCATGTTTCAGGGAAGAGAGCCCTCACAGAAACACAGGGAAAAGCAATTCAAATGCAGGGGGCTCAGATGGTTGGTGTAAGTCCTTAGGTCTTGTATAATCTTTCCAAGGCTCTGGCATGGGCAAAAGTGTCATCAGAAATACACACACTCTGCCACAAACAGACTACTGCTGACTTTGGCTGTCCTAGAGCTACCTCTCTTTGCTTGCACAGGAAGAAGCTTTTAAAGCAAGGAGACCAAGATGACAAAAAATAATGTGTGAATGAAAGAGGAGAGCAAGGAGAGTCCTGCAGTCCAAAATATCCTTCTCAACTTAGAGTTTGCATGCCAGAACAATCAAAAGAATATAAGGTGAGATGAGCACAGAGGGCAGCACTTCTTTTCTCTTTGGAAATGAACCCCACTGAGAGAGAAGGATAAAGTTCAAAATGGAACCTGAATATGTTGAAAACCTGTGCATGCCTGTTATGAGATTTCCATATCAAGAAAAGATTTTATGAAAGCAAAACCACCCTTTCTTCAGTGATAGACCAGAAGCTGTAATTTGGGTTCAACTGTAGTAACAATCAAAGTCTCATTTCTCTGCCAGAGAAGGGAAGCAGCTCCTCCACCCACTCATTACAGCAGTGCATCTAGTTGTACAAAACTCCCTCTTCTAATTGCCCACATTTCCTATTCCCTTTGAAATGGGTTACAAAAGTCCAAGACTGCTTGCGCAGGGTCCCCATACGTTGCACAGAAATTAAACTATCTGTAACAAAGGCATCTCTCTTCATGTGACAAATTCTGTTCTTTTCTGCAAAAGATGTCTCCCATATCTGCTAACTTGGCAGCCTAAAAAAAACCCCACATGCACAGAATAATAACTGTCCTGACTTTTCAGCTGATGTAGCAAAAGAAACTTTCAAAGGAAACAACAGTAACTGTAATGCTATCACACAGCAAAGTAAACAGTGCAGCAGCCCTGACAGCACTGGTATAACCTTCCTTTAGTCAGTAAGGTTCTGTAGACTTTAGTGAATAAGAGGCTATGTGTTAAGGAGTGAAAATGGGGCTGAAGCCCATGCTCACTATGAGCAGCACAGTTAGGCAAATGTGACTGGCAGACAAAAGCACTTGCTCCGCCTCAGAAAAAAAAAAAAAAGAGCTTTCCCACAAGAGGCTAGGATGAAAAAGTACCATCTCCTCCACACTTTTTTTTAATCAGTAGACATACATAACTTCAGTGAGAGTGACAGAGCACTGGCTGCACAGAGAGGTTGTGGAGTCTCCTTCTCTAGAGACTTTCAAATTCCGCCTGTATGCATTCCTGTGCAAACTACCCTAGGGGATCCTGCCTTGGCAGGGGGGTTGGACTTGGTGATCTCCGGAGGTCCCTTCCAACCTCTAAAGTTCGGTGATTCCATGATTCACCACTCCAAAGAACCAGGAAAATGTCATGTTGAGGAACTGTGAGAGAGAAGTTGCCTCTGCCTTCCACCGTGCAGTGGTAAGGAGAAGGTGGGATGCTCACTACGTTTCCATTACCTTGGTGAGAACATATGGGTGTTTATCAGCACTGTTATAAAACTTTAGTATCCTTCTCTGTTCTTGGCCACTCTGTATATACTGCCATTTGCTCCACAATGCTTCCTGTTGTGATACTCAAGTATTTTGAGCCTCTAAGGCAGTCTGTTCTTAAAATAAATATATATATTTCTCAGGTTTCCAGAGATGCTAATTAACATGTCGGAGATGCCTTAATCTGCTTCTCTTTAAAAAATGTCATCCAGTTTCTAGGGAATTACTTTGAGCTCATATTTCTCTTTACTTTTTGATGAGATTAAGATGTTGGTGAGAGTTATTTATAGGAGGTTATAATGGCTACAGATGCCTTGAAGAGATCATTTCAAAAGGCATATTTCCTTCATAACTGCACAGATTTCAAGAGAATTTTAAGAGTGAAAATTCTCTTTCAGACTCAGCATCTTCTAATGAGCTGGCACCTGTGGCTCATCTGTGTTATAATGAAGCCAAGCAATGCCCTTCAAACCTCATTAAATTTTGAAAGTTATGACATATGAGGAAGTAGATGTTGATGGTCCTGCATAGGCTGCCTAGCAGAGCAGATTGCTTCATCTGGGTGCTATGTCTAAGTGTCATATGAAGTACGTTTCAACTGAAAAAAGGACCTCAAAGTTGAACATTTAATGCAGACTGCTTGTAGAAGAGTTTGCATAAAACATAAGGAGACAAGGACTGCAAGGAGAAATTCCTCCCAGTCAGCCAACTAGTATTGGATTTTCAATTAAAAATCAATTTAAAAAAACCTAACCACCCACAAAACAAACTCTGGTGGCTCTAAAAACAGTGCCTGGCTTCACTGCCTATTTTTAAGTATCAGAGGTAATGTGTTGCTTGTGTCTTTCTTGCATTCTTTCTAAATCCAATATATAACCAGAACATTTTCAGGAAAGCGCCGCTGCGAAACCAAAACTGTCTTATGGGAGGAGCTCAAGATATTTAATGGCAGATTTGGAGCTCTGGCAGAGATGATGCAGCCCATCTTCTGGATATTTTTCAGACTCAGTTATGACTTGATCATGAGAAGCAGAGAAGGAAGTGCACAATTGTGCTGCACTGTAGGCCAGGCTGAAAAGCCACTGTGATCCAGTTCTCCAGTCTCTTTGGCTGAGGATGCTTCTGATTAAAATCTGCTGTTTCTGACATATCATCTCTGTTGGTGGATGAGAAGGTAAAGTCAAGTCCTAAGCCACTCCCTGTCCTTGGGGCAGAATACAAAAACATGGCTGTGGTGAGTTTGCTCTCCCTCCTCCTTCTTCTCTGTATGTGCAGGCAACTCCCCAGGGAGCCTGACGTCAATCACATTTTGGATTGTCATGCAAATTACACCCTTGGCCTCGATTTCCAGGGGTTATAATAGATCACCTATGTAGATACAAGTACTTGATGTAGAGGAAACCCACACACCCATCAAACCTACACCATTAAGGCTTCGAGGAGACCTTATAGTGGCTTTCCAGTATCTGAAGGGAGCCTACAGGAAGGCTGGGGAGGGACTATTTACACGGTCTAGTAATGTTAGGACAAGGGGGAATGGGTTTAAGCTGGAGGAGGGGAGATTCCGACTGGATGTTAGGAGGAAGTTCTTCACAGTGAGGGTGGTAAGGCACTGGAACGGGTTGCCCAGGGAGGTTGTGGATGCTTCCTCCCTGGAGACGTTTAAGGCCAGGCTGGATAAGGCCTTGAGCAGCCTGCTCTAGTGGGAGGTGTCCCTGCTTATGGCAGGGGGTTGGAGCTGGATGATCCTTGAGGTCCCTTCCAACCTAAACCATTCTATGATTCTATGATTATGATCTTGATGATTGCTGAAATATATACAAATACATGTAAGTTAACCAATATGGTAGCTGATACTTATAACACACACAGCATAAGCACAGGCTTCTGAATTCTCTTCCATAGTTTTTGCAATGGATCCCTTCCCTAGTGACTTATAAACCTGCCCCAGAGAAAGTAAATTCACTACAACTCAGCATCTGTACAGTTGGAAAAATGAAGTAGTATTTTTACAGTTTAAATATCACAGTTTAGACAGAATATAGTAATCTTAAAAAAGATGTGGATGGGGACAAGTGGCGGCGAAGCAGCAAAGCAGCAGCCAAAATAGCATTGGGGGAAGTTAGCAGCGGGCGCAGCAAAAAGGGCAAGATAGAAACTGTGCTTCCAGACATAAAGCTTTTGATGCTCCAATGAAATTATACTAACTTATCCATGGTTGCCATTTTATGGCCTATCCCTGGAATGTTCACCTCTCCACTCAGAGATCCCAGTACTCTTCCACTTCTAATTTTTTCTGTTCCATTTTTTTTTAAAATGTCTGAGCTAGAAATTTAGCTCAGACAGAGTTTCATAAGATGAACATTTTCAAGAGAAGAGAGTTAGTAGAACAACATTACTGAAGATCTGCATAATACCAAATTAGTATAGTAACAAAAGTCTACAGACTGCATATGACAGACTTTTCTAATGATTTTTCTATATCCTTATGCCCTTCCACTGTTCGTAATTCTTTATTATTTTGACTTTATTTTGCATCTCACTAGATATCAATACGTCATCCTGTGTCTTAAATAACAATAAACCTTGGAAATCTTTTTGTACATCTTCACTTTTGTGTATCTTTATGAAGGGTTAACCCTCCTGTGGGAGTGATCTTGACCCCTCCCCAGGGGTGGGTCTGAACACTACCAGGTGTGGTGGTTTAGTCCACTCCCACTTCCTGTCTAAGATCCATAAAAAAACAGAGAGACTTTCTGTTCCCCTCTCTCTTGCCCTGCCTCCCTGTTCATCAGAAATCACCATTCGTGTTTCCTGCTGCTCTTTGCTTTGCCATGTGACCATCATCACCATGAGGCGAACAAACCCAGTGCCATCAATCTGGTTGTATTTACGTATTTTGTACCTTGTTTTCCCTCCCCTGTACTTTCTGTAACTTACCTACCTCATAAACTTTTTATTTATTGTTAAACTTTTCTTCTTTTAACTTCCAAATTGAAGTGAGATTATTTTTTGGGTGTGCTTACCTTTCCTCTCTGTACATCTAATTCCTTTTCTTTGGGAAAGAAAGAGGAGGAGGGAAAAGCATCCTATAAATTGTTACTGGTTCTATCAACTATATTTGAGTCTCTGGGAAATTTAAATTAGAACCAAGACAATCTTCAAAATGTAATAGTTTGCTCAAGCAGTTTGGCACCTACATTAGTAAGTATTTTGAGTCAAAAAGGGTGCTGCTTTCTGGTTTTTGTTGTTTAGGGTTTTTTCTTAATAAAAATATGAGGTTGCAATGCAGGCACATAGTACTAAATCTAGACAATCCATTAAATTGGAAGGAATAATAGTTGCTTGCACAATAGCTTGTTTCAATGAGTTGCTGGGTATTGTTTGAAATTAATACCCCACTATTATGGCTAGGTGTGGTTCAAGGCATTAAAGTTTCCAGGTGATCTGAGAGAGACTTCATGGGCTTTTTCCTTGCAACGTCCCATTGGATTAACCACTTTTTAGGAGAAAGCACATGTCTGTAATGGAAAAGCCAATATTTTGGGGTTGTATATTCTATGTGGCTCAAGGTCTGATTTTGCTCAAGTTTTCTTATGTCTAGTGGGACTTGGTGTTTCACTATATTAGATGCCTCATGTCTTGTCACTGAGCATGGGAGCCATGCCTGTTGTGGCAGGGCTAAACATGACGCTCTTTGGGACAGAACATATTTTTCTCAAAGGCATTATCAATTCCACTGAGCTCTTGTGTGTCTCCCCAACTTTTCACATTCTTATGCTCTTTTCCCAAAGAGAAAAATCTCACCAATGTAAGAGTTGCCATTCAGCTACAGGGGATTATGCAGCTGTTCCAGACTTTTTCCTCTATCAGATTCAGGTGTGCAGCAGAAATGGAAGCAGTTTGAAATCCTTGGTGACAAGTGTTATAATTTCTTTGTCTCACACCTACTCTACCATTCAGTGATGATAATTTAAAACATGTCACTTACCATGAGCTTATTTGGTATTTGCGATTCCTTGCAACAGCTCTAATAATTGATTGATAGATTCTTGCTATTTCTTAAAGCACACTGGTTGGAAGACTCTTGAGTTACTTAAACAGCTTCCCAGCATCTAAATTAGAGCTGTAGCAAGTCTAGAAGCTAATTGAAAACCTTGCTATCAAAGGGGCTGTGGCAGTCAGATACAAATCCAATGAAATGCTATAATCAACAGGAAGATCAGTCTGAAAATATAATGATTCCATTATAAAGTGCACTGTCATCTGAAGCACAGTGCTTGTCCTCAGCCATCCTGTTATTAAAAAACGAGAATAGAGGGAGCTGAGATTGGTGACAGGAATGGCTGGGTTCAGAAACAACATTTGTATGAAAAGAGACTGAAAAGTTTGGGATCATTTATTTCAGGAAGAAAGACAGATGTTGCCAACAGATTTCAAAATAATGTGTGACATCAAGAAGGTTGCGTGAGTACTTCTAGACATTTCCCCACAGAATACAAAATGGTGAGAGCTTGCTATTAAATTCAGAGGGAAAAATATTTTTAAAAGGTAGAATTATTTTTCAATGAAGTACACAGACAATAAGCTTTATTGCTCATTGATGTTTACTGTCAGAGCTATCATTAAAAAACCCTCTCAGAATAATAAACAAGCCTACAGTTAAGTATACCAGGATATATACATTAGAAGTTTTAAATAATGAAAGAGGGACTGGAAAAAATGAGGGAAACCCTCATTTCCTTTCAGGGCAGCTCAACCTATACCTGAGAATATGGAGCTGAAATTTTCCATCTTGGGAGGAGTGATGGGGTCACCCACAGGGAACGGAAGACAGAAGGGCTATCATAGCTTCTGCCAGGAAATCTACCAGTGCTGATGGATGGCCAGTTTTGGCACTGCCTTTCAGCCTGAGGTGCAAAAAATAGCAGAAATTGATGGCCTTGCAATTTCACCAGTTGGTTAGTCTCTGATGTATCTCTGACAGCTGGATGATTCTACCTTCTGGGGAAGGTAGAAATGCTGAAACTAGTGGTGCTCACTGGTCCTGGAAAGGATGTAAAGATAGCTACGCCACCTACTAAAGAGCCACTCAAATCCTTGAGAAAGCTTAATCCTAACCTGGCAGTTGAGAGCAGAGGGGCTAAAAGTACCCTTGTGAAGCTCTGGGTGGTGAGATGCAGCCACTGGCAGGATCCCACCATTCAGATCTGCTGAAAAGAGGGGGCATTGACACAGCAGTTCCAACAGGCAGCCCAAACCTTCCAAAGGGGGAGAAGATTGCTATTGCTATTTCTGTTGTGTATATGTGGCAGCAATGGCCAGCAGAATTTCACCACCTTCCAGGACTCTTCGGCAAGTGTAACTTAAGATAAGCAGTACAAATCAGCTTGTGGCCTGACTGAAGTTTTGATCTGATTCATACCTGTGCAGAATCCACAGATTTCACACAGCTTCCCCAATTAACAAAACAGTTTTGTTTTCTCTAGCAGATTTTCTCAGAAACTTCAGGTATGGCCTGTTGCTAGAACATGGTGGTGGACTAGATGTAGGGACAGGTTAGATCTAACATTTTTTAATGTTTTTAACAACAGTGTACTTTTGTTAATAGAGTGCTCCACTTCTGCTGTCCTTGCACACTCATGAGGTGTGAGCCAAAGCAATTTCCTTTCTTGAATTATTAAGTAGAACTAAAAGGATGAGTCCTTGGCCAAAATAGCTTGGAGGCACGTTCATTCTTCTAATGTTCTTCACACTTTGCTGATGATGCATTTCTTGCTTATGTCTGGGGAACAAATACACTCCCTTTTGTCATCACTTGTAGATGCTGCTACACTTCTGCTGAGCTCTCCACCCTGGATGCCATTCCAGCAGCTATGTTGTAAATAATTTCTTTGCCTCAGGACCTCACATTTGCAAGGTCAATTGCTGCTGAAAGGATGATTACTATAAAGCTGCTACATAGAGGCTGACAATCATGGTGCCCTTGAGCACTGACTGTAGGAGGTGGCTACCATTCCATTTTCTGTGCCAGACAAGACTATAGTTAACCAGGGGTCACTCTATGGTATGGTCCCAGAGAGGGAAAAACTGAACAGGTGTCCTATGATTTCATCTCTGGTATTAATATTAAATAAAAACATATCCAGAAAAAGATCTTCACAACTACAGTTTTCACAGACATAATGGTGATCTTGGTTTGTAAATCATCTTCTTCCTGGATAATTCAAATCAGTATCTCCTTACTGCACATTTTCATATGTATAGATGGACCACAAGGCTGAATTCCTTATCTAAAGTGAGATCTCATCACTGTCTACAACTACCTGAAAGAATGTTGTGGAGAGGTTGGTGCTGGTCTTACAGATGAATAGTTATAGAACAAGAGGGAATGGCCTCAAGCTGCAACTGGGTAGGTTTAGACTAGATATTAGGAAGTTTTTTCCACAGAAAGAGTGGTCAGGCATTGGAACGGGCTGCCCAGGGAGGTGGCTGAGTCACCAATCCTGGATGTTTTTAAGTCATTTGGATGTGGTGCTCGGGGATATGGTTTAGGGTGAATCTTGTAGAGTAGGGATATCAGTTGACTTGGTGATCCTCAGGTTCTTTTTCAAACTGAATGTTTCTGTGATTCTATGATCTGCTATGGAAGAATGGAATCCTATTTTGACTTTATGAATCTGCATTAAGTAGGCGAATAAGGCTTCAACATTACACAAGGTAACTGCATTTCTAGATCCCCTGTCTTCTGTTTTGGTAATGTTCAGCACAGCCTAGGTATCAAGTGAGCAGAGGGCAGAGCAGACATGCATTGGTCTCTGGTGGATAGGATGTCAGAGTAGGACTCCTCCCTGTTTTGGACACAGACTATAGGGGAAACAGCATAAAGGAGGAGCAATTGACTGCAGATCATCGCACAAGACCAACAGCAGTCAGAAACATTGATCAAAACAGAGAGACAAGACTCTGAGGGCTCTGTGTCTCCAAGTACATCAGGTACATTGCACTGTTAATCCAAATGGGCTTCTGAAAGTACTGATATATGTTTGAGATAATCCTTCATGTTGTTAGGGTAAACTCATTTTGAGATCCACTGTAGACATTCAAGCTCATATCCTTGAATATTTTTGTTTCTTTGGCTATTGCTGAAATTACTAATAGTTCCCTTTGTGCATGACCTGGAAACATGTTAATGGGCTAGGGCCAACAGCATCACCCACACGCCTTGGTGATTTTATTTTCCTTTTCTGTTGACAGAACAGCAGGGTTTTGTGGTTTGGTTTTTTGCTTGGTTGGAGGTTTTTGTTGGTTATTTCAAAATGCAAGGAATAGCAGTGTCATGAAAACTTAGGCTTTTGTCATCCATTGCAATTATTACACCTGAGGGATTTACAGAAGGGCAACACGTAGTTAAACTTCCTAAGAAATATCATTTTTTAAAGGTTATGTTTTCAATCATCTTCCCTCAGAGAAAGCAGCACATACAATAATCTGGCTAAACTGAACACACAGCTTCCTCTACAGTCCACGTTTTCCTGGCTATTTCATTAAAAATCCTCTCAAGTTATTTAAAAAAACAACAAAGCCAAATCTATATCCTACATTCCACTAGTCACTGAGGTGGGACCATGCATGGAAGAACAACCATTCAGAGCTAGGGCTTCCTACCAGATGGTGCTAGGAGCACAAAGGCAGTTGAGCACACACAGGCTATCCTCTCCATTTCCCAGACACCTAGCCAAATGACTCTATTTGCTTCAGAGTGGCCAAACACTTTGACACACAGTCCAATTCTAATCACACCAACATGAAAGGGCCTTGAGACAGCACTGAAATGTTAATAACCACCACTATCACTAGGGTTGCTCACCAGTCAAGAGTTGGTGGTTTGTAGTGTGTTTCCACCCACAATAGTTTAAGGGAAGAGCTCAGTTACTGATACTACTTTTAATTTCAGGGCAAACTGTAAGGTCTTCTCTCAAAGCAACCTTTCCCACACGTTTCCTGGAAAGACAAAGCAAAATCTACATTTTGGTTCAGAAGGAATCAAAATCAGACAAACAGTAAAAGCTGTCCTGGGAATTTCATGAGAGACTTTTGAATGCATAGGCTGTCAATGAAAGCAAAAGGCATCTGGCCTGCTTCTCTGACGTGTTCAGAGCAAAAGGACACAGTAATAATAACAAAACATTGATAGTTTTTCCACTGTAATGAAGTCTAAATTTACATGACCCAGCAGGAGCTCTGGCATAGCAACACTGCATTCCTTGAGAAACATGGTTATTACCAAAATATTAAATTAATTTTCAATTGACTATTTCACCCACATAAACACAAAACTGCTGGAGAGGAAAATCAAATTCTAATTATGTCTTTAAACTTCGGTGACAAATGCCTTCCTTCAGACTCCAGGAAACAGATAAGCTTAAAGACAGTTTTCCTGAAGCCTTGATTTCTCCTACACACTCTCAACTAGGGCTTAGGAATGTCATATTGAAGATAAAATTGAATTTCCATGAAAGGAGTGGATGACTCTGGGAACTGTTAACAGTATGTAGAGTCTTTTGTCTTTGTAAGTCATTAGTTGAGAAGGGGTCAAACTGTGACTGATCTTTGCTCCCCTCTGATGGCTGTTGATTATATGGTCCATGACATGAATCAGTCCTTCCCAGCTGCTTTATGCATTCTCAACTGCTGGCACAGTCCCAGCTATTTTATTTGTCAGATATTGCAGGTCTGTGGAGACAGTGGTGGTATGGAAGCCAATGACTTCTTTGTCATTGATAGATTTTTAGCCTTCTTCCTTCTGACCAAGGTGGAAGTTATACACTTGGCAGTATAATGCAACTCCACTCTTCACAGTATACTATTTCCCACGCTTGGCAGAGAATCTGTTCTCCACTGTTGTCAGCTGAATAGCTTTCACTAAGACTGAAATTCTGTTTAAAAACAATGTCCTTGTCTCTTCCTCCTACACAATGTATTTTCGCATATACAAAAAAAACACAGTCCAACCCATAACTAGACATACTTCCACCTTCCTGGTCTACAGGGAGGTTATCAGTCATTTCAGTGAATCATAGATTATTTACTGCTGACCTGATCTGGGGAGGGTGGTTAAGGGGGGAGAGAGAAATACCTCTAGTATTTGAAAATCAAATGTAGAATACAGTGTTAAGAAGATTTCACAGTATCACCAAGATTGGAAGAGACCTCATAGATCATCAAGTCCAACCGGTTACCACAGAGCTCAAGGCTAGACCATGGCACCAAGCGCCACGTCCAATCCTGCCTTGAACAGCTCCAGAGACAGCGACTCCACCACCTCCCTGGGCAGCCCATTCCAGTAGCCAATGACTCTCTCAGTGAAGAACTTTCTCCTCACCTCAAGCCTAAACTTCCCCCGGTGCAGCCTGAGGCTGTGTCCTCTTGTTCTGGTGCTGGCCGCCTGAGAGAAGAGAGCAACCTCCCCCTGGCTACAACCACCCCTCAGGTAGTTGTAGACAGCAATAAGGTCTCCCCTGAGCCTCCTCTTCTCCAGGCTAAACAATCCCAGCTCCCTCAGCCTCTCCTCATAGGGCTTGTGCTCGAGGCCTCTCACCAGCCTCGTTGCCCTTCTCTGGACATGTTCAAGCATCTCAATTTCCCTCTTAAACTGGGGGGCCCAGAACTGGACACAGTACTCAAGGTGTGGTCTAACCAGTGCAGAGTACAGGGGCAGAATGACCTCCCTGCTCCTGCTGGCCACACCATTCCTGATGCAGGCCAGGATGCCATTGGCTCTCTTGGCCACCTGGGCACACTGCTGGCTCATGTTCAGGCGGGTATCAATCAGCACCCCCAGATCCCTCTCTGTCTGGCTGCTTTCCAGCCACTCCGACCCCAGCCTGTATCTCTGCATGGGGTTGTTGTGGCCAAAGTGCAGCACTCTGCACTTGGAGCCATTGAATGCCATCCCATTGGACTCTGCCCATCTGTCCAGGCGGTCAAGGTCCCGCTGCAGAGCCCTTCTGCCCTCCAGCCCAGCCACATCTGCCCCCAGCTTGGTGTCATCTGCAAACTTGCTGATGACTGACTCGATGCCCTCATCCAGATCATCTATGAAGATGGTAAAGAGGATGGGGCCCAGCACTGACCCCTGAGGGACACCACTAGTGACTGGCCGCCAGCTGGATGTGGCACCATTCACCACCACTCTCTGGGCTCGGCCCTCCAGCCAGTTCCTAACCCAGCATTTATCTCAACTGTGCTCCTATGAGTCTGCAAAAAAGCTGGTATTTATAAATACCATAGGTGTATATTTTCTGGTGATGAAATGGCATCATATTAAAGTCATGAGAAGTGCAGACTGAGAGAATCTGTAAAGGATCTGATATTCATGAAGTGAAAATAAAATGCAACATAAATCTTTGAATGTTTGCTGTGTATCCTCTTTAGGAGGTGAAAAGAGATTTAACTCTAAAAGAAAATGCAGCAATAGAGAAAAGATGACATACATTCTTATATCTCTTTTTTGTCCCCACTTTAAGCTGAATCTGCTGTCCTATAGAGCCTGCTGCCCACAGTTGCCATCTCACTGGTTACATGCACAACACCTTGGTGTGGGACATTCTTACTACAGTGTCTGCTTTTCATATCCTACCTACAAGATCACCAAACTGTAAGTCTCTGTATTAGTGTAATTTTGTGTAGATAACATGAAGTGAAAATCACATTGTTGTGGCCTAAACAGTTGCCTGCAACAATGGCTACATTGATTATTTGCTTTCTGCTTCTTTTAGACTGAAGGGCTGACCCTTCAGTCTGCTTCTCTTAGCCTATCAGCATGGTATATCAAGTATAACAACATCATTAAACCTGTACCTTTGGCAAGTGGAATTGCCTGGAACATAGCAATGTTACAATTTCCTGCATCTCCTACTGTCTACAAATACAAAGAGTTTACTCTGTTTAGAAGGAAAAAAAAATAAATGGCACTTAGTATCTCTCTGAATGACCTTAATTTTTTATAGACTACTATACCAAAACATTTATCAGGAACAGTTGTAACTGATGCCACAGGTTTCAGAAAGATCAAGCACCCTATGGAGTCCCAGGAGGAAAAGGCTTTAGTAAATAAGGACTGCTTGGACACTAGTCTGTAGAAAACTGCTGCCCTATTTTCTAGAAGTAATATTTGAATTTGTTTCCACAGTAACTACATTTAGGCATAGGCTGTTCCTTAGTTTTAACGCAAAGCAAACATTTTAAGAGCCCTTTAAAATATCTGGGGGAATTAGAATTATTTTTAATTTTGAATTAATGGAAATACTTTTTAGGGGCAAAAAAGATAAATATGATAGCTTTTCAAACAGTTTTGATTGGTAGTTGTCCTAAATTAGTTTTAAAATAAAGATAAAACTGAAAACATACATGCTGAAGTGTATGCATGAGTAGAGTTCTCAGGAAACATAAACTTAGGTATATGTCATTTGGTTACCAATGTTTTTTTTTTTAGTAGAGAAAGTAGGTCCTGGGAGCACCTCAAGAGTAAACAGAAGTCCAAAAGACTTTGGACGTGTTTGTCTGTGTCACAAGGCAAAAGTCAGGTGGGAAAGACTTGCATAAATTCATCTATGGAATAATTAAAGCTAGAACTTTCCTTTGGAAAAGAGGAAAGAAACACATCTTCAGCAGGATGTGGTCTTTTTCCCATCACACAGAGCTCAATAAAATCACTGATCAGAAGTATCACTGAACTGATCACACTCACAGTGCTCCCTACATATAATTAGTTGCAAATTTTCTTATATGAATAAATAATTATTATGCAAATTAATATAAATACCTTTAAAACATGTTAACCTATTTCAACGTGTTATGATTAATAAATTGTTCTTGATTATCAGCAAAGTTTCAGCCTAATAACTTGAACTAGTACATTTAATTGACATTCCAAAACAAAGCACAAAACAAGTTTGGAGCTTTACTTCAAAAGATTTTCTGCCATGACTTTTCTAACAAAATCTGTTTGCTTCCCAGAAGAACCTACATGAGTAACTTCTTTATATTCAGGTATTGTTTTTATAACAATAAGAGTGTAATGTTAGTGCACATGCAAACTGGAAGGGTTGCAGCTGAGACATCAGATTTATCATGTATTATTTGATTTTCAGACACCTAGTAAGAAAAAAAAAAAAAGAGCAAAAGGAAAAAAAAAGGAATGCTGAGATGGATATGGACAAAAAAAGAGAGGTGTGCAGTTTTACCCAAGTAAAATTTTTCTTTTTGTGTACATTAGCACAGGAGATTCATTGACTATTACAAGTAGCACACTGTTTACAATCAATTATTTTTAAAAGCAAAAGCCATGTTGAAATTTAGGGATCTCTTTCATATTAATCACCATATGTCCAGTTCTTTAGTGATGTAGTCCAAAATAAACAAAGGAATCTCCACTCTGTAACTCCAAAAGGCCAATATGAGTCTTTAGTTCAATGGCCAATATCTTTATTTCTGATTTTAGATCTAACAGGTGCTTTAAGCTAATTTTCTTGAAGGATATCCATTTTCCTGATATGCTGCCCAACCAGCTAATAGCACTTACTGATGACTTTTTTGCTGTGCTATCCAAAAATATAACATAAATAAATGCTGTATTGACACAAACACTAGGGTAAATTTGCTATATAAATCCAAGGTACCCTAAAAGGTGGCAGGAAACTCTGAGGACATAACTGATAGCGTTTTTATACTGCGTGGTAATATTAACACAATCTAATTAATGCTTCTGGGTTAGTGCTGAATTTTACTGGGTAAATGCATGCTTTCCTTCACTCTAACAGTTAAATTTGGTACTGAACTCCATGCCACATAGGGATGGATAAGGATGGATTTGGAGCTTAGTGTTTCTGGAACACTGGCTATTACCCAACACTGATGAGCAGCATTTGACCTTGGAATTAGCTCCTTTGGTTAGGAAGAAGGATATGTTGAGAAGACCTAGTCTGTAGTCTCCTGACCATTTGAATCATGACAGTCATTTTCCATTGTTCTGTATTTCCCCACAATGGAAGGAGGGGTTGATACTGTGATTATGCATATCCTTGTTCTCTGTGTGTTTAAACAGCAAAATGTATGGAATGACAGCAGCACTCTCCAAAGAGCTCTGCTACAGCCCATTAAGGACTACCACATCCACCCACTACAAGCATCAGGTTACAAACTTTTACCATATTTTCAGTGCAGCTTATAGATAACTACACTGATGTACTGGTCCACGAATTGCTCAAGGACATCTTGAACCTTCTAAAGTAAACAACTAATTAATTATTCATAGAATAAATTAATTGAATAAATAAATTAATTATCTTGCACTTAACATGTATATTCATCTTCAAAAGCATCTGGGCTCATGCAAGTATTCCTTATTGCGGAATACCTTGAAAGTATGACATTTTGAAGCAGAAAAGCTTCTGTTCTTTTTCACTTGTTGCTGGTGTTTATAGCAAGACTGCTGCTTTTTGAAGTATAGCAAGCCATTAGGAAATTATTTTAAAATAAAGATGATAAAAGAGCTTTGTCCTTTGCAGGAATGTATTATCTAAAGAAATTATTCTACCACTATCTTCTCCCTGTTTTTTTCTTCTTTGTTGCTGTTGTTTGTTTGCATGATTGCACCTCATTAAAAAAAAAAAGTTTGCATTTTTTTGTCATTAGGGACCAGGTGGTAGCATATATTAAAAAAAACACCGTAAATTTCCTCTGGTGAAAGACAGCATCAAAGAACACTTTCCATTTGGAGTGTCCCTATCTTTTTTCCTCACATTAACTTCTTGGTGTTCTTTAGGAATGTGTTAAACATGATACATTATTAGTGATGTCCACAAAAACAAGCATCACTCAGTCCAACAAAACATTAATTATAAATGTATCTTCTGCCAGCTCTAAATATTGGATGCTTATGGAAATTAGTTGTGCAAAAACTGTAAAGCCTAAAACTAGTCATTAACATGAACAGTACGTACTTTCCTCTTTTTTTTGTTGTTTTTTTTTTTCCAGTTAATTGAAGTTCCTTCTTTTGAAGTGAATCTTCTCTGTGAAAGCTCATGCCTTCAGCACCCATTTCTCCTCCCTCTCTCCTCGGGGCTGGTATACTTCTTTTGCAAATTAAAACCCCAGCTTTCTTCCAAATATTTAGGTGCTTATATAAATGCATGAATGTAACTATTCCATGGATTTTAAAATTATATGGTAGTCTGAATGAATATTGTGATCTAGAAGTGAGGTTTTCTACAACACTGCCACTGAAAGTTTGTATTACAGGTAAACCAAAACTATGACATAGATGGAGAACTGGACTGGTTAGCTAAAATAAGGTATCACAAAATAACTGCTAAGAATTGAAACTAAAATTGAAGCACTGGGAAGAAAGATATTATTTTTAAATAAAGTTTTAATATTTGTAAAGATATTATCTTTATTTATCTCTCATTATTTTATAGTTTTACGCTTTTTTCCGCCTTCTGGTCTCCAGCTAAGATCATGAATGCAAAACAGGCAGTGAAAGGCTATTCTAACACCACCTGCTCAGTAGCAGAAACTAACAACGCTCACAGCACAAGCACAGATGCTGCTGTAAGACTTTCAGCACAGCTTTACAAATCTAAGAACATGATGTTTGAGGGACTGTCATTCTATGAAAGCTTGAAAAATTCAAGTAAAGTGCTCCAGTTGCTCTGTCAATGAATATTGTCTACATCTGGAACAAACCATACGCTGTCAGGGACTACGTATCTTGTACCCAAGTTCTCAAAGCAGGAGTAATGTGGGTTAATTAGGCAAATTGGAGATAAGGCCAAGGAACTGCCAGAAGAAACAGAGGTAAGAAAAATGTCCAAGTATTTAACATTTTTATTTGGATCATTACGTATCTCCAGCTATGTAGAGTGATTTCTTTTGTGATTCCTCCAAAGCCTATGTCTGTCTGAATGAACAAGCATGGACAGTTAAGCTGTTAAAAAGACAAAATAAGTAGCTCTCAGAGGGTCAGAACATTTTTAACAATGGAAGAATTGGGCATACAAGTGCAGCAGTGGTCCCAGACTCTTTTGTTCACAGACTACAGGTAGACAGTGTGTGCGCAGGGCACAGGCCAGAGGAGATGAAGAAAAGAGCCAGTGCTGGAAGTCATTTAGCTCAAAGTCTAAAAGCAGCTATTTGACACAATTTGACCAAAATGTAGGTAAGATTGTTCAGGTGGCTGAGCTCCTACAGAGTTCTGTGGTAAAGGCACAAATTGTATCGAATATTTTTCTAAAGTGAAATATTTCAAATGACAATGTTACCTCACATCCAGCTTTTTTATTCATTCCCCACCCTCAACATACACTAATTCACAGGTATCCATTATGGCTCCCAATTGCTCCCATACATGGATGCAAGGTGCTGTGTGATTTGTAGTGCTGGAAGTCCATGAGCCCCCTCCCCGCCCCCAAACTAGTCAAGTTGCAAGACGTTTCATACGCAGTGATGCGAGGAAGTTCAGGGAGCTGTAGTGTTCCAATACAGGTATGTCCTTGCGAAGCTCTGTTTGAAAGACTACAACTCCCAGAATATTCCACCTTTTCATTAACTGCTGCAGAGACTTTAGTAAGATGACACCTTCTGCTGGAGAAAAAGAAAGAAAATGAAATAATGCCAGGAATCAAAGGTTAGTGTGAAAATAGTTATAAAGAAAGTGTATTTTCAAGCTGACACTCCAGAATCAGTATCAGGTTGGTTTTAGGTAGGTTCAGAAACTGAAATACAGAGGACCTCATACAAAGAGAAAACCAGCAATACCAGAATGATTAGTTATACTTTATGGGAGCTGTGTTTCAAAGTTCCAGCTTAGCACCTAAAGGGGTGCTCTGAATCTGAACTCCAAAAAAAACCCCAACAGTCCAGAAGACACTATCTGGGGCAGACATTACCTGCAGTCTGAATGGAACAGCTCAACAACTGTATGGAAATACCTGAGAATTTACCCTGTAATACTTTTCTCATGCGCAACAACATTCCTGATAGAAGCTTGAAGACAGTACAGTAAAAAATGGAAGCCACCACACATCATAAGGCTATGGAATAGATTCTTTGGAATTGTGAATGTCTCTCACTTAATATTTTATTTATCATTCAACCAAGGACAGAGATACTTCCTCAATATGCACGCTGAGCACACTGAGTTTTCTACAACTTTTAGTTTCATCAGTTCTTTGGATTGGACCCAGAGCTTCTGCATGCATCCTGGATATTACCACTGTCCTGTGGATGAGATTCCCTTTTTTTTACTGGTATTACAGAGGAATGGCTTCTCCTTTCCAGAACACTGTTACCTGCAAAGACTGCATCAGTGGCACAGTGATAATAATAATGCCTAACTCACGAATTGTTTGTTTACACTTGACTTCGATTGACCAAGAAAGTTAGGCACA
This sequence comes from Tricholaema leucomelas, assembly GCA_013400475.1. Taxonomy (NCBI): domain Eukaryota; kingdom Metazoa; phylum Chordata; class Aves; order Piciformes; family Lybiidae; genus Tricholaema lacrymosa; species Tricholaema leucomelas. The sequence goes on from WAAF01015161.1 coordinate 111,500, forward strand.
TCTCTAGATGACAAGATTATCATAACTGTAAACATTCAGAGATGCTTATACACTCTATTTGCATTTACAAATCAGAAGACCATCTGGAAAGTCAGAGAGGAAATGCTCTGTGGAGTAACATGTTACATACATAACTGTAAAATCTACAGTACTTCAGGCTATGTACTTTATAAAGTCTTTAGCCTATGACTCAATTATGCAATTGTGCTGGTTTGAGGCTAATTGAAATATTTTACTGAGACAAATTAAATCCTTAGCTGTGAGAATAAAGGGAAAAAAACACATGTACCCTATATCAGCCATTCTTCTGCTGACACAACTAGTCAAAATATAGGTAAGACACTCACTTCTCACACACTGCTGTGGCTGTCTCTGCCTTAACTCTCTAATCCACCTAACCCTTTTTCCTCTAACCTCCTTGTTGTCTTTTTGACATCTCACCTCCAATCTCCAGATTTATCACGTGAGATACACGTAAGTTGATCTGGTTATTTCTGAAGGGAGGGAAAGAGGGAGGGGGACGGAGGGATTGGGTCAGGAGCCTCCTGGGGACACTGATTGTTTCTGGGAGGGGTATTGTGGTTTTGTATTACTTTTAACTTGTGTATAACTGTATATATTTGTGTATATATGCTTGTATATTGTGCTAAGCTGTAAATATAGCTTCATTCCTTAACTTTCAGCCATTTGAGTCTAGTCTGGGTGATATTCTTAAGTGTGGGGGGACAGGTAACTCCCAAACCACCACAGCTACAAACGCCTGGCCTGCAGTAAGGGGCTTCTGCAACTGCAGAGAGGGTTTCCCAAGCATGCAATGCAATTAGATTTCTTCTGTATGTCTTCCTCACTGGTATCAGACAATGAATTTCAATAGTCTCCCTCTTCAAAGGTCTGCTCTCCTCCTCTCATTGGGTTTGACACCTGTACCTTGTGAAAAGCAGAGAGACAACTAGTTCTACTTTGTATTGAAAAGGCATAGCTACAGCTTTACCTTGCCCTAACATGGTTTGCTTTAACAAAGTAGGCTCTTGTACCTGCAGAAGAACTGGCAAGACCTAGCTTTCCAGAATTTATTGGATGCAGGGGGAAACATAGTGATCAAGGATGAGGAAAAGGATGAGGTATTCAATAGCCTCTTTTCCTCAGTCTTTATTAGTAGAACCAGCTGCTTGCTAGGTACTCAGCCCTCTGAGACAAGGATGGGGAGCAGAATTAAGCCCCAATAATCCAAGAGGAGATGGTCATCAACCTACTGCAGCACTTAGACATGCACAAGCATGCAAGGCAGGATGACGCATACCTGAGGGTACTGAGAGAGCTAGCAGAAATGCTTATCAAGCAAACCTCCATCATTTATAAGCATAGGTTCATGAGGGACAATTCCTGTTTGACAAACCTAATCTCATTCTATGACAAGGTGACCTGCCTAGCCAATGATGGAAAGGCTGTGGACACTGTTTAACTGGACTTTACTAAAGCTTTTGGTACTGTCTCTCACAGCATCCTCCTAGGGAAACTCATGGTTTGGATGGGTGGATGTTGTGCTGTGTACAAAGACTGGCTGGATGGCTGGGCCCAAAGGGTTAAATCTAGTTGGTAGCCAGTCACAAGTGCTGCTCCCCAGGACTCAGTATTTGGGCCAGTTCCGTTTAATAGCTTTGTCAATGATCTGGACGAGGTGACTGGGTGCACCCTCAGTAAGTTTAAAGATAACAGAATTGCAAGGGAGTGTTGATCTGCCTGAGGGTAGAAGGGCTCTGCAGAGGGGTCTGGACGGACTGCATTGATGGGCCAAGGCCAGCTGTATGAGATTCAACAAGGCCAAGTGCCACATCCACATGTGGGCTGCAACTACTCCATGTAATGCTACAAGCTTGGGAAAGAGTGGCCAGAAAGCTGCCCAGAAGAGAAAGACCTGGGGGTGCTGATTGACAGCAGGCTGAATATGAGCTAGCACTGTGCAGAGCTGGTCAAGAAGAGCAACAGCATCTTGGACTGGACCAGGAACAGTGTGGCCAGCAGGTGTAGGGAAGTGATCACACTCCTGTGTTCAGCAATTGTGAAGCTGAACCTCAAATACTGTGTTAAGTTTTGGGCCTCTCACTCCATGAAGGACACTGAGCTGCTGGAGCATGTCCAGAGAAGGGCAACAAAGCTGGTGAAGCATCAGAAGAACAAGTGATATGAGGAGTGGCTGAGGGAACTGGAGTTGTTTAGTTTATGTAAGAGGAGACTGAGGGGACACCAGGTTTAGCACCAGACATGACAGAATTACCTAAATGTATTTTCTAAATAAAGTTATTCTATGATCAGTTATTTCATGCTAGGTGTATGTGAGCTGTACCTTTTCAGAACAGGAGACAGTGCTGGATACAAAGTTGTTCAGATGTATTTCTGTAGAGGTATGCTAGTAAGGGGCCCTGGTTTTGATGCTAAGACACAAGGCATGGTCTGCAGAATAACTGATATGGACTGTCTCATGTTGAACACTGCAGACAGGGAGAAGAGACCCTAGAGCAGATAATCACCTTATTTTTGTGAGATTTCTTCCACTTCTGTATCAACTGGATGTAGTCCAGGCTGAAACACACACTGGCAAAGTCTGATACACGCAAATACAGGGCTGGTGGAAATCAGTGCCAGGAGCAAAATGGAGCAAACCACACTGACAGTATCAGCACACCTACTATTTCAGTATTGCACTGCCTCAGTTTTATAGCAACATGATGAAAAATGACCTAAAGTCCCTTTAGATACCACTCATCATGTGTACTGTTTTGCAGTAGGCATGCCTTGTCTGATTTGAGAATTGCACGTAGCAGAGGCTTAGTACATCTAATTTGTTTCCTGCTTCTGTTTTTAATTAGAGAGAGAACAGAAGGGACAGAAGGTGCATGTTCTGTGTCACCTTTTGCAGTGGGTTTTCTGTCATCTCTTTGTTCCTGCTGTCCTTATGCCCTGGCTATTTATTTTGTTAACAAACAATCTACCTGCAACTACTCTTTTTTTAATTAGTGCTATGTCAGATTTTAGTAGAAAAGCCAAAATAATGATCCCTTTTATACTCAGCTCTCCAATATGTCATTTAATGCCCGATTTGCCTTCATGTGTCATAGCCACTGTAGAGAGGGTAGTAGTGCTACTGTGTAATAGGTAGGATGAACTGGCATTTGCAGTGTGGATGGCTTTACTTTATATGGCTGATGTCTCCATTCATCCATTTGACCATTCACCTATCTAATGTTAAGTAGATATACATCAGTATGCATTGTAATTCTTTCCTTCAGCCAGTTAGTCTACACTTTGAGGAGAAATATGTGTAATTTGCCACACTGCTGATTAAACAACATTTGTACAGTGTCTAATCTATTATGATTAAATGATCTGGTAGTTTGCAGAACTGGAATGCCACACTAGAGAAAGGCGTTTAATACATGTACTGACAGTAAGCAGCTTTCAGTCAACAGAGAAGGCAGAGGAAGAAAGTTTGGAAGAGACAAAATATTGGCAGAAGTTTCCACTAGTGAAAGACGATTTGGTTATAAGTTGAAGTTTGCACAAGAAATGTTGTTTTCTGGAGGGAGATGGCTCCTTGTTCACCAGATTAAAATCTTAACATTTTTCCTACTCTGTATCAGATCAAGAAGCCTATCTGGCTTTCAGTCACACTGCAGATATATTGTATTCAAAGGAGGTAACTGAGAAGAAGCACTTGATAAACCTGCCTGTTGCAAATGCTACAAAATCTATTTAATCCATGTGTACGTCAGACATTGGTCTTAACACTTCATGTTATTGAGTACTATCAGGAAGCTGCAGCTTAAAGGTATCTGATACAAAAATATTGCTGATCTATGACATGTTTCTGATGAACATGAGCCCACAGGCCACATTTAACTGGGACACAGAGATGAATCAACATGTAGGAAGGTTAAACTGATCAGAACAATTGATTTTTGAAGAGTACAAATATTTGTCTAAATTTAGCACTGGAATCAACTGAACTTACACTAAGCTAATGATCAGTCATAATTTTAAGTGTCAGTATTTTGATATACAAGCTGTTAAAAAAATGAGAAGTAGTCATTTCCTACTGGCATTGTATTTCTTGGTAAACCTGAACAGTTTAATGAAATACATAGGATAGTGCTTCCAGATAATCTACAATAATTCTCTTATTTTTCACTCTCTTTTTAATAAGCTGAAAGGATGGAAAAAATGCAAAACTATTTACAAAATACAAAGATATGCCAAGTTAAATGTGATGATGTTCAATTATGAACTTAAAGACTTTAAACTGTGAACTAATTCTAACCCCCAAATTTCATGAAAATTGACTTTGTAAAATCTGTTACAGATGACGCATTTGATGATGTTAAACTTTCAGTTACATGTCTAAATGCATATGTCCAGAACAGAATCATAATCACAGAATTAACCAGGTTGGAAGAGACCTCCAAGATCATCCAGTCCAACCTAGCACCGAGCCCTAGCCAATCAACCAGACCATGGCACTAAGTGCCTCAGCCAGGCTTTGCTTCAACACCTCCAGGGACGGTGACTCCACCACCTCCCTGGGCAGCCCATTCCAATGGCAAATCACTCTCTCTGGGAAGAACTTCCTCCTAACATCCAGCCTATACCTTCCCCAGCACAACTTAAGACTGTGTCACCTCATTCTGTTCCTGGTTGCCTGGGAGAAGAGACCAACCCCCACCTGGCTACAACCTCCCTTCAGGTAGCTGTGAAGAGCAATGAGGTCATCCCTAAGCCTGCTCTTCTTTAGGCTAAACAACCCCAGCTCCCTCAGCCTCTCCTCACAGGGCCTGTGCTTCAGGTCCCTCACCATCTTTTAATGTAACAAATGCTACAAAGATATAGAGAATATTAAGAGTATTATCACTGCCAGCATTTTTATATATTTTTTTTACAAGATAAGAATCTATGAATATACTACACAAAATAACCTATAAGATCTATAACTGCATGTATTCATTAATGGTTTTAGAATCTTATATTTGGAGGGGGGGAGCTCCAATTATAGCTTCCTGCAAGTAACCCTTAAATACAGCTTAAGCTTTCATCACAAAATTAATATAGTAATTTCTCTCAGGCTGTTTTTCTTCTGGGGACTTTTTTGATTAGTTGACCATATAAAGTTAGAGTATTTTTCAGTTACTGTCTGTCATCACTTGGCAACTGTTCAAGGCAACAAGCCTACTCTGTTAGCGACTTAAGTACTGGCTATGAACGGTTCAGAAAATTACACCATTTTTAAACACTTGGATATTCACTGAACTGTGAATGCTTGGTGGGAGAAAGCAAGGTCACAACACACGCAAACGTTGCAGTGGCAGCATTTGGGGGTTTTTGTAGCTCTCAGATGAAAAACATGCTCATTCAGCTGTACTCTGAAAGAACACGTGAGCTGAAAGAAAAGCTTGGTCTTTCATATGAACTGAGGTTCTTTGGTGAAAATCTGAATTCAAAGCGAAATTGAAAGCTTGAGCAGCACTCCAAAGACAGCAAGAGTTTTGCATGTGGGTCAGTATGCTGGTGTTGACAAGTGATGCTCTTTGAAGTGTCTGGATTCATTGTGTAACAAGCTTCAGAGTGCCTTGCTCATAAATGAGCTTTGTCTAAGGGAAGATCTGAGCCTCTCCTTGCATAAAGTGCAGTTACCTGTGGCAGGCAGCATTCTCCTCTTAGAAAAGAGTAAGTAGCACTTTTCTCTGGTTTCAGTGCATAATACTACTGTGCAGAAAGACCAGATAAGCAAAGGCCTATATTGCTTTACAGGTACACTCCTCATGAGAATTCAAACTCATTTCCATTGGCTCCATTCACAAATGACTTTTTAATAATGCATGTTCCTGACAGCACAGTAAACCTCACATAGAAAGGAGAGCTGAGTTTTCTACCATGGGCAACAGAATAATTTAGTAGTTTCCAACTTCATTCCTCAATCATACTGAAAACAAACCAAAACAAACCCCCAAATAACAACAGCAACAAAACAAACACAACAAACACAGATTTTTTTGAAGGATCCATTTATGGTAAGAAGAAGAAAGGCAAAAAAGGAGTATTTTGGATCTGATGCTGTCATAGTTTTTGTTTAAGAGCATGACAGACTTAGATGATTTTACTCTTTTTAAAAAAAAGAGGCAGTGAAATAACAACGCCCTTGCTGAATTGGAGAGGAACACAGAAAAGCTGTATTTAAAGATATGCAGGAAAAGATACGGCATACACGAATCCTTAACACCTAATACAGATACAGAATACATGAGAATTCCCCCACAACCTTCCCTCCAACCAAGCTAAACTACCAAACCCCAGTGCTCCTTTTCTTCCCTGCCTCCACTGTCTCCCATTTAGGCCCAAACAGGTCTGATTGCGTAGCTAGAAATGCTTGAAAGCCACAGGCGAGGTTTACTCCTACATAGTTACCTAGATAAGAATCCCTCCAGAGATCTGAAAGGAAGGGAGAAAAGAGAGAGAGGGGACTTTGCTGCTCACTTATACAGCATTAGCAGGATTATGGGTTTGAATAACAAAATTATGATATCTGGGGACATCCAAGTTCAACCCCTAGGACAGACTTGTCTCTGTGGTCTTCTTGAAGGAATATGGGACCCCTGAAACCATGACAGATGCCAAGATGAGGTTGTGGGCTTTGAAATTGAAAAATATTACGTCTTAATTTGAAAGTTATGTACTATTTAGTGGTTATGTACCACCATTTGAGTACCCTTGACAGCCTCTTACAATATTCTTGTCTAGACATTTCTCCAACCAAAGACCCGGTTGTTATTAGTGCAATGAACTCAGTACATTGACAGCTAGGAGGCCTGTCAGTCTGCTCAGCTCTTTTGGAGGCATCCACAGCTACACCGTTAATAATGCTTTTAACTTTCACTGGGAACAAGACAAGGTTTTACTTTGAGTTTCCTGCAGTTGAGGAGTTATGTCACACTCCAAACACCTCTTTGATAACATAGAAGTCATTTTTACAATAGTCTGCTGTGTTGCTTCACATAATAGAATGCAGTAGTGAAGGTGTGCTGATTCTGAGGACACCTTATTTTCTCTTTGTATTAAAAAAAAAATGCTTCAAAATGGTTGAAGGGAAAAAAAGGCAACAAAACATCTTGAGATGGTAAGGCTTAATCTTGTTATGAAACTGGGCTGGAGTCTCAGAGTAAATGCATATGCCATTTGTTGTTTGATTCACGAGCCATACATGCAACTGTTTTTCTCCCCTGTCATACACGTTGACATAAATTATGTATGTTACATCGTATTGAAGGACAAAAAAAAACCCCAAACCCAAACATCAAACTTTTTGGTACAGAAAAAGACTTTCACTTTTATATGGAAAATCTTCCATCTTGGTGGCCAAGATTCCTTATTCAGACTCTTCCGAAAATTTTCCTCAGCTCACATTAACTGCAGTGGGATTCTTGGGTGCTAAAAACGAAGACCATTGTCTTTTTATTTAATTTATTTAAATATTAATAAAGCAATAGGACTGCAGGCCATAAAATGAAGAGAAGAAATTGTGACTTCAAAGAAATCATATTCATAGAGACACAGAAATATTAATAATGGAAGGGACTTCCAGAGGTCCTTCAGCTCAAGCCTCCTCAGTGTCCAAAGCACTACTAGCTTCAAAGTTAGATCAGACTAGGTTCATATGAGTTTTGAAAATTTCCAAGAACTGAGATCCCACATCCTCTCCCACAGCACTTGTTTCTGTATTTAGATACTCATGTAATTTTTTTACCCTTTTACCAAGCCAGGATTTCACTTACTGCAGATTATAATAATCGATTTGGCCCTTTGCTATGTGTTTCTGAGAGAAGTTTGGTCCCAACCAAACTTTCTCCCTTGTCCTTTCCTTTTCCAGGCTTAATGCATCCAGTCTCCCTCAGGTTCTTCCCAGACATCCTTGTGGCCTTCGTCTGGAATCTGTCCAATTTTCTGACACTTGCTTTCTACTGAGGTCCCTGAACTGTCCTTTACCAGTAAGGAGGAGAGAGGAATAATCACTTCCTTTTTACTGCTGGTCCTCCTTTCTGAACACAGCCCTATGAGCAGTCATCACAAGAGCGATTCATGTTTGACTTGCCATCCACCAAGATATCCTGGATCCTCTCTGCAGAGCTGCAACTTAATCAATCTGTGTCCAATTTGAAGGTTGCTAAATGTTGCTCTGTATTCCACCATACCATATGTGTAAAAATGTGCCTTTCACATTTAAACATATCCCTTATAGGACCAGATATTCATTAAGCTGTGGGGAAGATCACAGAATTCACTGACCAGAAGAACTTGGATCTGCACCTATCAGTATGAGGCGCTGCTGGAGTTAAATTGCAAGCAAACCCTGTAAGAAGTATTGTTGGGTCGGCAGAGTGAGGGATAAACAAGTGTAGTGGAGGGCCCATAGGCCTGAAAATAGGCTTATTCATGCCTTGCTCTGCCTGGACATGTTTTTCTGCCCACACCAGAGGTAAACACATAATGAGCACAAAGGGGCACAATAGGCCTGGTGCCATAAAGTCTGGCCTGCCCAGGGCCCCTGATTGAGTAATGTGGTTGTGTAAGCCCCCACACGCCCAGCTCGTGGCTGCCCAGTGTAAGGCCTGTGTGATTCCCATATTTGGAAGGTGCAGGCCTGTGGCTTTTCCCTATTATGGTAGGGTTGGCTGACTGCCAACCTGATTGGTCATTTTGGTGGCCAGTGGGCCACTAATCTTGACCCACATTTAATAAATAGAGATACACAGGTAAACAGCTTGCTTGCTCCCTCGCTCTGATTATTATGCCTAAACCTTCCTGTAGCTATGGAGCTCAGACTCCCTTGCTTGCTCAATCTCATTACCCTGCTTAGACTCACCAGCACTGCTTCTTGCTTATGCCTGCCTGCGTGCCCACCCGCAGTGCATTTACCTCATGGAGACAGAATCTCCCGTAGTCTCCCTATTGCACCCTATTGCACGCCCGCTGCCTTATTATTGCCTGGTGCACGCCACTGCCACTGAGTTACCAGGAGCAGACCCCACTTGTCTGCACACGATCGGCCCGCATGGCCAGCGTTACACCATACTCCTTCTGCACCTGAGGTCTTGCCTAAGAATCCCCGGACAAAGCGTCCAGAAGAAGCCAGGAGACAAGGGCAGAGATTGCATCCTTTGCCAGGGGAACAAGGTCAGAGACTGTCCTTTCCCCAGAAGCTGGGAAGATTCTCCTTTCCCCTAAAGCTGGGAGGATTTCAGCCTCAAAGTCCATGGGCAGAGTCCTCTGAAGAATTGGACACTTGTAATAGGCTGTGACGTAGCCCCAAAGGGTGACTGATAATTATTAAGAATTTGTGAGTAAATGCTTTAATGCCTCTGTAATTTCTATTGCCTCCTGCTATTGCAGAAAGAGCTTAAGCCCACCCTACTGGGCAAGCAGCATATTGACCCCAAGCAGCATTAAACTGTGGGGAAACTCCTGTCTCTAATAGTTTGAATATATGCTAGTTATTAACAAGTTACTGTTTGAGATATTCCTGTAATGTTTTCCATGACCATGTAGATCCATATTAATATTAAAATACAGTGGTTAGGGGTGGCAAGAGTTCAGAATGTTGAAGTTAATAAATAATATATTTTTATAGAATATTATCTTACACCAATTAATTTCTGCCCTCCGCCATAATCGGCGTAGGCAGCAGAACACCCCTCCGTGACAACAAGATCACAGGCTGAACAACAGAGTCCTCCCAACATCTATTAAAAACTTGTCAGTGCAAGATTTCTTGCCACTCTGCAACTTCATTCTTCAAAGACACTTAGAGATATCTACTGGACAACCACAGCAAGGGAGTTGAAGTTTTTCTCCCCACACCTGCCCATATCATCTCTCTCCTGCACAGTGGCACACCTGAAACAGGGAAGTAGAAGGAAGCTGAATTTCTCAGTAATGCATCCACATAAAGTGCTATTAAAAGAGCAGACATTGATACAAAAACAATCTCAGAAATATTCACAATTTTATCTTGTAATTTTGAGCTGTCTGAATCCTTGTACCTTTAGCAGTTGGCTGTTTGTGCTGTCTTAAGCTTGTATTAGCTCAGCCTCAGGAAGAACCAGAGTGATGTTGGTGTTGCATCATGACTCATTTTTTACTAAGTGTTAGGTAAAGCCTCCTTTGTGTGTATATATATATATATGCTGACAGAATCAAAATGCACTTTTTCAATAGCATCTTCAAGGACTCAGCTATCAAAGACACTCAGTAAGGTTTCAAAGTATGTTCCAAGAGCAGCAGGTGTGACAGCAATTCAGCAAGGGTTCAAAGTATATTCTAGGAGCAGCTGGAGTGACTGCTAATTGTTTATTTGATTGCCATCACACATATAGATCTTATATATATACATGGGATGGTTTAAAAATAAACAAGCCAAGGATGGTTACAAAACAAACTGGAGGTAGAATTGCTTCCCCAGACCACGTTTAAACTAGGGAATTCACTGCTGCAGGATTTTGCAGAAAGTTGCATAAAGCTTAAAAAGCCACAAGAAAAATTATGGAAGGAAAATGCATAAAAGCTATTAAACATAAAGACATAATCTCTACATCAACACAGGCTGAAGAGTTGGCTGGGAAGAAACCTAATGAAACTCAACAAGAGTAAGTGAAGAGAGTATGCATCTGGTAAAGAACAACTCCATGTATCAGTACAGGTTAGGAGCTGACCTAATGGAGAGCAGCTCTAGGAAAAACGAGTTGGGAGTCCCAGTGAACAACATGAATCAATGATGTTCCCTCACCAGCAAGAAGCCAATGACATCCTGGGGTGAATTAAGAAGAGTGCGGCCTGCAGGTTTAGGGAAGTTCTCTTCTCCCTCTACTCTGCCCTTGTGAGGCCTCATCTGGAAAACTGCTTGCAGTTCTGGGCTCCCCAGTTCAAGAGGGACAAGGAATTAATGATTAGAGTCCAGCAGAGAGTCATTAAGGTCCTTAGGTGAATGAAACATCTGCCTTAAGAGGAAAGGCTGAGAGAGATGTGTCTGTTCTTCCTGGAGAAGAGGATATTGAAGGGGGATCTCCTGAGTGATTATAAATACGTCAGGAGGATGAATCCAGAATCTTCACAAGGGGCAGTGGAGACAAACTGAAACAGGAGGTTCTACACAAACATAAGGAGAAAAATAATCTATTTGAGGGTGGCAGAGCACAGCGACAGGCTATTCAGAGAGGTTGTGGTGTCTTTGTCTCCAAAGTCATTCAAAACCCTCCTGGACATGTTGCTGTGTGATTTACTCCAGGTGATCATGCTCTGGCAGGGAGTTAGGACTAGATGATCTTCAGTGGTCTTTTCCAACTCCTTTCATTCTGTGATTACATGCTAGCTAGTGAGATCCAGCACCCCATTTTTGTGGGTGCATACTTCATAAAGCATTGGCATTTCTTTTGTACTTTTATTTTATGAAAAGTAACAGCCTCCTTGTCAAGAAGGAAAAAACTCATAGATCTGAGTGCTCAAATCATGCAGGATCAAGAATCTCACTCCAATGGATTCAATAGTAGCCTGTCAAAGTACTTCAGAGCTTTACATTCACTCTGGGTTTTAGCTGCTCTTTGTTCCCATTCTGTGACAAAAGGATGACTTGACTAAATGCAATTTAGGGATTTCTGGTATAAGCTCATCCTTCTTATGACAGGCAATTCAGAAAAAAAGACTTTTTCATAACGTGTGAGGATGCCCAACTCTATTTTTTCTTTACCAAAGAGTCTGCTCTCTGACAATGCATTTTGCCTGCAGAAAGACATGAAATATGGTAAGATTTCTCTTTGACTTCAAGAAACAGATCTGGGAGATACAGCAGTGATGAAGATTACAGTAAACAGCTCTTGGTATTATCTGAACACTTCTGCAATTTTTCTTTTAGGTTTTTGTTAGCCTGACTTGAAGACTCTTTTAAAAGCTCTGCCCACTGAAAGAACACTGGGGAGTCACTTACGCATTTTTGTGAGACTAGGGTGGCCAGAGGAACTGAGGAAAAACTGAATAAAAGACACTGGGCCTATACCAAAGTGAGTGAGAGAGTGTGTGAGAGGAACCATGTGCTAGTTTGAAGCTAGCTAGAACGTTTTGGTGAGAAGGATTAGATCACAGTCTCTGAAAGAGAAACAATGGTGATGTTTACTTCACTCATAGGCTTGCTGAGATGTATAAGAACTAGAGTAAAGACATAGATAAGGCATTTGGGCTCTGGGCTGCATTTCTCTCTAACCTCACCTACCATCTCTCTGATTAATCCACTTGCTTCTTAACCCGCCTGGCCAACCCTCCATTCTTCCTTGGGGCACAAGGCAATGTCTAGGGTAAGGTAGAGGGGTGGGAGAAGGTGGAAGGGTGGTTGGGAGCCCCTCCTGGGGACTCAGGTTTCTGGAAGGGGTGCTGTGTTTCTGTATTACCTTTTACCTTGTATATTTCTGTATATAACTGTATATACTGTAAATATCTGCTCGTATATTCTGCTACGCTGTAAACATAAGCTTCATTCAATTTCCAGAGCTGGCTGAGTCTAGTCTGGGTGATTTCCAAAGTAGAGGGGGGTGGGTAACACCCAAACCACCACAAACCATCACCATGGACATTCAGGCTGGAAAGAACCCAGGAACCCTCCCTCCAGCACCATCACCAACAATGCTGTGTCCTAAGTTTTGTCTGCTGTAAGAAGAAAAGAACTCCTAGAGAAGAAAAAACTTCATCAAAGACTTCTCTCGCTGGAAATATTCCTGAGCAACACAAACCGAAAAGCACTTGGACTTTGGAAACCCTTTCCCTCCCCTTCTTTAGCCAATACCTCTCCTGCTATTTTCCTTTCTCCGTTTTTCTCTCCCTCTCCCCTTCTCTCTTTTTCTCTGTTCCTCTCACTTTATCCTTTAATAAATAGTCTTACTTTTGATATTTGTTCTCACGTGTACCTTTATTCCACAACATGGAAATATATAAGAATATTTGTAGTCTCTCTCCTCCAGACCGAGACAGATTTGTATGTACGAATGTCCTTGGGACCCTGGAATGCCTGGATTTGCCAGTGACATCTTGTAACGATCTGGCCTAGCACAGCCTGTGGAAATGTACTGCTAGTGAGCAAGCAGTGTATTGACTGCAGGAACCTTCTCTTCCAGTTCAGTTGAGTTTAATGATTATATTTTCACTAGCTATTTCTTAAATGTTCTAGATCTTATATTATCATTTGTATAATGTTTCCATGACCGTGTGAAGAACCAATTATTATTAAAATTAGTGGTGGGAGGGGCAAGACTCCTGATTATTGAAAGTTAATAAACAATTTTGGAAAAATAAAATCTCACATTAATTACTTACCCCTCCATTGCACAAGGCAACAATGATTGTTTAGTGTTGTTTTGGTTACTAACCCCTGGAGGGATATTCAGGCTGTGCTATTCAACAGCATAGCATTGTTCTGGCATGCCAGCATGCCAGTAGCCAGCTGACCAGATTTTCCGTGAAAAATGCCTTATAGAGCTCTGGCAGGCAGGCAAAGTTGCCATGGAAACTGGAAAACATGGAGGCAAAGCATCAACCGCATAAGCAAAAGCTCTAATAATACTTTGGGACATAGTTACCTTTTTATCCTCAGCATCTAATGGTACTGTGAGCTCATTTGTTAAGCATTTTGTGTCTCATAAACATGTTGGTAGTATTCAGCCTGCAGGGTCTCTAGCTGAGCTTTAGTGTCATTGTTAAGCAGATTTAACTTGTACAGTTTCAGAAAAAAAATATTTATCAGTACAGAAATTTTACTCCTAAAAATGAGTTTGGAGCCTCACATATAAATTTACTGCGACATTAATGTTGAAACCAGTTTAACTCTGCTCATTTTGATCACGTTATAGCAGCATAAAACTGGATTAATATAGAGCAGACAGGTCTAGACTAGACATAATCCTTCAATGTATGATTTTGCTGGTTCAGAGATTTCCAGATTCACAGATTTCATCAGGTTGGAAGGGATTCCCAAAGGTCATCTTGTCAACCACTCTGCAGTGAGGACACCTCCAACTAGATCAGGCTGCCTAGGGCCACATCAAGTTTGATCTTGAATGTCTTCAGGGATGAGGCCTCAACCACATCTCTGGGAAACTTGTTCCAGTATTTTATCACTCTCATAGTAAAGAACTTCCTCCATATGTCCAACTGAAATCTACTTTCTTCCAGTTTAAAGCCATTGCACGTGCTCTACCACTACAAGCCTTTCTAAATAGTCCTTCCCCAGCCTTCTTGTAGATCTCCTTTCAGATACTGGAATGCTTTTATAAGGTCTCCCAACAGCCTTCTCTTCTCCAGCCTAAACAGCCCCAATTCTTTAAGCCTGTCTGTAGGAAAGGTGTCTCAGCTTTCCACTCATCTTGGTGGCCCTCCACTGAACGCACTCCAGCAGGTCTATGTCTCTCTTGTGTTGAGAGTGCCAGAGCTGGACACAGTACTCCGAGTCTCTCCAGAGCACAGTAGAGTGGCAGAATCACTTCTCTAGCCATTCTTCTTTTGGTGCAGTCCAGGATGTGATTTGCNCCTCCATATGTCCAACTGAAATCTACTTTCTTCCAGTTTAAAGCCATTGCACGTGCTCTACCACTACAAGCCTTTCTAAATAGTCCTTCCCCAGCCTTCCTCTAGATCTCCTTTCAGATACTGGAATGCTTTTATAAGGTCTCCCAACAGCCTTCTCTTCTCCAGCCTAAACAGCCCCAATTCTTTAAGCCTGTCTGTAGGAAAGGTGTCTCAGCTTTCCACTCATCTTGGTGGCCCTCCACTGAACGCACTCCAGCAGGTCTATGTCTCTCTTGTGTTGAGAGTGCCAGAGCTGGACACAGTACTCCGAGTCTCTCCAGAGCACAGTAGAGTGGCAGAATCACTTCTCTAGCCATTCTTCTTTTGGTGCAGTCCAGGATGTGATTTGCCTTCTGGGCTGCAAGTGTGCATTTTTGGCTCATGTCCAGCTTTTCATCTACCAGTACTCCCAAATCTTTTTGTGCGGGGCTGCTCTCAATTTCATCATCTTCCATCCTGTATTAATGTTAATAATTGTCTCAACCTAAGTGCATGACCTTGTACTTTGCCTTATTGAACCTTAAGAGTTTCTCCCAGCTCATTTTTCCAGCCTTGTCAGCTCCCTCTGGAGTACTTCATTCTTATGTGTCCAAGGCTTTACACATAGATGACATCTGTTGATCTTCCCTTGTCCACTGATGTAGTTACATCACTGCAGAAAGTGACTAGGTTTGTCAGGCAGGGCTTGCCAGCTGTGCTGGCTGTTTTGAATGACCTCTCTGTCTTCCACATGCTTTAGTATAGCTTTAGGATGATATGTCTCATGATCTTCCCAGGCACAGAGGTAACACTGGCAGGTTGGCAATTTCAAGGGTCTCCTTTTTTCACTCTTTTTAAAAATGGGTGCAAAGTTTCTCTTCTTCTAGTCTCCAGGGACTTCACCTCCAGGGACTTTTCAAATATCATGGAGAGTGGCTTTGCAACTACATAAGCCAATTCCTTCAGAACTCTGGGATGCATCTCATCAGGTCTCATAGATTTATGTATGTTCAGGTTCCTGAGGTGGTCCTGAACTTAACCTTACCTTGCAGTAGGAGGGACTTTCCTCTGCTGGTCTGCATCTAGTGGTCCAACAATTTGAAAGAGGGACAGAGCAAAACCGCTGGAAAAGACTGAGGCAAAAAGATTATTGATGACCTCAGCCTTCTCCTTGTCTGTTGACACCAGCTGTCCATTCCCAGTCCTTAGAGGGGTTATGCTTCCTTTAACCTTTTTTTGCTGAATATTGTACCTGTAGAAGCCCATTTTGTTACACTTTGCATCCCTTTGTTATTCTTTGTATCCCTTGGTTTTTGTGAACAATCTTAATTTCCACTGTCTATTTAACTTTAGAGTTCAGCCACAGAAATGACAGCATACACCTCTACTTTTTGTTATTTTCCTAGATACCAGATTAGTTTTTGCTCCTCTGTGTTTGAATTTGTGGGAGATATTTATTTCAAAACACATCTACTACATAATATCTGGGAAGCAAATCAAAAGAACGCACTCAATATGACAACATACACCCTTTAAAAAGGATCAGGAGTTTCAAATTGTCTGGAGTATCTCTAGTTAAGGGTGACAGGTTTTCATCTTTCCCAAGAAAGATCATAAGTGAAAGACTAGTGAAAACCACTTGAATCAACTGACAACTGTATATATACACAACTATAAACACAACTACATGATGCAATCATTCTAAGTATTCCCTGTGAAAGCTTTTCACATACTGTATGTTCTGGTCTTCTATTCAACAGCTCTGTAACCCTTTATTAAAAATAGACCTCTGAGACACTCTATAAACAAGAACAGAGAATATTACTTCTGTAAATCAGCTTTGAAACCATTTTGCAAAGCAGTCTGGCATTAATGAAATTGTTCCAAAGGTCACTAGGTTTAGTTCAATTTCCTGTTAAGTGGAGACGAGAGTTCAGTGAATAATTAATAGCAAATGATGGAATGAATTTTACCTTTCCATTGTAGTAACAAGCTCTTTCAGTAAGTTACCATACTCTCAAGAATGCTCTGAAATCACTATCTTGATTATTTCTCAAGCTTTCTATCCATGCCATGTTTGAGCCGATCCATCCCTTGGCATCATGTTGCTAAATTCCTTATCATCTGGGGCCTGCCACTTTCTTTCATCTCACCTTGAACTAGAAACGCAAGACTGCACACCTGCTGTACCAATGGTAGAGTGTCAGAATTCAAATATACCCAAAGGATGGGAATTAAATTAAAAAGCAGCTAAGAATTCATAGGAAGCTTTCGGAAGTTCTACAGCTCAGGGTCCACATTAAATGCATTGAGGCCCAGGATGACACATTTGTTCATTTCACATTTTCACAAGAAAAGGTTAAATAAAAAGCCACACATTTGAGGGGGCTTGTCTGCAGCTCTGTAGTCTAAAAAAGACTGTTGTGTCATTGCATACCCTGTAACCAATTTTTTTAAAGCTGAGAGCAATTCAGTTAAATAGAGAGCCTGTGGCATTGTAAAAGCTGCCACTCATCAAAATCAACAACTTCAGGCTGCAGCAGAGGTTAAAAAAGTAACTTGTGATAGCCACATACAGACAGGAAAAAAGTCTCACTGAGAAGGTAACAAGAAGCAGTCTTTCTCCAGCTACGTGAAATAAATCAGCAGTTAAGGAAACCATGAGTCTGAGGGATATCATTGCAACATAAATGGAGTGTAGATTTTCTTGGTTGTACACTTCAAACTTTGTGTTTTATTGTATGATTTCTTCTTGTGGCACCAAATTTGTGTTCATATTACACATTCACTTCATTGTTATATCACATAACTTCAGTGTTATCTCAGACTTTTGTTTAAAACACTTTCACTACAGATTCCCAAACTTCAACTTCATTCAGTGATTACAAAAATTAATCTGAATATTTATGATATGCCTTAGCAGCACAATGAAGACTGTATTGTATTACTGTCTTCCCTACTGCTTAAAATATTTGCCCTTTCACAAAGGACTCCATGTGCAGCTCTCTACCTTGCATTTTCAGCTTTTCTTCAACATGCTGCCCTTTGTGTTTGAATCATATCCAAGAAAAAATATAGACATATCTTACAAATTGCTTGGTTTCGTCACTCAATTCTAATAAGCCTTTTAAATCATATCTTATCCTGCCTATTTTTGCTAAAGGTAAGTCTACAAGAGTTTCACTTATTTGGGTTTGGGTTTTGTTTGTTTGTTGTTTGGTTTGTTTTTTTTTTGTTTTCTGTTTTGTAGGCAAGTAATATCTAATACAAACATTTCTGCATGTGATTAATTGAATCTATAATTTAATCTTTCTGACACTATGACCTCACAAGTACATTAAAAGGGAAGAACTTAAAATAGCAACTATCTGATGAGTTTCAAAGGTTTCTGGATTTAGTAATAATTCTGTGCCGTAGATCTCTAATGGCTACATTTCATTTTGTACTGGGTAGGAGAAGATATCTATCCTCAATGTGTTAAAGTCTATCAGTTGAGAGAACAAAGAAGCCCGAGTTCATTAAGATGTTTTTACCAATAGCATAGGACCCACAGTCCAAGACCTTTAGGGATCTTGGACCTTTAAGTATCCAGCTAGGCATTGTGTCACAGGATGATAGGAAAATCAGGTAATGGGGAGTGAAGAGTCACAACAAGAGGCCCTGTGGAGAACACTTGCACTTTTAGCCCTGCAGTTCTGAATTTAGGCAGTATTCCCTGCTATAAGAAAAGCCACTTCCTTTCATTTAGTGTTCTCTGAAGGACTGAGTCTCCACACTTCCCCCTCCCCTTAAAAACTAATATAAAAAATGCTTTTTAGAAAAGCTTTCTGGAAGGAAGCTTCTGTTCAATGACTACTGTCTGTTGAGCTATTATTCCATGAAGATGTAGGAAACAGGAGTTCATCTGCCAGGCTGAACAGACAGATCCTCCTGTGGCAGACTAAGCTGCTCTTTGTTCTCCAGAGCAGCACCATATTCACCAAGTAGCAAGTCTGGCCAAATGAACAAATTCACTTTACTCTCTAACTTTCCTAATGGAACTTTTGGAAGTGGAAATTTACATGTATGGTATTGTATTTTTCCTTATCATTCCAATAATGTTGGGCTAAGAAAATGGGAGAATGCTAGTCAAGATACTCAAAGTACCTAGAACAGCTTACTTTACCTCTCCCCATTGTCAATGTGTAGAGAACTCCTAAACAGTAAAGGGGCTTGATTTCTGGAGTCTCCTATTCTCTAGATCACTTTGTCAACTGAGGCAGTGATTAAAGATGCTTGCACTGCTTCTTGCTGGGGTACTTCAGAGAAACCTACAGAGCAGATGAGAGAAATGAGTATCAAAACTGATCCCTATCCAGTGTCAGAGTGAGAAAGATATAAAACTTGGCCACCACAGTACTGGAGGGGCTCCTGGGTCTGAAAGTTTCATCAGCTCTGGGAGAAGCAACTTTGTAAGCAGGTAAGTTTCTCTAGACTTAGAAAGCCTATGACAGTGACTGGCTTCCAAAACTGTTTGCTAAAGTATTAAACAGTGTGTGTGCTGCTCTCTACAAAAGGAATTACCATCTTGTTTAAAAGGATAGAAATAAGACACATCCTTGCACAACTAAGAGCCTCTCATCTAACTAAACATGTTAAAGTTGCTACGCACACTGATTCGAACAGTACTTGCTTTGCAGAGCATAATGACAGGCAGGCTCATTTCATATTCATTGGATCCTCTGGTACATTATACTTGAAACTTGGGCTGCAAGAGGTATTAGGAAGGCTCAGTGTTTTGCGGATTAAAGAAAAGCTTTTATCCCTTAGATACAAGAATATTAATTAACCATACTCGCCAAACATGGAGCTTGGATAGTTTCATTCAGCATGGCAAATTCTGTATTCAAAGGAAGTTGTCCATGTAGGCATCAGTGTAGGGTCAAGGCTAATACTTCTCATACTCCTCTAGCTAGGCTGTCAGTTGGGCAATCACCACATTTTAATGGTAACAAGATTCTCTTCTCATCATCTAATGCCATTTTCAATGGCTATTTCAGCTGTGCCAAGAAATTCAGCCTCCTACAGGTCATAATGGGATGCAGCCATGTCCCAAAGGAAGACTACCATTTCCCTGTTTGGAAGACAAATGGAACAAGCAAGACAAGTGGAGTAACCATGAGGAAATGGCATCTAGAACACCAGGGCTTTAGCAGTAAGGAAAGTTCAGCTTGGGCCTGGAACTGTCAAGAAAGAGAATAATTAGTGAAGGAGAATAGCAAGCTCTGTTCTTCTTCCTTAGAAATAGTTTCTTCTCTATTTATAGTTCAGTTCACCTGAATTCTGTGAGAGTGTCTTCTTCTGTTTGAGCAATTCTCTAGAGATAGCTATTTTTATACTTTTATTTTGATGTTTAGTAACTCTTGATGGTTTTTTCTCAATGTCTAGACATATAGATAAGTGCTTTTTGAAACATTTATAGTTTTAGTCTCCAGAAACACTATGACAAAGTTTAAAAATCAAATTGCATGGAATAGAAAGGTAAGTAAATCTACCTGTTGAAACTCTGCCTCCAAATAGCTCCACTTGATGGTCCTAAATTCTAATGTCAGAAAAAAACACAGAGTAATCATTCCTTTCCTCTGGGTCCCTGCAAAGTTAATATGCTCTATATCATCCACCCAAAATTGTCACTAAATCTTTCCACAACCTTTTTCAATTTTATTTTTTTAACAAACCTGAATAATTTAGTAATATCCACAATTTCTCTAGCCTTATTTTTCATCTCACTTTCCAGATAATTTATGAATATTTTAAGCAGTAGATCTCCCTCTGAGATCCCACTGCTAACTTCTGCCATCAGACCTCACAATATGTTTTTCTTTGTTTCCTCCTTAGTCTCAGGCAATGGCTACATTTACGATTTCATTTGATTTACCTCCCATACTTCAGTTTAGCTCTAGAATGATTTTGAGTAAACACTCCTAGAATCTTTTATCTAAAAATATCCATAAGATTTTATTCTAATAGGTCTTGCAAATCTAAGAGAAACCTGCAAGGGAGCAGAATGAAATAGTCTATTACCTGTGTGATGAAGGAATGAATTTGGCCTGTGAGTCAGTTGATTATCTAATAAGGTAAGGATTGAGCAATATTGTAGCAAATAATAGCAGGACTATCTCTATTTAAAATTGTTTCTAGGTTTGTATTTGAAAAACAACTTTGAAAACTGTGAGGTAGTTTTGGCTCCAGGTGTATCTGTGCCTTTGCTTGTATTTGGAGTGTATTAAAAAAATCAGAGCAGCAGTTGTGAGGCAGATGATTAATCACAGATGGAGTTAAGCTTAACTCCCCTATAGGACCAGCTTTCCCTTAATGCATAACCTTGTTCATGCCAAGTGGTTATCTTGCTCTGAGAATCATCTCTTCAAGATTAATGTTGCCATTAGTTTCAAGAATGAAGCCTCACTGAAGACAGTGAGGTTTGCAAGGCACTTAATCAGAAAGCTATGGGGATTGTCTGTTTAGCAGTCAAAATTCAATCTATCCTACACAATGTGTGGCAATAATCTGTTATGAAATAGAAAATACAGCCCTCTCTCAGTTTTGAATTACTCTGGCATTCATATTATTGTTTCTGTCCCTGATTTACATTCATCTTAATATGCTTGGATAAAAAGTTAATTGGTGCTAGAGATGATTCACAGATGGATCAGGTTGCCTTAACTCAGAGCATCAAAGGCACAGGGTGGTGTTGTGGAGGGCCCGTAGGCCCGAAAATAGACTTATATATGCCTTGCCCTGCCTGGACATGTTTTTCTGCTCATAAGCAGAAGGTAAGCACATAACAAGCACAAAGGGGCACAACAGGCCTGGTGCCGTGCAGTCTGGCCTGCCCAGGCTTTAGGTTGTGTAAGCCCCCACACGCCCAGCTCAGGCTTGCCGGGTGCTAGGCCCATGTGATCCCCATATTTGGAAGGTCCAGGCCTGTGGCTTTTGCCTATTATGGTAAGGTTGGCTGACTACCAACCTGATTGGTCATTGTGGTGGCCAACGAGACCATTGATCTCAGCCCATATACAATAAATAGAGATACGCAGGCTCACGTGCCAGCTCACTCGCTCATTTGCTCACGTGCATCCCACTGCACGCCAGCTGCCTTATTGCCTGGTGTGCGCCATTGCCACAAGTTGCCAGGAGCACACCCACTTGTCTGCACACGATCAGCCTGAGTAGCCAGCCTCTGCATCTGGAGATCCTGCCTACGAATTCCCTGGACAGAGCATCCAGAAGGAGCCAGCAACACAAGGTCAGAGACTATTTCTCCTGAAGCTGGAAGATTCCAACCTCAACGTCCACGGGCAGTGACGTAGCCCCGGAGGGTGATTGATAATTAATCAGAATTGTGAGTAAATACTTTAATGCCTCTGTAATTCCTGTTGTGTCTGCCATAGAGCAGAAAGCTTTCAGTCCCACCTGGTGGGCAAATAGTATATAGAACCCAAGCAGCATTAAGCCGCGGGGGAATCTCTCTCTGTTTAATAGTTTGAATGTATGTTAGTTATTATAATAGTTACAGTTCTGATATTAATCCTAGAATGCCTTCATAACCGTGTAGAACAAATATTAATATTGTAAGTTCAGTGGTTGGGGGTGGCAAGAGTTCAAAATATTGACATTAATAAATATATATATTTTTTATAAATACCCTCTCACATCAGTTAATTTCTCCCCTCCGCCACAATTGGCATAGGTGGCAGAATCCCCCCCCGCGACAGGATGTTGATGAAGGTCACTAGCAGTTTCAGCCATATCTGATTTTAACTTGCCACCACATTTTAGCCAAACACCTCTGAGTACATTTAAGCTCAGCTAGTCTGAGCTCAGATAACAAGCAGCTAATTATTCCCAGCTAACATTATTGCAAAATTCCTCTTTTCAGCACACCCAGCTCTTTCTCTCTTTTTTTTTTTTTCCCTTTGCATTTATTCTTTGTTTTTCTCATCTCCCCTTCATTTGCTTTGGGAAAGCATCAGATCTTTATCCACATATTCAGAAACGTCTTCATCAAAGTCTTTAAGAATGTACAACTGGGGTCAGCAGAGCTATTCAGCTGCTTAATATAAGCATATACTTGATGATTAGTGGACTAGAACATCTGTATTATGAAGAAAATCTAAGAGACTCGAGGCTTTTCATCCTAGAGAAGACATAGAAGGTATCTTAAAAATGCATACAAATACTTAAAGAGTAGGTGTCAGGAGGATGGGGCCAGTCTTTTTTCAGTGGTGCCCAATGACAGGACAAGAGGTAACAGACAGGAACTTGAACACAGAAGTTCCATCTAAATATGAGAAAGAACTTCTTTACTTTGAGGTTGAAACAGGCTACCCAGAGAGGTGGTAGAGTATCTCCTTCTGGAGTGATTCAAATCCTCCTTGGACACTGTTCCATGGAACTTACTCTAGGTGAACCTGCTGTAGCAAGAGAGTTGAGCTAGATCATCTCCAGAGAGATCATCTGAAATATAGAATCATAGAATCAGTCAGGGTTGGAAGGGACCACAAAGATCACCTAGTTTCAACTCACCTGCCATGGGTAGGGACACCCTACCCTAGATCAGGCTGGCCAGAGCCTCATCCAGCCTGGCCTTAAACACCTCCAGGGATGGGGCCTCAACCACCTCCCTGGGCAACCCATTCCAGGGTCTCAAGTATGTTCATGAAGTCTTGCAATTTGTGGATACAGACCTTTATAAAGTCAGATCTTTGATTAAGATGGAAACAGATTAAGTATAACAAGAGTTGTTGAAAAGACATACCAATATAGAAGAAAACATATTTGAGAACTGAGTCTTTTTCCTTTAAAACTCTGGATGAGGAATATGGTGTTACTGAGACATAAAACAGGTGACAACTTTATAGGGCTGTTGTGGCTCAGGTCCCAGCTGGCCACTGAGCACCCTGCAGCTGCTAACATAACCCTCCATCCCCCAAGTGTGATGGGAATAAGAATTGAGAGAAAAAAGGCAAAATCCCATGTGTTGAGATAAGAAGATAAACAGACAGAAGAACTGCATAAAGAGAATCATAGAATCAACCCAGTTGGAAGAGACCTCCAAGATCATCCAGTCCAAACTATCCAATCAACATCACCATCATGAGGGAGAACCAAAGCCAAGCAGAATGTTTTTCCATTAGTGAATCATAACAGCAATCATGGACAACAATAACACTAATGAAGCAGTACATGCAGAGAGTAATACAAAACATGGCACAGACCATGACAGCTCAGCCTCTCTGCCTGACTCTGCCATTGCCTTCACTACATCACAGCCACCTGCTGGATTCACCAAGGTTGCCCTGGCCAGCTCATCCCTTATGTGGGAGGCATGACATCAGTGTGATACCAAATACCCATTGGCTAGTTCAGCTGCCTATCTTGGCCATGGCCCTTCCCAGCTTCTTGTGAAAGGGATCAAAAAAAAAAAAAAAAGGCAAACCAAAAACTTAGCCTATCCTAGCTGAACCCAGATCAGGGGCTAATGTTAGTCTGATTTCCAACAGCTATTCCTTCTCCACTGATTTATGGACCCACCAGCCAGTTTCAATCACATGTAGAAGAGCAAGAAGGAAGCACAAACATAAAATTTTCACAGGTTTCACGAGCCTGTAGGAACTATGTATTGGTGGCTGGCTCAGCTGTGCATCCAGACTGATTGTTTCCTGTTGCAAGTGTGCCCCAAGATCTGGGGCACAACCTGAGTTACTATAGATGTTGGAGTCAAAGAACAAAGAATGTTGGAAATACAGTTTCATTAGCTTTGTGACTAAGTAGAACAATTTGTTACCATAGCTGGCAGAACAGGCTGCACTGAAAACAGCTTGGGCAGTTGCTAAAATGTAACTAGCAACCAAAGAGCGCTACCTTGCTTACAAGGAGGCCTCCTCTACCCCCATTGCTCAACCCATTTTTATCTTAGCTTTTATATTTGAGAAAGTGTTATGCAGTATGGAATAGCTCTTTGGTCAGTTTGTCCAGCTGTTCTGGCTATGTCACCTTCCAAAATCTTGCCCACATCCAAACTACTAGAGAGGGGAAAATGCTGGAAAGAGCCTTGATGCCGTGGAGTGCTGCCCAGGAGTAGGCAGAGCACTAGGGTGCTAACAACACCTTTCTAGCTGCCAAAATAAAGTACAGCATTATAAGGGCTGCTATGGGGAAAGTTAACTTCATTGCAGCCACATACAATGTTGTAAGACCCTGTAACTCTCTTGGTTCCCTGTGATTCTCTGTGAAGAAAGACTGAGCAGTACCATTATGCAGTTTAGTTTATGTTGGTAGTGAATCAGTGTTTTCTAATGCTTTACCTAATCTCGTGAGTGTTCTCTACTTCCAGTGCAGTCATTCACAGCAATTCTGTGTCACAAGCACACATACTAACACCATTTGCTCTTTGAGAGTAAGTGCAACCACAGCTCATGGTTCTAGCTCAGGAAAAAAAACCCAACAAACCAAACAACAAATAACTAACAATCAAGAAAACAAAAAAAACTCCACACAAAACCAAAGAGCAAACAGACAAACAAAAAGCTGTTTAAGGTAGATATTTAGTGGATCCTACTATTCTGATTGTTCAGCAGCAATACCCTACTTGGAAACCACTATTCGTGGTATTACTCTGTCGAACACTAATAACAGACATTAAAAACTTTTTGCTCATTATCACGTTGCAGATTAACATCTTATAGGGATTTTATATACAGAAACAGCAATCAAGCAATTGTTTGTCATTAAACTGTACCTGAAATATCAATGTATTATGAAGAAGACAGAGATTAAACACATTTGCTGTCTTCAGAATCAGCCAGTGGATATGTGCATAGTGATAGATGTGATTTTAATTAACAAAGAGATTACTCATCTTTTCCCAAAATGTCAGCTAGCATGGATGTGAGTGGGCAGATGGTAACCTCAAAGTAGACATATGTATGCACATATGTTTTTTGTATTTGTATTCACAAATGGCTTTCTTAAAAAAATCACTCTAAATTGTACTTCTGTACTCTATGAATGTCAGGCTGTGAGATTGCTGAGAACCAGCAACCAAAGAAGGTCCTTCAGAGAATGCTTTACAGATATTGTTTCCTCTGACAACCTATTTACAATGCTCAGTATCTGTTAGGCAGCTCCTCTTGTGACTCTGAATTCAAGACCAGTCAGGTTGTCAGGACTGTATTGCAAACTCTGCACTAGTCAGTGGCAAGAGACTTCGTGACACTGAAATTCTGGACAGAACACAAGACTCCATTAGGTGAAGTCCCTAGGTCTAACTACATAAAAGTTATTAGAAGAAACACAGGGAAGATATGATCAAAGGCAGAGAAAGAAACAGCCTCTGTTAAAAATCAATGAACTCTTTCCTGGTATTTTATTGCTCAGTTACAGTTTTGGTTCGATTTGGCTTCTTTTATTGGTTGTTTTGATTTGTAATAAAACACACACTCGTACAGAGAGGAAAATGGGGAAAATGGAAGTGGCTGGGACTGAATGAAAAGTGAAGGATCTCTTTATTTCCATCTGTGAGGCCATCTCTAAAGGTTTCATCTGAAATATCACTTAAGAGCAATAGTAAATGCCTGACCAAAGATATGGGAGATATTCTATTGTACATAAATGACATGCTTATAGACAAACTAATGACTGCTGTTCCTGGAAGCAACAGCTTGGTATACATATTACTCTATAGTAATCATAAAGTAATTAAAAAAAAACCAAACAAACAGTAAACTTCCTAAAATTATGGGAATTATCGTCTAAATTTATTTTCAGTTCTAAGTGGCTCAAATACTTTATTACACTTCCTTCATTACATGCTTTTAATAAACAAGCAACATATATTCACCAAGCTCATGCAACAATCAATGAGTTGTTAGATCGGCTTCACAAAATCTAAGTGGTATCTTCAATAATGAAATGTGATAGGCAAAAACTCAGTGAGATATGATCAGACAATATCCCTCAGGTAATTGATATGGAAATGAAGACTGGAATTAGTGTGTTGATTTCTAGAGCAAGAACAGGAAATATACTACAGCAGGTTTTTTCCACTTAAACCTTCTTTAAAATATGTTTCTTTCATTTTCAGGAAGAAACGAATGATTCAGTTTTGATCTCTGCTAAAATGTAAAGGGGAAAACAATCTTTCCCTTACTTGTATTAAAACCAGCTTAAAGTCTTTAATGTAGTAGGAAGGCTAGTATACTGGTCTTCCTTGGTGATCTCTCCACCAAGTCAGTAACAGCTGTCATCATCTAACTGATGATGCGAGGATGGTAACAGCAATACCCAGCTGAAAAATAAATAGCCAAATAAAACAGACCTTTAGGGGGGCAACAGAAAAGAACTGAAAAAAGAACATCTGTACTTAAATTAAACCATAATTCTCAGCAAGTGGCTGAATCTGAGGAAGGGTGAGAAATTCCAACAACAAAAACCTAGCAGTCTTATTTGCTAACAGCATGTAAGAGAAATTATAACAGCACTAATTTGTTCTGTCTTTCAAATAAAAAATACATAGTTGTTCATTTATGAGACAGATTACCTAAAGATACTGATCTCAAACCAGGTTAGAGATGATTCCCAGTGTTTGGTACCTGTCTAAAAGTAGATGGACTCCACCAGCAGGAAGGCACAGCTCTGCAAGAAGAGTGATGTTCAGATCCTGTTTCTCCTCACAGTAAGGATCAACAGATCTCTCACAAGGTCCTATGGGAAAAGGGACCAAACTCTCACACCTTGAGGCTTTTTGCTGTCTTGTTTGATAGCAACTGCACAGGGTAACTGTGGTGGCTTGGGTGTCCCCCGCCCCCCCAACACTTTAGAAATCACCCAGGCTAGACTCAGCTGGCTCTGGAAATATGAATGAAGCTTATATTTACAGCTAGCACAATATACAAGCAGATATTTACAGTATATACAGTTATAGACAGAAATATACAAGGTAAAAGGTAATACAGAAACACAACTCCTCTCCCAGAAACCTGAGTCCCCAGGACGGGCTCTCAACCACCCCTCACCTTCCCCCTACCACTCTCAACCTTACCCCAGTCCCAAGGAAGAAATGGAGGTTCGGCCAGGGGGATTAAGAAGCAAAGTGAATCAGCCAAAGCAAATGGAGGGTGAGGTTAGAGAGTGAGATGGAGTTCAGTCAGCAGCCTGAGCTCCCCAGCAGGCAAAGAGCCCAGAGCAAAGCCCAGAGCCAAGAGAGCAAGTGACTTTATCTATGTTTTCCTTTCATTTTTTACACATCTCAGCAAGACTGTGAGGGAAGTAGACATCACCATTGTTTTCATTTCACAGTCTATGATCTAGTCCTTCTCACCAAAACATTCTAGCTAGGCTCAAACTAGCACAGTAACAGACAAGTCCTTCAGCCTTGTGACATTATCTATATGTCAGATCCTGGGATGTTTTCAGATTCCCAGACCTACATTTGTGATGCCAGTGTGTGACATCTTCATATCAGCTCAAGATCTGGTTGCTTGCCAGCCCTACTTGTACTCAGGTTTCAGAACAAGAAAACCCATAGGCATGGAGAAGACTCTAACATGCTGTTGAACAGGTCTCCTGGATGACCAAGCAATCAAAATTCTGGAGACACTGCAGCTTTATTTTCACTGAGGAAGACTTGATGCAAATCCCAAGGGGCAAAAGCATGCAAATAATGTAAAAGGGGATTTTCAAGTAACACATAGGTAATTTCTTCCTCAAGAAAATTTGTGCCTCACTCCCCTTCAGGGCTCCTGACCGGATCCTTAGATATCTATGCATTTACATGAAGCAGTAGAGAACTAAGCCTTCAGCAGGAAATTCAAAGTTAATTTGAAAAGCAGTACAGGAATGAAAGACACAAGTCCCAAATACACAGCTGTAAGCATTTGATACCTCTGTGCTGGTACTGACCAGATGGCTATGTTTGCTGCCTGTCCTCTGCCTTCCTCACTTCCAACAGCCAGCAAATGATTGTGTCACTGAAGCCATTTCTTATCCTTCCTGAGAAATAGCCTCAACTTTATCTCTGACCTTATGTTACAATCAGTATCAGCATTGGTTCACCTTCAAGCACAGCTGAGTATAAAGGCTGAGGGAAAGCAACTTTTCGTTCTCAGCTGTAAATACAAGGGAATGAAATACAACTTCTATGCTTTAGCTGTTTCTCTGCAAGTAAAGACATTTGCTGAAATTGTACTTGTGTTTGTGTCTATTCTCATGTCCATCAAGTTTGGACATGCACAGCAATGTCAATGCACTTGTTCTAATTTGGTTCCTGTCACTACTGTGATTCTTAATGAATGTTTTGTGCACGGAGCTCCTGCAAATTGTTTTCAGGAAGAAGTTTTGCATTAGTTTGTAATGCATATCAGGTAAGAAATGCTGAGAGATGTAATACCTCTGGAGCTGTTCATTTGTTTGCTTAAGAATTCAATATAAGAAATCCTTTAGATATTAAAAAAAAAAAAAAAGGAAAGAAAGGGAGAAAGAAAACACTACAGACAATACTATGCACAGAAACAGTAATTTTATACTTGCAAAGCTGTAAGTGAAAACTGCAAGCCATTACAGAAATAAGTGACAGGACAATTTTATTAGCTCCAGTTATTAGACCAAATCACAGCAATTTTTTTTTGGTGTTTTGTTTGTTTGTTTGTTTGGGATTTTTTTGTGTGTTAGAGGGGGTTGTGGTTTTTTTGTTTGGTTGGTTGTTGTTCAAAGATAAGCCAGGACCAATGAAGCATAATCTTTTCAGCAGTCTTTACATTTGTTTTATTCAAAGCATGGAATTCATTCGGGAACTTATTGGAGAAACAGCACATTCTATTTCTTCACATTATTTGCTCAGCTGTACCCTTGACTTTACATCAAACAATTGAGTAAAGAATCTACTGCAGAAATAGTAAAGGATTCACCAAATAACAGCTGCCAACTTCATTCAGTCAGCTGCTCTTCACCTGAGCACCCTCTGACAAAATATGGTAGTCTTCAAGCCTTTGTGAAAAACCAAAAAAACCCATCATTTCCTCTGAAAATGAATGACCTCTTGGCAATGGAATAATCTTAGTTTTTCAGGAACAAAAGGGGAAGATAATACCCTTGCCTTATGAAGCCTATTAGCTGAAGAATGCATAATTCAGTAGTGCAGCTTATTCAATGTGTACTTCTGTCTTTGCCCAAAGTCTGTTTACAGATAAACATCATAATCCTCATTTTCTTTCTGGGGATTTGGAAGGGTAGACAAGGGTTGTAACTGCAAAGGTGAGGGAGATAGTAAAACTTCCTATGTATTTGTATATTTTACCTAGCAGAGATGCTATGCTGGTTGTTCAGTTTACACCCGCAGCAGGTCTTTGGACAGGCTCTGTGGTTCTTAAGGCAAACACAGCCATTCTGAGAACAAAAATATTCTAATCAAACCTCTTTATTAAGATTATTAAGATGTTCTCCATCAAAAGAAATACTGTAAGAGATTAAAAAAAAAAAAACCAACCAAGTCCTAATAAATCAAAGCTCTCTAAATAGAGTATCCAAATCCTCACATTCATAATAAGCCTCTATCTTTGTTGTCACACAGCTGGACTACTTGCATGGCAGCTGCTGGGGGAGCTACAACTGAGGAAAAAACAAGCATCTAGTAACAAACTACCACCACTATCATCAGGACACATCTAACTGGCCACTAAGTGCTACCTGGACCCCTCTTTGTCCACACTGCATGTATTTACTTTGTAAGTCTCATTTGAAGTAAAACCATTAATATCTTCTGAGATGAAGGTCCAGGACTCTTCTGGATTTGATTCACTTCAAGGACCACTCCTACCAAACAACAAGGATAAATACAGGCTAGGGTTATCTCTTTCCACATTACAGTTTAGAAGCTCCCTCCCAGCCAGCTATGTCCTTGGATACTTCCCACACATTCCTGTGTCAAGCACAGGTCATGCAATAATAATTCTCTACTGTAGTCTATATAAATATCTTTTTGGTGCTCTGGAATACATACACATAATATTTCTGATACTGATATGAAAAAGGCACTTCATAAAATATTACTTGCATTTACAGACACAGCAGCACAATATAGGAAATTAGAAAGATCAAAAAGAAAAGCAAAATACTATAAGTCATCAATATGACTGAAGTACCTTTCATGTGTGAAATACCTTGCTCTCAGGTACCTAGTTCAGAGTCCCTACTCCTGGGAGAGTTAATGTGGCTACTTGTGAAGTCCAGCAGTGAAACTGTTACAGCTGAGTGAAGTTATGATCCATAAACAAGAGAAAGGAACAAGGGTGTAAAGCAGCACAAGCCTTACATAACTGCACCTGAGGCTCCAGCTCTTCTAAGAATGTCTCCTTGCTTCATATAGAAGCAAAATATCCAAAGAATATGGCAATTCAATGTGTAATGCCAGAGTCTCCCTGGGAGGCTGTTAGAGGATAGTTTTCCAACAAGACCAACATACCTGATTCATATATAGTGTTATGTTAATTAGACATGGTAATTTATTAAACATAATTATTACATTAAGTAACTAAATCTGTTAATTAAATACTCCAGCTTACCCACTGTAAGTTTCACCTCTTCATACAATCCTTGTAATTGAGATTATTTGGTTCACTAGAGTCATAAAGGGCAAAATCCACCAAAATGCTAGGAGGAATGGAAGAGCATCCGTTCCATTCCTAACTTCTCAATGCCTTCTCTTATCCCTGTGTAATGTGAGAAACACCTGAATTCATGAGGTGCTTCTCTGTTTGATTTTAATACACAGTAGAAGACTGTCTGTGACCAAAAGGTGGTTTAGACTAAGAACACCTAAATCTGCTTAGAGTAGAAATCTCAGTGGGGGAACTCCTTCCCTCTCAGAGCGCATTTTGGTGGACATTTTCAGGTTAACACCTTAACAATACCAGATGGAACTGTCAGATTCCAATGACATCTGGGTGAAACTAGAGAGAGGTGATAGTTAGTATGAGCCTAGTAGATAAAAACACTTGTTGGAAAATTCCTCCCTCAGTCTTCAGGGATCAAAGTCTCCACAATCAACTAACTGCAGTATTGTCCTATACTGCAAAATTAGATGGCCTTTCATGCCCTTCAGTTAGGACAGCCCAAATATAACACAAGATTCACTGGATCAATGTAGAGCAGGGTTTGTGCTTAGGACTGTCTTGTTTTTTGTTTCCACATCTATTTTTGTTCTTTTCCACTGTTAGCATTTTATGGTGTGGGAAGATTTAAAGCCCTGGAAGCTGAAGTAGAAGCCAAACCCAGCTCTCTAGGGCAAAAGCTGCTACATGCTAGGGATGAAAATATTTTTGTTCTGTCCCACTTGGAAAAATGCTGCACCAAGTTCTTTAGACCTAATTCAAAAGATACTCCAGGGGAACAGTTGCAGACATTTTTCTGAAACCCTGGTGAAGACACCTAAGGACTCAAAAGAAAAACAGTCTTTAAACATCCTGTCCTTACTTTATCTAGCAGCTTCCAGCTCTGAATACCAACCTGTGAGTATCCTGCCAGCTTGAACCAAACTAGCCCCACCCCATGCCTACATGTGCACTGAACTACACTGTGAGGATAAGCTGATAAGCTGCCTCATTTAAATTCTGAAGCACATTGCTGGATCTAATGCAGACTCTGCTCAATTTGAGATGCCTTCTTAACTAATTTAGAGATGTCTATGTAACAGAGCACAGCCTCAGTAAGGAATCACAGAGTCATAGAACTTTAGAAGTTGGAAAGGACCTCAGAAATAATCAAGTCCAACCACTCTGCCAAGGCAGGATCCCCTAGGGTAGTTCACATGGGAATACATCCAGGCAGGTTTTGAAAGTCTCCAGAGAAGGAGACTCAACAACTTCTCTGGGCACCCTGTTTCAGGTCTCTGTCACCCTCACTGTAACGAAGTTTCTTCTCATGTCGAGGTGAAACCTTCTATGTTCCAGTTTGTATCCACTGCTCCTTGTCTTATTGCTGCTGACCAGTGAAAAGAGATTGGCCCCATCCACTTGACATCCATCCCTCAGATATTTGTACACATTGATCAGATGTGATCTCAGTTTTCTCTTCTCCAAACTAAACAGCCCCAGGTTTCTCAGTCTTTCTCCATAGGAGAGATGCTGAAGTCCCCCAGTAATCCCTGTGGCTCTCCACTGGACTCTCTCCAGCAGGTTCCTATCTCTCTTGAACTGGGGAGCCCAAAACTAGACACAGTATTCCAGGTATGGTCTCACCAGAGCACAGTAGAGGGGGAAACCTGACGGATGCACTTTTCTTGATGCACCTGTCCTGGAGGGGGATTCTGCCGCTTACTATTAAACAGAGAGAGACTCCCCCGCAGCTTAATGCCGCTTGGGGACAGGATACTATTTGCCCAAGACTGAAAGCTCTTTCTGCTCTATGGCAGAGGCAATAGGAATTACAGAGGCATTAAAGCATTTACTCACAATTTTTTCTGCTTAATCAATAATCACCCTCCGGGGCTACATCACAGCCTATACCAATGTCCAATCTGCCCGTGAATGTTGAGGTTGGAATCCTCCAGCTTCAGGGGAAATA
Source organism: Tricholaema leucomelas (assembly GCA_013400475.1). Lineage (NCBI taxonomy): Eukaryota > Metazoa > Chordata > Aves > Piciformes > Lybiidae > Tricholaema lacrymosa > Tricholaema leucomelas. Next base: position 144,722 of record WAAF01015161.1, read on the forward strand.
ATCTCTGACCTTATGTTGCTGGCTCCTTCTGGGCTGGCTCTGTCCAGGGAATTCATAGGCAGGATCTTCAGGTGCAGAAGAAATACGATCCCATGCAGTCTGAACACAGTCTAACGCTGGCTACTCAGGCCGATCGTGTGCAGACAAGTGGGTTTGCTCCTGGCAACTTGTGGCAATGGCGCACACCAGGCAATAAGGCAGCTGGCGTGCAGTGGGATGCACGGCTGCACGGGAGTCTGAGCTTCACAAATGTACAGGTAGGCATAAAATGAGCTCTACAAGTGAGTACACAGGCAGGCAAGTGAGCGAGTGAGAGAGTGAGCGAGCTGTTTACCTGACTATCTCTATTTATTAAATGTGGGCCGAGATTAATGGTCTCATTGGCCACACTATCACCCAATCACCTTTGGCAATCACGCAAATACATCCAAAAAAGGAAACACCCATAGGCTGCTCTCCTCCAAAAATGGGGGGCGCATAGGATTTGCACGCGACAGGAGCGTGGGTCCTATGAAACCCCTCTCATGCCACTGGACTAAACCAGACTAGGTTGTCTGGGTTTCTTTTGTCCTGTTTTCCCGCCTCTGGCTGCAATGCAGACAGGCAGGTAAACATGTCTGGACAAGACAGGATGTGCTGAAGCCCATTTTGTGACCCTTGGGACTCTCCACCACAGCACCCCAGGATGGCACTCTGTCTTAATCAAAAGCATCCACAAAGTAGATAAGAATTAATGAAGCTCTCCCTGAATCTCTGTCTTCCTGAATTGCTCCAAATGTAGCACCTAGCATTTCTCAGATTCCCATTTTCAGGCATATTTCCTATTATCCTCCTAAACAGCAAAATGTGCTGCTTTTCCTTGAAATATGACACGTATTTTGAAGTCACAGATCAATCTCCATCCACCCAACAAGGGTCCTCCTGGTTGAAAATTTGAGGGTCACCTCTGTGCTGGGAATGATACTTGGCCAATTTCTTACTTCTTACCAGGCCACCAGCAGTTTTAAAATTCTGGAACGGTTCCATGTAATACTATCATCTTTGGCAAACAAGATGAGTACTGTGACATAAGACATGACATTTAATTGCAGTATCCATGAAAGGAAACGAAACAACCTGAGAAGCCATTGTAGCCATGAAAAGATTGTGAAAATTCCAGTAAAAAATGAAAATAGCAAACAACAAAAAAAAGGAATTTCTACCACCTCAATCCATCTCCCTGGCCCCCTTTTCCCCAAAGCCCCTACAATAAATCATCATCAGACATCTGAGGCCATACAGAAACTGAAACCAAAACCTTGTGCAAGTGTGTCTAGTGCACTTCAATGTGTGTAAAATCACAATTAAAGCATTATCTGGATAAACATGTTAAAAAATATCAATATGTCTAAATGAAGTTAATGAGCTGGGAAAATAATTTAACAGCTTAAAATATCTAATGACTTTGACACCATGTTAATTATAACTACATTAATTCTGATCTTATCTCATGCATATTCTCATTTTTTTGGTAGTAGTTATGAAAAAAAACATTTGAATCCCAATACCAATTTTTTGTTCAAAAGATTCTGCCAAACATTTTTCCTATTTTTTTGATTTATTTTCCTTTGCAAAATCCTACATTTCAACACCTGGATCAGCAGTTTGAGCCAGTGCAATCACATAGCAGGCACTGTAATATGGCAAGATGCCTGCCTGTGCAAAGCTTGGAAATTGAAATAGTTTTAGGCTAGCAATGTGCTTATTCTGCAACAGAAAAGTTAGTGTAAGGGCAGTACACCTGGCATCTTTCAACGGCTCCTATCAATGTTTTGCTACTAAAACAGGAGATAGGGCTCCACAAGAATCTGTCCTGGATCCAGTGTTACTCAGTATTTTTGCCAGCAGAAAAGAAATAAACTAAATGAAACTTTTAGGTGACATCAAATTCAAAAAACCCTGAACCAATTGAGGTAATAATTTGAGGAAAACAGGACATATTTCAATAGGAAGCAATACAGGCTGAATCTGTGATGTTTCACTTTGAGCTGGGTGAAAAACTCCAGTTTTACTTGAACTTAAAAGTAAATAGAGACAGACAAATAACAAGAACACTCTAGAGTGTACGAACTAGAAAAAGTTGTTTAGAAAAGATTATGGAGGGCATAAGAGAGCTAGACAATCTTTTCAGCTTCATAAAAAGGCAGGTAGAAAGTAAATAAATCAATCTCCTGTACAAGTGAACAAAGTGCAATGGCTTTAAATGGCACACCAAAACCTAAAGTTAAGGACAGTGAGCCATGACTACAGCTTGTTTAGGCAGCTGGTTCTAGCCTCCACTAATTGCAAGAAGCACTGAAGAACATCTTTGGGATGTGTTCATGGGGATACCATACACATGGTTATGCTTGACTTTGGACTTTTGTTTTCTACACTACCTGGGACCTGTGGTAAGTTTGCAACTCTCATTTTGTTTCTTGTCTAGAAGGAAATGCATCCTCCCCATGGAAATTCTTAAGCAATGCTTTCAGTTTGTATGTCAGTTCCTCAGTTAGTACTGCAGTGCTTCACTCAAATGAAAGGGACCGCTTTGCTTGGGTTTTTTTTAACAAATCACAGAATGGTTTAGGTTAGAAGGGACCTCAAAGATCATTCAGTTCCAATCCCATGCCACAGGCAGGGAAACCTCTCACTAGAACAGGTCACTCAAGGCCTCATCCAACCTGGTCTTGAACACCTCCAGGAACAGAGCATCCACAACCTCCCTGAGCAACCCGTTCCAGTGTTCCACCACCCTCACTGTAAATGACTTCTTCTTAACATCTAATTTAAATCTCTCCTCTTCCAGTTTAAAACCATTACTCGTCATTCTGTCATTACAAGACCTTGTGATTTTAGTCCCTCCCCAGCCTTCCTGTAGGCCCCTGTTGTGGAGGGAGGAGCCAGCCTGTATTTATGCTTGGGATTGTGCTGACCCAGGTACAGGCCCTTACAAGTAAGGTAAGCACTTCAAAAACAAAACAAAAGAACTTTGATCAAAACAAGCAAAAAAGCCCAAAACTCATTAAAATATAAAGGGGGAGAGAAAATCTTAAAGACTGTTCTTGCCAACTCTTTGCTGAAAGATGTATGTTTAGCACAGCTACTGTAACAGAAAATGAATTGGTACTTCACACTCCAACATGCTGTGAAGCCTCCAGAGTGCAGTTCTTATTATTCTCAGGTGTTACCACTAAGATCTACACAGGGGTTGAGTCCTGGAGAAAGTGCTGATAAAGACGGCTATATCTGAACTTTGGGTGCATGCAAGGTGTGCAGGAGTTACCCATCCTCAGAGGTGCAGACCTACAAAGGCATGACACAGTTTCTCTCCAGTCCCAGCACCTGGCTTGCTTTCCTTTAAAACCAGGACTGAAAAAAAATCTCATCTGTTCTTTTCCTCTGTCCCAAGAAGGAATGGGGTGATGGTGCAGACCACAGCCAGCATCTCCACTATTGCAATTTATTTGTAAACCTGGACTCATCATGGAGCAACATGATCTGCGTTAGATAGTATTGTCCTGCTCTGGCAGAGGGGTTGGACTTGATGATCTCCTTGGGTCCCTTCCAACCCCTAACATCCTGTGATCCTGTGAACATGCCAGCATTTAAATAACAAACACTACTGTGTTGTTAGACTCATCTTTCCTACACACCAGGAACACTGAAACTCTTCTCAAGACATGAGAAGGACACTTGAAGTGGAGACATGACACTTTTCCACATGCTGAAGACGCTAAGGCATAAGAGCTCACAAATCACTCATGATTTAATGCTTACATTGCTTTAGATCAGGGAACTGAATGTGACTCCTCAAACAAATACTGAATCTAAAGATTTTTAAAAAAGAAACCTGGACATTCATTATTTCAGCTTTGTACATTTAATGTTTGATGACAATATTTAATTATTTATTATTTAGGATAACTGTGACTGTTGTTGCCATGGAAATGTAATTGGCAAAGTGTCCCAATGTGCTGTGAATGAAATGATGCCAAGGGATCACAGTTCAGTGACAAGGACTCTAACGGAATTTCCAGGGATTAGTAAAATCAGAAATTATCTGGTAGTCTCATTATTATTTTCTCTTTGTTGTACTTGCATCTACACCTGGACAAGTTGTGAGCAATTAATCTAAAGACTTCAGACAAGCAGCAACCAGGAGACAACCCTTCTAGAGCATGTATGAAGTCCAGGTTTGTGTGTGGCTTTTGTTCAGCAAATGTGGGATAAAAGAAAATAAGATTCTTCCATATACAATTCCATCTTTGCTGTTTGCACAGGTCAGACCAAATCTGAATCCAGTCTGCTGACTTTAAGGGTTGGGGTACATTGGCAAGGACTCTCATCTTGTTTGCAGATGCCACCAAGTTAGTGCAAGTGTTGATCTGTTGGAGAATAGGAGAGCCCTGCAGAGGGACCCAGGCAGGCTGGATGGGTGGGCAGAGGCCAATGGGATGACAGTTAACAAGGCCAAGTGCAGGGTTCTACACTTTGGCCACAACAACCCCAAGCAGCACTACAGGCTGGGGACAGAGTGCCTGGATAGTAGCCAGGCAGAAAGGGATCCAGGGGCTATTGGTAGATAGCAGGCTGAACATGACCCAGCAGTGTGCCCAGGTGGCCAAGAGGGCCAGTGGCATCCTGGCCTGTATCAGGAGCAGTGTGGCCAGCAGGACAAGGGAAGTTATTCTTCCTCTGTACTCAACACTGGTCAGGCCACAACTTGAGTGCTGTGTCCAGTTCTGGGGTCCTCAATTCAAGAGAGATGTTGAGATATTGGAATGTGTCCATCGGAGGGCATTGAAGCTGGTGAGGGGCCTGGAACACGAGCCCTATGAGGAGAGGCTGAGGGAGCTGGGGNGTGGTATAGTATCATCTACTAAACATAAAACTTGTGCAAAAAATTTAGTTGTCACACTTCATATTCTACTTATGATTTGCATCAAGCTGAATTTAAAGGGAATTACAGATCAATTTTACGAAAACAAAGCCAGCACTTGCAGTTGTTTAAATAAAAAATGCCTCAAATACGTTGCATGTAGAATAAAAAACTTTAAATAAAGTCTTTTTCATTTTGAATATAAGCCTTTTGTTGAGGAAATGAACAATTTATATCAGACCATCTTCGACAAGATTTGAGGGCAACCAACTCATTCTTCGTATCTCAAATTAAAATACTGCATTACTAAATTACTAAGATGGAAATAAGCATTCCTCTTTCATTCAGCTTCCATTCATTTTGACTAGAAATGAAGCATGTGCTGACTTGAACAAGACAGATAACCTGGAGAACAGAATATTGTTTCTGAATTTACAGGAGTAGTTACATCTGACAATGCATAAGTTTTAACCTTCTGCAAAACTTCAAAAGAACTAAAAGGTCCCTCTTAGTAAAATTAATGCCAGAATCATTTGATATTCTTCAAAACACATCTTCTCTGCTTAACTGTCAAAGTATTTTGCTGCCTTCCAGTACAGTGTAACACTCTACACTGGCTGGTGAAATCATGACTTGAGTATCTTTAAACCCAGAAATAAATAGAAGTTACCTAGAAAAAAACCCAAAACATCATTTAAATCAAGCATATGCTATTTTTTTTTTGTTGTTCCCACTCCGCAGTGGAGTACCAGAGACAGAGTTGTAGAAAATGTCTATGACTTATGGGTGTGCTTTGATATCTCCTAAAGAGAAAAAATAAACTTTCTTCCCTCTGCCCTCACACCTTTGTCATGGTTTACACCTTCCTGTCTGAGTACATCTACACTGAAAACATAATCAGTGAGCTGAACTTCTACCTGTTGTGTCAGCAGAGAGGTCTGCAAGATGTGGCAAGAAAGTGAGACATGACAGGCAGCTTAGGAGTGGGATAGGGTGGAAATTCTTAGCCTGCTCAAGGTCTCATGATGTGAAAGTGTCGCCTAGCAGGCACATGAGCCAGCTGCTCAATGATATACATCATTGCATGTGCTATGCCATTAGAGGAACACCAGCTGAACTCCTGGAATTAATTATTATACCCCTTTCCAAAAGACTACTTGTTTGCACCCTCTGTATTACATAGCACAAAGTGCGACTGTGATGTGTCCTTGATCTGCCAAGATGCTCTTGGTGAAGATTTTATCTCCATTTATTTATTTTTTTAATCTCAATTCTAACTAGAAATGTGAAAGAACTTAAGCTGAAAGCAGCAGGCCCTCATGTACTTCTATAAGTCTGCGCCCAGATGGAGTAATGGAGACTGCATTAGATTTACATCAGGCTACAGGCATGCCCTCTTGGGAACCTTAACATTTAAATTCCATCACTGTACTGAATACACTGGTAGAAGGTTTAATATTTTATTAGTAATATTTCACAAAGTATATTAACACACCATTATGTAAGGCAACGAGATACTTTGCTCCATCAGCAGAACTACTGCTGGCACTTAGGTGCACATTGCTGTACTTTGCCCATGCATAACACCCACTTCTGAAGGCCTTCCTTTTCTCCCAGTGTAAGAGATGAGGAACCACTCGCTGAGTTATTAGCCTCAGATAATGTATCTGTGTGATACTGTCTCTTACTGTGGTCATGAGGAGCCATATGAACACAGGAGGGCAAAACTTGACTGATTCAATTCTTTATTCTCTTGGGAGACAGTAACAACAGACATTCTGCAGCTATACTCAAAAAACTGTATTTTTTTAATATCTCATCTTTTTATTTGGTGCTTTTCCTTTGACAAACTTTTTTTGAGAGAAAAGATCACTGAAAACCAGAGTGGGAAGAACACTGCCCTTTCAGAACACCTTCACATATAATGCATGAATAAGCCACAAGTCAGACTTGTCAGCAGGAAGGTTATGGTGAAGTCATGTGCCTGTTTTTCATTATTTGCAGTGAATAAAGGCCCTCTGATGAGTTGTCATTTTCACTATTCCTTAACCAGCAGGTAGCCATTCTGACAGCACTGTGACAGCTGAATCCAGAAACTTTTCTTCTATAAAATCTCAAAAACTCAGTAGAGGCAATCCTGTGCTGGGATCTAAATTTCTCTTATCTCCTGTCATAAGCTATGGTTGAATTACAGTTCATAATAACTTGCACACATTTTGCAGTTATTCAGAAATAGTCACAGATTTTGTCTACTTATGCTAAAAAAAAAGAAAAAAAGAAAAAAAAAAAAAGGTTTCTTCTTTGTTTCCAACCCTCTGAAATGTAACTTTTCCATGTCAGCTGTCCAGATAGGGTGGGTTTTGAATTTACTGAACACCTTTGTTTAGATTAAGGAATATATCATCCTCCCAGTAGCAAACCAGCATTTAGGTTGTGAAACAAATGAAAAAACTGCAAGGCAGTTCTTAGTTACTGTTAGGAAAGTAGTAAAAGTAGTATCTTATTATCATTGTTACTGTTCCTGAACACTGCAGGACTATTTTAGTACATGCATTTATAATCATAGTGACATATCTGCATATGTCCTTTTTGCAATATTTACACACCAAGAAGCCATGTTTTTTAAGAGCTCAAAGCACTGTACTCTGTTGTGACGTGGTGATGTACTACTACAAGAGTTCCCTGCCACACAGAAGCTTCAAAGCATAGAATGGTAGGGGTTGAAAGGCTCTTACTGGAGATCATCAAGTCCCAACACCCTGCCAAAGTAGAGCAGGCCACACACGAACACATTCAGAAGGGTTTTGAAAGTCTCTAGAGAAGACCCTCTGTGCAGCCTGTTACAGGACTCCATCATTCTCCACAGAAAAAAAAATTTCCTCATGTCGAGGGTGGAACTTTGTGTGTTCCCAGTTGTCTGTTGTCCCTCATTCTATCACAGGGCACTACTGATTGCCCACTTCTTCTTGGCACCCACCTTTCAGACATTTGTAATCATTACTAAGATCCACTCTCTGTCTTCTCTTCTCCAGACCAAACAGCTTCAAACATCACTTGCACTAATAATCTCCAGCACATGTACAACAGGAGGCACACTGCTTGTTCACTGTCAGAGGAAAACAGTATGACCCCTATTCTTGTTCACAGTGACATACTTTTGAGTAAGTGATTAGTCTTCTATAAATGCTACAGTTTTTCACTGAGTTTTAATTGCTTAAGGCTCAGCTTCATAAAATGTTAATCTTTTCCACTTAGTGTTTAGTTAAAGCTTATTAGAGTTCATCCTTTGGCACAGGAACTAAAATTAGTTATCTAATTGTCTTTCTGCGAATTAGAACACTCAAAAAGCTGTGATTAATGCATTTTGGTGTACCAGTCTCTGTGCCTGGGTAACTTACAATTTGTCTAACCATAGATGTAAAGCTCAAAAAGCTTTTAAAAACACACATTAAAACTGACATTCTAGTTCTATCAAAGTTCTTTTTCTGAGGCAGCTGATAAAATATCAAAGAATGTTTGGATTGCGCAAGTATTACATTCAACAGGAAAATCCACTCAAGTGGTTATTAACTTCCTATCAGATACCACTCAAAATACACGAAAAAGAAATAAGAGATAAATCTAGGGACACATTCCATATCATGGGGAAGTAAAGTATTTTATTCTTTCAATCAGATTTATATTTATTCAAATAAGCTTGAACTCAACCACCATATTATTTTATTATTACTTTTTAGATGTACAGATGAAAGTCTAATAAGAGTTTGATCAGACTAATCTATTCTTACTGCATCTTCTTATTTCTTTGAGAATGGATGGGGTTGAAGTGAGGTTAGAACAGCTCTAGCTCAGGAATCAGAAGACTAAATTTAAGATTCACTCTGCATGCAGAGATCACAAATCATGGAGGTTTTTTTCTGTCTCAAGACAAGATATGCTCAGAATAGTTCCACAATATGCCTGAATTGTGAGCTCAGTGGTGGTAGAATTCTGTAGTATGACAAACCTACTGACAGCATTAGTTGCTACTACACTTCCACGGACATGATAAAGGTATGAATTCACAAAACATAAACATCTTTAAGAATTACCTATAAATAATTTCATCAACATGTGTTTTTTTTTTTAAAGTCTCTGTTTGCAAAACTGAACAAATACACTGTCTCCTTTCCTTGAAACTTTCAGATTGCTGTATTGCAGGAATTTTTTTTTTGTTGTTAATTTTAGGTTGATTTGAATATTGCACAAACCCTTACTCAGGCATTTTGCCTGCATTCCATAGTCAGCTTTAAGTCACGTTTGGAGTAATCCTCTATGTTTGTGAACTTCTTAAAAGTCGTGCAGGAATAAAAGATAGTATGTTTGACATAAATCTTATATAGCTAGTACAATTACACTTAAATAGTAAATGTACTCTGAGTTATATCGTGTCAGTCTACAGTCACATAGGAAACCAGTTAGTTTTATCCTTTTTTTTATTTTATGCATTTATGCTTATTGTGCTTTTCCTAATCTTTAACATATTAACTTGTAAGTTGGCACAGCTCAATGAAATTTTATGACAATTTAGAGAAAATACTTTATCTTTCTCTAAATATACATGCTTTAATTGTCACCTAATTTGCTTAATAGTGTGTAATCTGTAGCCAAATGCATGAATGATGCTCAGAAATTTTTCTTATGAAATATTCTGCTTTGTTCTCAAAAGAGCCACTTAAAATCTGATTTGCATGGCATTTACCAGCAGCCTTATTGTGAGAAAATATTTTGCTTCAAAGATGCTGAAAATTTGCCAAATCTAAATAGATTATTTCTAACTGCTGGGAAAAGGGGGAAAAAAAGCCAGTAGATGAAATACAACAAATATATTTATAAAGATAATTTGTTTTCCTTAACAGAGAGCCACACATTATTTTATACTACAAGTAATCTAATTTTACTTGTGCTCCATTGTTTATAAGAGTTGATGGTGCAAGTATGGTGGGATAGTGATGCAGCTAAGATAGGCATGGTCAAGATCCTAAACTCCAAAGCCGGAAGTCAAGCCCTGACATCTGAGCCATGAAAATGATTGAGGGAGTAGAACATCCTGAGGGAGCTGGGGCCCGTTAGCTTGGAGAAGTGCAGACTGAGTCTGACCTCATCAATGTTTATAAATATGTAAAGGGTGAGTGCCAGGAGGATGGAGCCAGGCTCTTCTTGATGATGCCCAATGACAGGACAAGAGGCAGTGGGTGGAAGCTGAGTCATAGGAAGTTCCACGTAGACATGAGTAAGAGTTTTTCACTGTGAGGGTGACAGAACGCTGGAACAGGCTGTCCAGAGGGGTTGTGGAATCTCCTTCTCTGGTGATATTCAAGATCCGCCTGGATGTGTTCCTCTGTGATCTGGTATAGGTAATCCTGCCCTGGCATAGGGGTTTGACTAGATAATTTTTCGAGGTCCCTTTCAGTCCCTAACATTCTGTGATTCTGTGATCTGTTCTTGATTCATTTTAGCCCATGTGGTCATTCTTTCTAAGGACATCCCCATGTAAGAATCAGTACTCAGAGCAGCAAAGTTAATTCAAAAAGGGACATATTTGTATCACAAAATCACTGTCATAAATTTCTCTTAACATATCACTATTAATGATGTTTTACATTTATTTGTTTCATTTTGTTTGCAAATACTGGAACATATTTTCCTTGGTGGTTGCATTCTATATCAATAAATCAATGGCAAATAAATCATCATTCTTTAAATAGTGTCAAAATATTTATCTTGACAAAATAATCTTTTGCTAACTACTTAGTGCATAATGTTTACACACATAATCACTCTTCTCTCGGAAGTATAATTAAATATCCTTCTCTAAATTGCCATGTAACTGCTTGCACTTGCTTCTAGCTTGCTTTCTACTAGTTCCAGGACCATCATGTTTTAGACTTGAAATCGCCTCTTAGACTTTCCAGGATATAAGCTAAATTCCCTTGGATGTAACAGATATATAACAACAAAGTAAAACTGAATCAAGTTGTCATACCAAATTGTAAGGAATACTTTGATTTGTCATTTTGAAAGTGATGTCTTGGGATTTAAGAGATCAAATTGTTTCCTCAAATTCAGGCTTTTTTTTTGCCAAAATATTCTAGCATATGAGGAGCAAATATCATTCAAACCTTGAACTCTACATATAACTGCATTTATAGTACATCTTGAAAGGAACTTACAATGCAACATAACAAGGTGTATAATTTATTAGATCATATATCTCTGTTGAGAATCTATCATGGAAGAACCGCAGCATATCCAAAATACAAACCAAATTATTTTACTACCTTTTTGAAATGATTTAGTGAAATATCTCATATGCTTACATTAGAAGACTGAAGTGCTGCACAAATAATCCTATAAACCATGTATTATGATGTTCAAACAAGCAGAAGAAATTAAAAAAACAGACTACTGGTACACACTGAAAATTTTGTGACCTCTCACACTTACTAGTGTTCAAATTAGTCAGGCTTGTGAGGTCATCTAAACAGTGTTTGAATCTCTCCAATTATTCAAAGTCTCATCTGCCCTTTACTAAAGCCTTCCCTATACCTGTAGTGGACTTAGGTCCATCAAATGTAAAATCGTCATATTTGTTATGTTTAAATGCATTCATCTATATGAAATTATGCTGCAACAGTGACAGTCTTTAAACCTATTTAACATGGCTTTCTACTGAAAATAGTTTAAAAGCACTGCAATGCTTCCTGCTAGACGTCTTATTGAAGTTGTAATGAAAGAAAAATCATATATTTGAACTGTATACCATAGTGGCCCATGCAATTCCTCTGGAAAATAAAGTCAAAATCCTGACAAAAGTAGTGGCAATACTTTTAGCTTCATCAGTGAGAGACTACATACTCAAGTTCTTCCAGGGGGAGAGGATGCAGCAATGGAAGAAAAGCAAACTAATGTTTGTTTAGAGCCCACAGGACACTTTGAACATTTACTGCTTCATCTACATCGGTCATTACTAATAAAAGATACAATATAGTTTAATATCTGAAGGGAAGCTAATTAAAATAATGAATTCCTTCACCCAGAACGCTGAGAGATATCAAATATATAAGGGCTGCATTTAAGCTGAATGCTTAAGGGAACAAATGCACATCCCATTTACAACTTTTTTACTCCCGTACATGAAAAACTTAGGCACAGTACTGAACACCACTAGGTGAGAGATAAAATAATGGGGTATGTGGTATTTCTCTTTCTCAAAGAGAAAAGTATATGTAAATTAGGTGAGCAAGTTTGTAGAACCAGAAAAATATATTTTCCAAGGACTCCTACAACAGAAAGCATTAGTCTCAAATTAATTTGAAAGAATACACTTTTCAGAAGAGGAAGGGTTTATTATATTCAGAGTAGATGACTTTCTATTACTAGTGGTAATTCTCATAGCATGATGCTTGAGGTACTGCTGAATGTGTTGAGGTCATACCACATATTTTCATTGCAGCACATACACTATGATCTACTATGCAGTGGGATTTTCTTTGTTTTAGCTCAGATTACATTCTCTAAGTCATTCCTCCAAAGCAGTGAAAAGTATTCTCTACTCATTTATTTTTTAATGTAGGAATAAACTACTTCTGATTTGTTATGCATTCAGCATAGTGAAAAACATCATTGTGCCTCAAACTAATCAAACCATCTTTAACTCAGGAAGCCAGTGAGCATACCTACATTCAATCTTCCTTTTCTCTCCAGATATTATCCTATGGTTAGATACATATTAAACTGAAGCATAAGAAAGAAAACTATAATTTAACTACAGGATTGCTACAGCATTTTAACAGACATATAATTTTTCCCTCACCTGTGATGTGAGACAGTCTATCTATCATTTATCTCTGTGTATGAGCTTAAAAAAAAGAGAGTTAGGGGTACTTGTATTAGTGTAACTAGTTTAATATTAAGTACAGAGGCCATTTTAAAATGAAAGCAACCATTCTGAAGAACTTAAACATTGTTGTTTTAAAGTTTCAGAATTAAAATTAAACTTAAAATATAACCTTTAATGGCTCTTTCCATCCACATTAAATGGAAATAATATAAACCTTTGCTCCTTGTTTCTAGCTGAAGTCTTCATTTATGCAACTATTACAATAGAGGCAGCAAGCTGTGCATGTAAGTCAACTTCGTGCTGGGAAGAGGAGTTAGGAAGGTGCATCTCTAGTGTACAGATATAGAGATGATGCAGAAAGAAGCAATTAGTAGACTACTGTGCTAACCTAGAAGCCAGGAAAAAGGGGAAAGGGGCTCCTGACCTCTCAGTTTTCATAAGCATGAAATTACAGGTAATTTTCCTAGCTCAGATACTTTACCTCTGTGACAGGCTAACTAAAGCAGCTCTGGAGGTCATCCTTCAGTTTGTGCAGTACCTCTGATACAAGTGATCAGATAAGCAACTTCTCTTAAATTCACCTCTTGTAGCAGTAGTACTTCCACAAATTCATCCAGTTCAAAGCACTTCACAGAGTTTTTATAAATAGTAGCTTTTGTGCTGGTAGATTTGAGTGCTAAAATATCCTGTTGAGCAAATTCTGAAGATGACCTGTTGTTTTCTCAGTGTGCTCTCTTCATGCTTTTCAGCTTTGCAGAGATCATACCTATGGTTGCCTCTCCCTCTCAAAAAAAAGAAAAAAAGTCTCTCCATAGATCAACCTGTGTATACCCTGGTAACCCATTTTAACTAATTGCTTGCAAATCTTCTAGAAAAAAATCTCTATTCAAGACATAGAGATATTGCCATCAGTAGCAAAAGCATCAAAAGGCATGCATGCACAGTGAAGACAGCATGATAACATGGCTACCCACGCTCAGGGTAATATAAGAAGAGATAATGACACTATTTTATTTGTATATTTTTGGGAAACTATGTGGGACATTTGAGGAATCATTGTCACTGTGATACCTGCCATGGACTGTGCTTGATTTGAGAGAAAAAAAAGACATCTCTGTTCTCATACAAAGGGCATAAACTGAACAAAATGGAGTTAAAAAGATAGTGTCATTAGAAAAATGCATGCTTTGCAACTAACAATAACATAACTAGCAACAATCTAGTAACTCTAGAAGAGAAGCTTTTAGAAGACATGGACAAGCATACATTAGGTGAAAGTATTAAAAAGTTAGTATCTGACAGAGCTTAGAAAACACACGTTGTACCAAATTGCAAAATCCAATTGCAAGTAATTAAAGGAGTTTGTTTTTTCTTCTCCAAACAATATGAAATTACAAGTAGTCTAATTGGGATAATATAAAATAAGAAATAATCCCAAGATTCATATGATGAAAATTTGCTTGAGACATAGCCAATATAATTTTCATTTGTGTCTAATTGTGGATATTCCATGTGACATTCTAATGCAGACAGATGTCAGTTCTCCAGTTTATATGCTTTATTAAATTAAAAAAAAAAAAAGCCATTTAACACTGTGCTATCCAGAGATTATGTCAAACTGAGAGCCACAGGCAAAAAAGTCCCTTGATAAACGACTAAATAGGAACAGGCTGACAGTGTTTTGATTTGTAGCAGGACTACTTTTCCCTTATCTACTGGATTACTAAAAGCCACATGCTGATGTATTGAAATACCCTTTAAAAGAAGAAGTTGGTCTTGTGTCTAGCAAAGTCTGACCTCACACAACCTGCTTCAGCAGCGTGACATAGAATGTCCAATGACACAGAAGCAAGAATGGAATAGACCTTCAAATACCTTTCCATTCTTTAAATCTGCCTGGTCTCTGTATCAAATTCAGCCAGGGTCATTCAGCATACACTCACATGAAAAGGTATGCAGGTTGCTCAGCTGAAAAATGAAGTTCCCAGTCTGAAGCTTGTAAGTACAGGTTTTATGTGGAAGTCATAAAAAAAAAAAAAAAAAAAAAAGGTCCAAATTCACTCTAGAAAATTCATCTGTCAAAGTGCAACAAAGACTTAACAGCTGTGCTGATTTCAGAGGATTCTTCCTGTTGCTGGTGAAGGTCAGGATTTCTCCTGTCCCTCTATGGATGCAGACTATAGAAAATCTGATGTCTCTCTGATGGCAAGGGAAAGGCCTAAAGAACATTACAAATAATTTAAACATCCCTGCTATTATTTAAGTTACTAAATCTATAAAGCATAAAGTTCAATGAATGAGAAGAGAATATTGATGGCTCTGTGAATTATTTTTTATATCAGTATATAATTTTCTTTACATTAAGTAGAAGTACAGTTGCTACCTGATTAATTCTCCTTGAATTAGAACACACAAAGGATTTGCCACTTGCCCATGTCTTGAAATCTGTACAAATTAGTGCTGAGTAAGACAATATTATACGGTGTGAGAGTATCCTCTGCTCACTAGAATATTTAAAAGCCACGTTTTCCAGACATTGCAGGATCTCAGGGGTTGGAAGGAACCCAAAGAGATCATAAAGTCCAACTGCCGTGCCAAAGCAGGACCATAATCTAGCTCAGGTCACAGAGGAACACATCCAGACAGGCCTTGAAAGTCTCCAAAGACAGTGACTCAACAACCTCTCCGGGCAGCCTGTTTTGGGTCTCTGTGACCCTTACAGTAAAAAAGTTCCCCTTTGTGTTGAGCTGGAACCTCCTGTGCTGCAGCTTTTTAAAATGAATACAAATTGCTTCACATCAGCCCTAAAGGAGTTTATCTTTTTTTTTTTTTTATGATCTGCCTGCTGGAAGCAGTTAGTCTAAACTGACTATTTTATATCAGAGCTCACCTCATATTGGTGAACTGGTGGTTACCCAGCCGTTACAGTCCTTCTGAACAGTGCAATTTAAGGCTGTGATAAGCTAGCTAATGTCTGCGAGAGATGCCATTGTAATCCTTGTCTGATTTTAACTCTTTTGATGCACCTGAATTAATATACAGTTGAATACCATTCAAATACCTCTAATAGAATCCTCACAAAGCTTTATAAATAAAAAACTCCAAAATATAGGGGGGAAAAATGTATTAGTAACCTAAACACACAACCAGTTTCCAGAGATTCATATAATCAGATCAAAGGCTGCCTTGCTTTAGTTTCTTCATCAGGGCAAGGTTTAGGAGACTTGGTCTGACTTGTCCCTGTTAGTCTAGTGATAACAGATGGTTATGACCAGATCACCACTACATGTTGATAAATAGGAATTATTTTTCCTCGCAGCTCCCTGAAGATCCACTGATACCTCTTTTA
This sequence comes from Tricholaema leucomelas, assembly GCA_013400475.1. Lineage (NCBI taxonomy): Eukaryota > Metazoa > Chordata > Aves > Piciformes > Lybiidae > Tricholaema lacrymosa > Tricholaema leucomelas. The sequence goes on from WAAF01015161.1 coordinate 160,853, forward strand.
TGTTTGCTGGTGCGTGTGTGTGTGTGTGTGTAAAGATGCTCTTCTAAAAGCAACACTTCTACACCAGATCAAGACACAGTATTCTCCAAGACTAGATTAAGGCACAGCATACAGTTGACACCAAACAATGTCAACAAATTGCTACTACTACAGTGTTTCAGTTACTGCCTCCCATCAAACTAAGTAAAATGCCAGTTATGGGACATCTAAAGACAACTTTAAATAAATTAATTAACAAAATAAAAGGTCATAGAGTTTGGTTTACTGAAATAAGTTTTGACCAAAAAAAACCCACCAAGATGACTACGTTACTAGTCACATATGTGGCTGACCAACTGCACCTGTCAGGAAAAAAACGAAGTTTCTGCGTATAACTTTTCCTCTTAGCACAGGAAAGAAGTGGTCAGGCTCATCTCACATATTCCTATTAGTTAGAGATAAGGTTAACTTCTGAAGAATCGTGAAATTGATACTAAAAAGCATTGGATATTGAGTAGACATTTTCAATAGACAATAAATCTAAAAATCACAAACTGATACAATGGATAAAGTAAGCTCTAAGTGTCCCTTGAGTTGAAGGTTTGAACCAGATAACCTCCATAATTCCCTTCTAACCTCAGTTATTCTCTGATTCTGTGACACTGTGATCAAAGCAGGTTTCCTCCTTTTACACTGTCACTCAGTGCAATGAATTGTGATTGGTCTAGGAGTATACACTAGTTGAGGATCCATATATAATTATGGGTTGAGAACACTGGAAAAACCTAGTTTCTGTATTAAGAACAATGTAACCACAAAAGGTTCTTTTAAATATCAGACCATTGTGTTCAGTTCATCTGTTGGCTCTTCACAAGTACCTTTCAAAGCAGTCATTCAGTTTATCACGGCCTCTGTTGACTAAGAGTTGAAAGAGAGCTGAAATACTGGTATTTCGCATCAGGTTAATGGCATTTGTCCTTATTCTTCCATATTACAATCAAAGGAACTGACAGATTTATTCTTATCTTGCTATGCATTCATTTTGTATTTAGTTTCAAGGGGAGATCTTGCTTGACTAACATGATAGCATTCTATGATACCATGACCAAATAGGTAGATGAAGGAAGGGCTGTAGATGTCATATACCTTGACTTCAGCAAGGCTTTTGATACTGTCGCCCACAACATCCTCACAGATAAGCTCAGGAGATGTGGCACAGATGGCTGGTCGGTGAGGTGGGCTGAAAACTGGTTCACAACAGAGTTCAGAGAGTTCTCATCAACAGTGCAGAATCAAGTTGGAGGCCTGTAGCCAGTGGTGTTCCCCAGGGATCAGTACTGGGTCCAGTTTTATTCAATATCTTTATCAACAACCTGGATAAAGGCACTGAGTGTATGCTTAGCAAGTTTACTGATTATATAAAACTGGAGGGTGGCTAACAGTCCATCAAGCTGTGCTGCTTGGAGAAGGTAAACCTCATGAAGTTCAATCAGGACAAGTGCAGGGTCCTGCATCTGGGGAGGAATAACAGCAGGCACCAGTATAGGTTGGGGGCTACCCTGCTGGAAAGCAGTTTGTGAAGAAGGACCTTGATGTCCTGGACGACAGCAAGTTCTGCATGGGCCAGCAACGTGCCCTTGTGGCATTCTGGTTGGTTTATTGCTTTTTTTGTTGTTTGGTTTTCTTGTTTGGTTGCTTTTTTTTTTCCAAACTCTTGCTATTTTTACCTTGTCAACAACCTTGTCTGGGTTCTACACTGTTATGGTGTCCACTCTCAGTAAAGAGGAAAAAAATGTATTATGCAGAACCTCCTTTAATCTTGAAGCAAAAACTTCTGTGAAATGACATTATCTATTGTAATCACTAACCATTAGGTATTTTTCTCAGTTTCTCTTCCAATGCTATCATTACTGACATTGTGAAAAACTGAAGAATATTTTTTTCTATAGAAATAATAGAATAAATTTTGAAGATTTTCTTTTCCAGTTCCCTCCTTTACTCTCTTGCTTGGTTAATGAGGTGGAGTATAATACAACTGATGAAGAGTGAGTAGCTGAATGGATTTGTTAAATAGATATAGGGAATTCAATTTTAATACAGACCATAAAATAATAGTTGGTGTAATCTTCTGATGTATGTCATTCGAGCTAGCGAAAAAGAAATAAAGAAAGCAATCCTAGTTTTCAAATCCCTGTTTGAATACTGTGTGCCTTTCTTGGAAGTACTCAATTTGCAAATGAACTTAAATCTAGGTGCTAAAATTACATTTACTTTTGCCACTTTCAAAAAAAAAATATTTCTGTTGCCCATCCCTTTCACTGATATTACTTATTAAATATTTCATTCAACTCCTGGCACTTGAAATAACTTCACTTGACTTAAATTTGCTAATAAATGCTTTCTTAAATAAATTCTGAGAATTGTCCCCACTCGGTGATATCTTTTTCAGCTTACTTAATTGCCATGTTCCCACTGACACGTTAGCTTTTACTGAGGCTTCTGCAACTGTAGAAAGTGCATCAGGAAATCCAGGTCCTTTTTTTGCAAAGCTGCTTCCTAGCCAGAGAACCCCAGCCAGTGGCCCTTTGTTATATGGGATTATTCATAGATTCATACAATTAGAATCTAACCATCAACCTAAGACCACCATAGCCATTAAACCATGTCCTGAAGTGCCATGTCCACATGTTTCTTGAACAGGAGTGGTGACCCTGGGCAGCCTGTGCCTGAGCACTCTTGCATCAACTTTCCAGGCAATCTCCTCCAAGCCTGCATGCAGTGTTGCATGCGGTTGTTGTGACCCAAATTCAGGACCCAGCACTCGGCTTTGATGAGTGTATCTCACATGCAGAGGTTTTTGTTTCCCTGTATTAAACTTCATTTAAAGTTCTTGTCACCTCATTTCTCCAGCTTGTATACATTCCTTCGTGTGGCAGCCTTGCCTCCAGTGTATTAACTCCCTCCATCTTAAATTTGGTATCCCTAAGCTTGCTGAGAGATTATACTGTCTGATTATTCAGAACACTAACAATGGTATTAAACAGCACTGATGCCCACTACTAACTGGCCATAGGCAGATTTTGTACCATGAATCCTTTGAATCAATATCACAGATATTTTTCTACATGATTTACAATCTGTTTATCCAATCTATACCTCACTATTTTCTCAACAAGGTTACTATGTCAAAGGTTCATAAAACAACTACCATTCTTCCTTTATCCACAAAGCAAATCATCTCATCACTGAAGGCAATAAGTTTTGTCAGGCATGATGTGCCCAGGATAAAGCCATGCTGGCTACCAATCTATTTTTTGTCCCTTTGCTTGAAGGTGTCTTCAAGGAGGTTTTGCTTCATAACTTTCAAAGGCATTTTCTTGCTAGGTATAATTTTTTTCTAAGTTTAATATTGAATATCTTAAAATCCTCCAAGGATGGAAAGGAAAGTCATATTCTACACACAGAATGGTTTAATGGAAAGACTTTGAAAATACTGACACTTCAATGGAGTATTCACTTAACAAAAACTCCATCAATTTCTCATGGCCTTATACAGTTGGCAAAGTAGTAATTTATACACCTTAGCTGAAAGGTGAGAAAAAAACCTAAATACTATTTCAAAGACCACTGAGAAAATCTCCTTGAGAGACTTCTATACCTTTGTTTCTCTAACTGAAACAGTTATGAACTTTCTAACTCTTATGGGTATTAACTTTCTATATGTTTTCAAATTTGTTTTAAACCTTCAGTGGATAACTGTTTTAAAATGAAGTCATGGTGAAAATGATGAAGGAGATTTGGAATTGCAGTCAACCATTTGCAACACAATTAGTACGAAAGTTGTGTCAAGAACGTCAAAAGGTTTTCTTGTGACCATCACTGAGAAGTGTGTAGCTGAACAATATTTCAGTCTCACATTCAGTCACTACAGTTCTCTAGAAATTCTACATAGCTTATGGCAGGCTATGTCCTGCTTTTTTATTGGATAAAGACTAAATTTTTTGCAGTATTCCTGGATTTATGCTACAAGTTCTAATTAAACTGAAAAAAAATCAAAAACATATGACAAGAAAAAAATCTGCAAATGTAAATACTGAGAGCTTTTAGCGAATTGCAAAACTTGTTCAATTTGTGTGATTAAAGGACAAGAATTTAAGGTTAGTTAATTATTTGAACTGATGCTTATAAAAGAGGATCCAGGAAAACAAATTCACAGAAACAATATAAATGGCATGATAGGTATGTATGCAGAACTGTGTTGCATATTTTTATACTTGAGTCCTGAACACTAAAATAATTACACTTCTTTTTTATGTTTTGTTGTTGTTGTTATGGTTGGTTTTTTTGGGTGGGGTTGTTTTGGTTTGGGTTTTTTTTTGTTGTCTAGTGGTCTATTAGCTGCCTGTGTTCTCTCTGCTTCCTAATTTCAATCTTGTCACTCTGAATATCTTATCTTGAAATTCTTTCACAGTTTCCTGGTTTTCTATTCCTCCGTGGATTTTATCTTATATCACCTATCTTTTGCACCTGTCTTGGGCATGACTATCTGTTTTCCATTTCTGTCAACATATGAGTCACAAGAAAACTCTCTAGTCTTTAGATTATGTTACTCATAGAATACCATGTTGGAAGGGACCTCAAGGATCATCTAGTTCAACCTTTCAGGGTAAGAACATAGTTTAAATGAGATGGCCCAGCACCCTGGCAAGCTGGGCCTTGAAACTGCCTAATGCAGGAGAATCCACCACCTTCTTTGGGAGTTTATCCCAATATAGTAGTATGAATTGTGAAATTTTTTTTGTGGCATCCAGTCCAAATCTTCCCAGCAGCAATTTGTACCTATTAGTCCTTATCTTTACCATGTGACTCTTTGAGAGAAGGCAGTTTCCCTCCTCATCATAGCTGCCCTTTAGGTACTTGTGCATGGTTATGAAGTCTCCTCTAAGCCTTCTCCTCTCAAGGCTGACAAACCAAGTTCTCTCAGCCTTCCTTCCTATAACAAGTTTTTCAGTTCTCCGATCACTCGTATGGCCCTTCTCTGGACCCTTTCCAGCCTGCCTGAATCTTCCTTGTATAGAGGGGACCAAAATTATTCTTCCTGTACTCCTTTTACCTTTTAATTTTCTCTTCCTTGCTGAATGTAATTGTCCACCTGAAAGTCACTGGTCCTTGTCCTGACCTTCCAAGGAAGAGATTCCCTCTAGGTGTTATCCTTATAGTTTCACAGGTGGAGATCAGTCTTTCAATTCCATTGGGTTTCTTGCCAAAGAATGAAGGAGCCAAAAGGAACATTTTTTACTGTCAGACACAAGGAAGGGAATTCTGGACATAGCCAAAAGAAAGACCAGGTAGATAGAGAAAGAAAATAAGTCATAGGTGAAAGACAGTAAGATACAGGCAAAAAAGGGGAAGAAGGGAGCAAAAAAGGGGAAAATGAGAGGAATGGAAATAAGGGAAAGCATGACAAAAGACAAAAGGGTGGAGTTAGGGAAGTAGAAAAGGAAAGGACTGCAGAGACATCTAGGTCATTTCTGAAGAACGTTGTGAAAGGTAGGAGGTGATTCTGTGAGGACTGACTAGGAGGCAGAGAAGAGAGAAAACAGATCTCATGTGTCTGACCTACGACAAGAACAAGAACCAGTAGTGTATTTCATTTGAGTGGAAGGATCTACCGGACTTAGTGTCAGAGTCCCTATGTACTGCTGTGGTATGGATGCCGATAGCCAATAGGTGGAGGAATGAGTTTTCACAGCAGTGTGGCAGGGACATGGAAATCAATTCCTGAAATCTGCCTAGAGTGGAGAGAGCTCTAAAGAAATAAAAAGATGAATTCTACATCATAGTTGTTTTCTGAACGTGTTGCTGGGATGTATTAGTCTTTGGAAGAACTCCCATGTCTTGACTGACAAAGGTTTACCTTGTTTAGTCCAAATAATATGTCAGCGACTGCTGGTGGTAATTACCATTGTACAATGAAAATATTGTACATAAACCCACTGCCATTTCTAAAAGAACATACACTCAGTCATTCAGAAAAAATGAACTCTGAAGATGAAGCTGCAACAATTTTCAATTCTTCCTCTCCTCTTTTTGGGAGTTCCTTAAGAAATCCAACACTGAAAATTGTCAGGGAAAGATGGTTTTCGCAAACACAGATTTTCAGCTGTGAATATCAACACATCACTTGATAAGAAAGATTGACTATTTTAACATAAATCTTGCATTGAAAATGAAAAAAGATGTTACGATAGAACCAGTAAGGCTGGAAGGGACTTTAGGATGTCTCTAGTTCAACTTCCTGCTCAAAGTAGGGTTGATACTGAGTTCAGGCTAGGTATCTCAGCGCCTTATGCAGTTATGTCTTGAAACCTTCAAGGACAGAGACTTTACAATGTCTATGGACATCTTGTTTCAATGCTTAAGTGTCCTTGGTGATTTTTTGTTTTCCTCCTAAAAGGTCAGAAGCTTTCCTACTTCAGGTAGTGAAGTACACTACAATGCATTTATAATCAGAACATAGAATACTGACATACACTGGCTATTAATATGTTTGGCTTTGATACATACAATTACAAAAGACAGAAGTGGGAAGACATCCTTTGATGGCTGTAATGAATCACAGTGAACACTATTATAAATAAAAGTGCAACTGTCATTCTGGAATCACAGAAACACCCTCTTGAAACTCTCACACAAGTGGTTACCAATTTCAGCTTGCTTAATTTTTGACATCTGATAGCACTAAAGATCTGGATTTTTGGTTGCTGGTTCTGCTAAGCCTTCACAAATTTTGTACATAAATCAATAGAAAGCCACAGTACAAATCTCTCAAAAAACTTTGAGGTTTGCAGGTTGCTAGGAGGAACAACCTTTTATCTTCATCTCTGCAGTCTTGCATTGGTAATACAAGAAAAATTTTAAAGATTTCAAGTATGGACTTCAGGGAAAGGAGTCGGGGACAAAAAGAAAGAAAGGAAATATTATGTTATAAAACATTTGGATATCTCAGTTTCCTTTTAATCATAACGGACATTTATCCAAGAGTTTGTGATTGCCACCTCTGGCTGCCAGAGGCAAGCAATGTTGTCTTATTGAAATGTTGATTTTCAGATGACTGCTGTGAAATAATACATCATTCAGATCTCAAAGTCCCCATCTATTCAAAGTCATCACTTGCAGACAAACTTCTCCATGGTCTTCTAGCTTAGTAGTTTCATTTGAAGTCAATCAATACACAAAGAAAATACTTGTAAGACACAAACCTGCACTTTTTGCTAGTTTTTATTCTTTTTTAGCTTGAAAAAAGCAATTGACCTTCCAGAATTAAAATGTGGACAATTCTGGCTGCTCTACTACCTTTTTTTTCCTAAATGAGTTGTTACTTTTGATCCCTTTCAGATAAATGCATAGGAAGTACTGTAAGTGCAAAATAGCTGCTATTTTTCTTATATGTGCTATATTTTGAACTACAGTAACAATCATCTTCATCTTCAATGAAAAAAAATCAGAGTCAGAAATTATTTAAACACTGTATAATATCTAGTGAGTGATCAGGCTACTTAAAGACAAAACGAAAAAGTACAGTGAGAAACTCCTCAGTGTCCTTTTAAGATGAGATTTGAAAATAAGCATCATATATTCAGGATTCAGTTATCTCAGGATGTTACAGGATAGATACTTCTTTCTTTTGAGGACCAAAAATTCCTCAAATCTTTCACAAAGTTAAAATGTATATTCCTCAAAAAGAAAAGTTTATTTCACAGGAAGACCTTCTTTCCGAATAAAATTCTTCAGCAGCTCTGACATTCAGTCTTCATCAGTTAAAATGGCATGGCATATGCAGAGCATTTTATTACACCCCATGAGGATCACAATATTTAGAGACCTTTTTTTTTAAAGGAAATACTCATCAAAATGTCAAACCAGTTAATGTAGATAAAGGGAAGATTTATAAGAATAGCATCATCACAGTGCCTCCAGGCCGTAATTAAATATTTGGCATATATTCTATTAAGAAATGTTAAAGGACAATTATTGTCCATTGCAGAGGGTTTACAGTAGGATTTGTTCTTTTTTGCTTCATTCTGTTTAATTCTGTGCAGCTTTGTGCATATTTCTTCTTGTCTTAGTACCTGAGCAGCTGCCAGTAACTAAAAGATTGAAAACTATCACATCTGTTTTTCTCATATTTTCTCGTTTTTCTAAGTGTGTCTGAAAGTGAGTGGGTGTGTGCAGAGGGATCCACACCTGTGTGTGAGAGAGGAGCAGAGATTCTTTTGGCACGTTTGTTGTTGTTATGTTGGTTATGTTTTTACCGAGGACAAAATGGGAGTAGATGATGGTGAGACCAGGATAGATCTTTTCTAAGATTTTCATCTACATATCAAGGTCTAACCTTTCACATTTTTTTTCAACAGTTAGGAATTTTAATGGCTTTAATATATGTCAGGGCACAGTATGGAATACCTTCAGCTTAAAGGCTCATATCAAGCATGAAACAATTCTGCTATGGTTTTCTAGTAAGCTGTGTTGATAAGGATGAAAATAGAAAGATACTGATGAAGGACCTGAATACTATGAACTGCAATTGATTCCACTTCCTGACAATCATATTTGTTTTAATGAGGGTCTTGTTTTTTTTCATTGCTGGTAGCTTTACAAAGGAAAAAACACAGATATCAAATCAGGTTGCCAGAGTGAAAAATCAAACATTGATTGGGATGTTCCCTGAACTGATGAATTCAGGGCTGTCCAAGCAGAAGAGACAGGTGAAGACAACCTTTCTCACTAGTGCACCAAAAGATATCAATGGAAGAATCAGCAAAAGCAACAGACAAGAATAAACAAGTAATCTGATTAAGGTTACATTGCATCTGCTGAAGCTGGAATAACTGCTGAGCACCCAGATGCTCCCACTCACATTAGGACATGATAAATTCACATACTAGCCCTACTTGTACTGTCCCGGTTTCCCTGAGAAAGAAAGGGCTCCTCCATGTCTTCTGCACAAGCTCACTGGTCTATTGCCCCAGAATAGCATGCACCTTTTGTTCAACTGAAATGCTTCCCTACACTTTCTTTCTTATGACTGATGGAAATGTTCTGTGGAAAAGTCAGCTAGCTTGGCATAAATCTACAATAAATTAGATTTAGAAAGTGTAACTTCACGGTGAATTTGCTATAAGAGTCCAAAAAACCAAATAGATACTTAACTGGATGTCTTTTGTGTTTTGAGAAATGTATTGAATTACACATAGGAAAGGAGTGAATTAGAAAGTACTGAGTAGTCAAGGAATTGGATAAATATTTGACCCTCTAAGAAACAATAAATTATTTACATTAGCTAGAAAAGAAATTCCTACAGGAGTTCCTACGGGAAAATTTAGTGAAGACTGAGGAACATTAACAACTGAATAATGCAGTTACAGATTACACACAGAATGGCTATTGGAATGAAGAAAAAAAATTACTCAAGTCTATAATATATCTCAAATTCACTATATATAGGTGTCAGTGTGGGTAATTCAGGGGCAAAAACTGATTAGAGACAAGATTGCTTACAGGTTAAAAAAAAACCCAACAAAACAACAAAGAGTCTAAAAATAAAGTCTAAAAGAAGGAAACGGAAATAAGATAACAGAAATGTCGGTATATGAGAGGGACTGGCTGATGAATAGCAGGAGAGATCTGTCATGCTTCATGTATTGCAATAATGAATTCTCATACATGCTAAATACAGAGTTTGAAGAAAACTTCTAAGGGCCAAATTTTCCATAAATACATTTCTTTTTTACTCTCTAAATTGACTATTCTCTGAAAAAGACAGCCTTCTGAAGTGAATGATGGATTGTTCCCAATACCTTAATTTCTACCTTTCTAGACGAGGGAAAAGCTACAATAGCTAATGCATGCCTCTTACAAAACCTGAATCAAGAACTCTATTGATACCCCATGGTTTTGTTCAGCCCACTACATCAAGAACACAGACGGGAAGCTCAGATGTGGATTAAAGCTCTTTCTGCACATTGCAATGCCTTCCCAGAATCTTTAATGAAACTTGTCTTGAGATATGAACATTAAGATGTGTTCCTCCTGGCCTGCTCTTCATCAGAAATAAAATTCTGTCCTCAGAATTTATTAATGATTCTGTAGATGATACATGAGATGAAACAAAGCACAGCTTTTCTAGGCTAGGAGAAACATTAAAATTGGTGAGGACTGCTAGTTCTGTTAGAAAATTAATTATGAGGCTCAAAGTACTGACTGCCCATCCATAAGAGGTTTCATGTTCAAAGGAATAACACTTGATTGAACTGAGTTTATATTTAGAAAAACAGGAGCTGTTTCCTTTGAGCTCTATGCTAGATTTGGATTAATTTCTTCTAAATGCATTTTACATTTCATTACTTCTTTCCTGCAACACTTTGCATGCTTTTGTAGATCACTTTAAAAAAAGGCAAAAATAAGCCTTGAACTTTTAGAAGACTAAAAGTACATGTTTTAAGATTAGACCAGGTAAGCTGGACCAAATTTTGCTTTTCTCTGTCTTAATGAAATTGTTAATTGAAAATATTTGAATTGTTTGTGAACTGATGTGCATATTCTAGTGTTTGCAGAAGGAATGGTATTCCAAGCTTGCCCTCCTTTTCCTGCCTTGCAGCAAACCTCCGGTAACGGGCAACTCAGGACTCTTCAGACATTTGTGTTAGGGAAAAGATAAGTACTTGACTACAAAAAAAAGTCATAATTTCTACTGCCTAAATCTAGAGCACTTTTTAAAATGAACAAGAGTGTCTGAAGTTCAAGACCAGCAGCAAGGAAAATAAAGAAAAGAAACCCAAGTAATTTGATTTTTATTCTGGCATCTTGTGCTGCAGCTCAATGGCATTGCATCTGGTAAAGTCTGAAGCATGGCCTTAGAGTTTGTTTCAGACCTCAGGTATGCAGCTAGCACAGATTCCCATAGTAAAGTTCCAAATGCTCTAAACCCGGTAAAATGAGTTCGTCACCTTCAATTTGGTTTTGTTTTCATATGCTGTCACTTGAAGGAGTGTCATGATTGTCCAAAGACTTTTGAATCTTTATAAGCACCCACAGTATCCTATGTCAAGTGTTCTACAACTAATTCTGCTTAACTTCTCCTTTCCAGCCTGCATTTTGCTGCCTGTGTGTTTATTCTTGTGTTGACATTGTCCTTCATACAGAATACCCCCTCTTTCTTAATGATGTTTATGTGAATCCTAACTACATCAATAAACTAAGTTTTATGGTAGAATCTTGAAATTATTTTCTCAATGATCAAATCAATGCTGAATAGAGATAACCAAGACAGTTTAATGTGCTAGTTCAGTACTAAAAGTAGCACAGCAGCCTCCGCTGGCTCAGGAGGATAAATTAACCCAAACAAAAAACAATACTGACAGAATATTTTTATGCAGTAATATATAGTATTTTAAAACCATATGAAGAAAATGTGATCATACAGAGAAAAAGCTATCAAAGATTGCTACACCAGGACCACAGAATCACAGGAACATTGGAAAAGACTCTCAGGATCACCAAGTCCAAATGATAACTCTACTCTACAAGGTTCATCCTAAACCATATCCCCTAATACCACAACTAAATGACCTTTAAACACACTCAGGGTTGGAGAGTCAACCACCTCCCTGGGCAGCCCATTCCAATGCCTGACTGCTCTTTCTGTGAACATTTTCTTGTCCACAGAATGTGAACAATGTCCAATCTAAACCTATCTAGTTGCAACTTCAAGCCATTCCCTCTTGTTCTATCACTGACTACCTGTGAATAAGTCACAGCATTGATTCTTTCTTCACATGCACAGGGAAACACACATCATATCATGTATTGACATTGACGCCAGTGTTGTAACATTTATGTATTAAAGAATTCCGCTTGCCACATGTGGTTGATCCAACCAGTCTGGCACACAGGCTGGTAAAGAACTGTTGCATTGCCTAGCTACCTTGCGTTATGCCATTGGACTCAACTTTTCACATAAGCAGTGTGTTAAGCATACTTCAACTTAAGGACAGCAACAACAGACACATACATACCACATGCTCTAGTATGCTGGATGACTCATCTCATCATATCACATGAAGCACATGCAAAACTTTCACAGAGCTCAAAGAGCTTTAAAATTACTTCAGTAATTTCTGATTCCTATAAAAGAGGCTAGAGAGCTCCAGAAACTGTTTTGGAACAAGATTTTCCATAGGAAGGGATAGATAGGTTTTAGTGACCACTGTTAGCACACACTGAGATGCTTTTTTGTTTATAAGCCATGGTTTTCTCCATGTTCATCCTAGCAACATATAAAGTAGAACTCAGTACTGCCACCAAAGCAACATCAACTCTCTTGCCTGCAACAATAGAGTTAGAGCGCAAACTAGCAGACACCAGAGGAAAATACTCCAGAGTGATTTGTGATTAGTTTCACATTTCTGAAATATCAAGGGAGATTTATATCCAAGGTAAGAGATTTCAAATATTAACCTTGTTCATGTGCATGCAGAGATGCAGGAAACAGTCTCTGCTTGCCTTCAGTGGAAACTATGAAGGTTTCTCTGTGTGCCAGGTAACAAACGAAAGGGATGCAGAGGGAAGCAGAGCTGTGCTGTGAAATCTACAATCATTTTTATTTTATTCAAAGATACACATCTTGGGATCCATAACCAGCTAGTCCCCTCAGAATCTTGTCGTAGTAGGCAGTAATAAATCATTCAGGCATTCAGTCATTCAATTCATGAGTCACACTGAGTGCCATGTATTTTGAGACTGCTATGAATATATGCAACACTGAAAATACAAACAAGTTATCAAACAAATCGCACAGGAAATGTCCTACTCTTATGATAATAGTAGTACTCAAAGTGTCCAAGGAAAAGAACACTACTCAATATGAACTTGAAATAAACCCTTATTATGAATATGATCAATGAAGCTGACAAAACTATAAAACATTAATTTAATTTTCCTCCACAGGTTTACCCAGCTAGCAAGAAATTACCAAAAACTGCACACTAAAACTGCAACACATTCAGCTTCTGCTTGATCTTAGGCCATCTCTGTCTACATAGATGGCAATATATGTATGATTGTAATATGTGTATGTTTTCAAGGGCAGTAGAGCTCTGAGCTAACAGATCTAAGTTCGGAGGAACCTCTGAAAATCAAGATGTATTTGAAACTTTGCCATGATGTGGAGCCTTCTAAAGTTCCTGCTGATATCCTCCCTCTGCCTCAATAAAAACAAACCTCGCTATTAGATTTGAAGCAACTTTCCTGTTTACCTACTTTGAATATTGCTAGCAAGATCTATCAAATTTATGTGGTAGATTTTATTAGTCTCTCTGGGATGGGATTTCATTTTAGAGATCACACACACATTTTCCAGTACCTCAACAGCAGACTGTCACAATGTAAAACTAGCCTCATGCAGTAACTCACAATAGCTGATGTGCATATGGCTCAGTGACAAGCAGGAAAGTTTATTCAGGAGTTATATGCCCCTTGTTCTGTGGAGTGTACACATATTCTACCCATCAAAAATAAGCATACGACTTTCCATTTTTGCCCAGACTCACTTATACACATAGATCATAAAAAATGGCAACGTTGTGATAATTTTTGTGTGATTTTGGGAGAATGGAAGATGTTTGAACTAGTGGGTTTTAGAAAAAATATTTTCCTGGGGAAAAAGTAGTAATACATTATGGAATACATCAGCTGAAATTCAAATCCAGTTTCTGACAGAGAATCACTGTTTATATGTTATTCATAACTGGAAATCAACACTCTACTCTCACAAGAGCATATCTGTTATGAAAACATTAGTGTTATTCTTCTATTGCTTTTTAAGAAATGATAGATAAAATGGTCTTTTCTAAACGGAAAGACAAACCAATACCTTTTCCATTCACTTTTGGAGAACACAGATCCCGAGTCTTGGAGTTTATCAAAGGATAAATCTTTAGTGGACACCTTTTAAAAAATATGAAACACTTGCATTTTTTGACTTTGGATTAAAACACTATGCAAGTATATCCATGAGCAGGCAGCTGTCAAGCTTTCTGAAATTAATCAGCATGAAGATAACCTTTTGTCACAGTAATATTTGATGTCAAAATTAATGCACTTGACTCTTGTTTCCTATCCATTTCACCAATGTATTGTTTCTGAGATTTTAAACATACCAACAATAGTGTGTACATTACAACATTAAGACTACTGGACAAGCTGAGCAATAAAATGAGATTTACAGTGGTTGCACTATTTATTACAGAATAGAGAGGCATTACCATGTACTTATACAAACCTGGATGTTCAGAGATTGCCAGGCACCTCCACAAGAAAATTGCAATTTCTATTCTAATGTGCATGTCACATCTTTGTAAAGATTAACATAGAGACTGATATGAATATCTGCTCCTGCTGAAAGTGTGACCATAGCATCATCTGAAAAGTCTGAGTAAATCTACAGAAAGTATCATGGTGTAAGTATATTTGCCATGACTGCTAGAGACAGGAAAACAAAAATTTCCTGAATACATAAGCCAATCTGAACTTCCTATATGTCTTGTGAAGCAGCTGAACAACCTGACAAAAATCAGAATTGAACTTACACCTCTGGATACTCATTGTATACAACAATAAGACATCAAAGCAGTACTTACAGCTAGAGAATATCAAAGGACATGAGTGTTCATCCATTGGGAAATTGTGTAGCTGCAGCTGGCACTCAGCATTAATGGTAAGCCTATGGAGAAATCAAGCATCTATTACTACATGTCAGTACAGTGGTCACAGGAGAAGGCAGAGTAGCTTTAGGGGTCATGCAAGAGCATCTTGTCATCCTTAAGTAAGGTCTGAAAGAAAAGGATTATATTTGCATATTGTTCATTGGCTATTTAAGTTTGATCCAAATCAATAATGATTATCTAAAACCATAAATGCATCATTAATCTGTACACATATTTTTTTCTAGACAATTAATCACTGAAGGACATGGAATGGAAACAGCCATTCTTTAAAAAGCACCCAGGAAATACAGCTAATGCGTGGTATGCAGTTCCACAAAATTAAAACCTCAGAAAGACTCTTCTAAGAAATATTCTCTGCATTTACTTATAGTACGAACTTTAAAGTCTTTAAATCATTATAGGTTCTCTCTGAAATCCTAATAAATCTCTGTATGTTATTAGTTTTACAGATGTAACAAAGAGATCAGCAGAAATGTCTTCAACCCTGTTGAAAGCTTATGTTACATGAAATCATTAACTCAAAAGACATTACAAATGGAGCTGACTTTAAAATTACTATAAAAATAAAATTACTACAAAAATCAGATAATTGTTAGCCTGAGAGTTTACAAAGCAAATCTATTAATCCAGGTTGATTGCATTAAGTAATAGTTTATTATACAGGGGTTTTTTTGTTTGGTTGGTTGGTTGGTTTGTTTTTTCAGGAAATAGGCACTACATTAATTGCACGGCTGAATTAATGCAATAAGTGTGGGGTTGTAAGGGGAAGTTGTTGCCTTCTTTTTTCTTCTGCTTTTAAAATTAATTCAAAAGCTAACAAACTGGATGGAGAAAAGTTTTTGCCTCAGATTTAGAGTGGCACAGAAAGGAATTTAACAGTTTTCCTCCACCTATGATGAATTTAACAGCATTTTCATACTGACACTAGAAGAGAATTTTAGTGTTGCAGACCCGAAAGTGGATGGGGAAGAGGATGGAAAAGCGTGGAGCATGACATGGAACACTCATTGACACCTGACAGTACTAGGGCATGCAGTAGTTATTGCTTCAATGCCAGACCAATGCTGTGTGCTCACTTCAGTCAAAAAAAATGTTCTTGAATCACACAGTGTTATTAAGGAAAAATGACCATTCTAACAGCTCCTCCTATGTAAAAAGGAGGTTTACCTGAGTGGGCAAAAATAGATGAAAAATATATTTCACAAACTAAAAATGCTCATTCAAACAATCCTGGAGGTCAAGTATAATCCCTTTTTTAGCAGTTTTCAATGAATTTGGAATGCCATTCAATAAACAGTTTCTTTAGTGATAGGTATGTAAACCTAACTACTATTAAATGGATGCTTAGCTTGTCACAAAATACTGAAATAAGACTCAACAGAAAGTCAAATAAAACAATAACAAAATCAACAGAAAGTGTATGTGAGTTAACATTCTAATCACCAAAGTCTTTAGCTAAAGGCTAAAGACTGAAAAAAGCAGGAGATCTTCACAGAGAAGAAAGCCTAAGGAGAGTAGAACACTGAAAATAACAGTCACTTTTTCATCTGTTTAATTCCTCTCTTACTGTTCACCAAAGACTTTCTAATGGAGCCCACCTGCAACTGCAAGCATGATCAGAACATGCTGTTGCATTGAGAAGGCTGAACACAATCTGTGCTTCTGAAACAGTTTGGTAAGATTAATATGGCTTGTGGCAGATCTCCCTTCTCAGCAATTAATCTTTTCCAGAAGTAAACACATATTATTTTGATTTCCACAGGATTACTTTTTAAATGCAAATACATATGGTGTTTCTAATACAACAGAGTTGATGGTTTCACAAAGATTAGAAAAATCCTAAAATCCTTTCCTCCAGCAATTCACTCTTGTGATAAGATGTGACAGACTACCTTCAGTGTGACTTTTCTTAAGAATTAAATGTTGGAATTATCATGAATCTAGAAATACTTTATCCAGCCATGTATCTAATCAGAAAGGTTTCTGACAGGTATTAGAAGACTACATGCTCCTGATTTTATTAAAAGCACTAAAAAGCACAACTTCTACAATACAGAGAGACCCATTCTCAATTCTCAAGGTTCCGTTTTTCAGGAAGACAAAACTTGGCTATTTAGACTCAGCAGTACTTATAGCTGAATATTTTCGCATTTGTCAAGCACAGTCAGGTAAGCATCAGGAAGAAAACAGCAGAGGACAACAAAAGTACCAAAAATTACTATTATGCCAAAGGTGACAGAAGCTTTCACCCCTGCGTCTCACTGTGTGCTCACCTGAGGGTGTACAAGATCTTGCCATCATTCCATATGCGGAGAAGCTGGTTGGGGGTGGTGATCCAGTGAGCCTCCGCAGTCTTCGAGTTACGAAATATCGTGTCTGGGATCCAGATCAAGCCAACCATGTTGCTGTTCAGAGTCAGTATTTTCATGGTGCTGTTGAAGCGAAGACGGCTATCTGTCCATGTCTGGGCAAAAAATATATCAATTTGATATTCCTGCAATGAAAGCATGATACACAAATTGAAATCAATTCCACACTTCTCATTAATATTTGGCATTTGATAACTTCTATCTGTGTGTAGGACAGCAGAACATATTCAGGCCAATGGAGCCACGTTTTCTTCATTTACTGCCTGGGGAAATACTTCTTAAATACTTCTTTTCCCTTTTTTCTTAGTTTTTTTTTTTTTTTCCTTCCTTTCTAGCTACCTTAGAAAGCAAGTATCTCCATTGCCTTGGTCTTGTGCTGTAATCATGCAATAACATGCTCTTACCTACTGTCTCTGAAAAATCACAGCTACAAGGTGTAATCTGCAGAGACGTCTTTGTCATAAGGCAGACTGATAAAAGAGGTATGAAAGATGAACAGCAGCAACATATGTAAGCTGGAGAATTATAAATTCCTCTGACTACGGCAGTAACTTTTGGAGAGTGGGTTTTGTAAAGTCAATAAATTAATTGTTCTGTTTGTTACTAATTATTCAGCCAATCTTCTTCAGGTCAGACTGCAGCAGAATTAGAAAGGCATGTTCATGCATTTTTACAGATACCTCATATACTCTAAATGCTAATAGCACTAGCTTACTAGCTTAGTAGACTAATAAAATTTATGTGAATTTCATATTTTCTTTCACTCCATGTTTACTGCTGTGTTTCTGTAGGGAACCAGTCATAGTAGATTTAACTAGAGAAATTAATAGACAGACAAAATTATATAGGTGAACATACAAACATGTTCACTTACGCATTTCATACCCCATGGAACAAACTGTATTAAAACCAGTATGTGAAAAGTGGATTCCAGCCACCAGAGGCTGGGAAAGGTCACACTTGATTTGCTTAAGTTCTTTTCTTCTTTCTAGACTGCTGTCCCTGTGAACTCTGTGGCAATGGCCACCAGACTGCATTATGAAAGACCCTCTCAGTATTGCAGGGCTGGCCACATCCATGACAGGGACAGCATTTGCTAACATGATGCATAGTGTGTGTTCTCTAACATAGATTAATACAGGGGCTGGGGATAATCCAGAGAAAAATATCTCCTTAAGTCTCCTGGTAGATACACTCTTGGTATGTCTGAATAAAAGAGAATGAAGACTCTGCGGAATGTCTGGTGTTTCTTTGCCTTTGACCACTCTGATCTCGATTTTTCACAGCATTTTTGTTCATTTATTTCTGTGTTTCAAAAAGGACAGTGTAAAACCAGCATTGTATACTTTTTTTAAACTATAGAACATTCAAAGAGCTTGTAGTCTGAACTGAGGACAACTATTTTGCTAAGAGCCATCTGGATGTCCTGCCCTATTACATTTTTGGCAGGCTATTCTTCCAAAGCTGATGCTGTAACACCAGTAAACCTAACTCACTGACATTGTAATCCTAGCTCAAAACACACTCTGGGCCTCATCTCTAGATGACAAATGATCAATAGGTGTACAAGTGGTGCTAGTATCTATCCAAATACCAGGTAATTGATCACCTTAGGAATTAAAGCCTAGCCACCAAAGACATTAAGGTCTATTTTTCTTCATAGCCCATCTCACTATTATTTTTCATTGCATCATTATCTTTATCTTCTCAGAGAAGCTGAAAGTTTTGTTTCTGATGAGACTTATCTTTCAGCTAGACAAGCACAAAGTTGCACATCCCCACAAACTTAAAAGATGCAATATAAAGTACAGAGTGTACCTTTATTATCCAAAAAGGATGCCTTGATTCACTAGACTGAAGATGGTAGAGTGCTGATGTACAATCAGTTCTGCCATTTTAGTAATTGAAAATACAGTGACGACAGTTTGGCACATTCGGTTTCTATATAAAGGAGTACGCCAGACATGTCTATGGGTTTCTCCAAATGTCAAGTGAGTAGTTATTTTTTTCAGCTCACATGTGGTAATCAGTATATATAAAATCAAAGACCATTTGTACACAGCTGGGTAATGACAGTGCTGTCTTTTACTGGACAAGTTTTTGCATGATATTCATATTTGAGTTTGTTTTACATGAACGCTTTACTTTGATTAAATGAAGGATCAGTCATAATTCCCTTCTAGCATCTCTTACATACTTAATGATATTTTGGATTTAGGATATTTAGAATATCTACCCTGCCAAAGAAAGACCTTAACCTCCATAATACACTGTCCTGAGAAGGTACTGCAGCTAGATCTGAGCAACATGTGCACCAGGAGCAATACAGACGTATCATTGTGCTTTCCAATCAGTTAAATAACTCTGGCTAAGAAACAGATCACATTAGCCTAGAAGCAAGCTGATGCTGACTTGACTATCCAACTGCCATTTTGCATTCCTTTACTTATTACTGTAACTAGTAAATGCCAGCAATAATGCATTATCTAAAATATCTCTGCAGTTGGCCACTGAAACTCCATTCACCTTAATAAATGCATTTCAACTCAAACTACATGGTTCACAGACCTTCTGAGTTAGTCTGTTCTTTAAAAAAGTACATTTTTCTTTTTGTAAACTGAGATCATGAAAAAGAAAGTAATATTTTTAAGAGAAGTCAGTTGTTTATAGTTTCTTACACTGACTCCTCCAACACTTTACACATCTTTTTTATTATTAATGTATTTACAATGTTCTATCAGAACGTACAAGCTACAAAACAAAATCTCCCAGTAAAAATAAATGAACATTTCCATATGATATCTGAAATGCAATTTCATGCTTTCTGTTTTCTCCATTAATCCTTTTTAGAAGTGAATGTTAGGTCAGTTTACGGTTTCAATCCTCAACCAGCCAGATAATGAGGTGTGATATCTATATATTCACTGTACTAGGAAGGAATGGAGGTCACTTTCAAAACTGACACTCAGTTCTTCATTTCTAATGGGGCTAAGCCTGTTGCACACTTCAGCAAAATTACCTTTATCTCCACTGACTACAGATATTCAGTTCCCAGTGTAGTCAACAACTTCCATATAGTGCTTTGTGGAAAGCTGATACATTGATATCTACCACAAAGCATCCAGCAAGAAACTGCTACAATGAAGGTTTCTGTGTCAATCTCATATACAGGTGTGGTAGTTTGAAAGGGCCCAGGTTCCCTTACGAAAACTACAGAGACAAAAGTCTCATCCCAAGGGATGGACCTGGTCATCCCAGGATAGTGCAACATTGTTATTCCATTATGCTTCCAGTGTCACAGCTTCTAATTCAGTGCCTGGCTGATATCGTTCTCTTCTTCTCCCTGCCTTTCCTCCCTTCACTTCTTTTCTCCATGAAGAGCACACCCCTACTTACCTGGTGGTCTGTGGGAGGGAGATGGCTTCTAGCTAGCAGAGAATTTTGAGCTGCGTCATGTGGCCTGCTGAGGCCTTGTAGGCCTAAGCTGAGGAGGGCAGTTGTGGCCTACTCTCAGGCCTGCTGAGGGTGGAAGGCATAGATGATTTCTAAGTTTCAGTTTGATAGACTTGGCCTAGCTTGTGGATGTATTCCTTCCACATGATTGCCTTTTGCACGTATGCACCTGTAAACAGAACCTCCCTTTAAACTTCCAACCAGTGTGCACTATCTTCATTCTTACTCTTCAAAAGGAGTAAGAGTCATCTCTGTCCTCCAGTGCCATAGCTCTAAACTGGGACAGTGGGTCAAGAGAATATAAGAAAAAAAATGGGGTTTATATGGTAGCTAATACCTGCCACTTTAGGTCTTTATGAACTATAATGGTTGTACCTAAAGAGTTCAGCCATGAGACCAGACTTCAGTGAAATGATGTGTGCTGGTTTGAAGCTAGCTAAAATGCTTTGGTAAGAAGAATTAGATTACAGGCTGTGAAAAGAAAACAGTGATGTCTACTTTGCTCACAGGCTTGCTGAGATGTATAAGAATGAAAAGCAAAACACAGATAAGCACTTGGGAGTCTCGCTTGGGACTGGGGAACTGGCTGAGCTGCCTCGTACTCACTAACCTCACCCTCCATTTTGGACTAATCCACTTTGCTTCCTAACCCCCTGGCCGAACCTCCATTTCTTCCTTGAGACTGGGGTAAGGTTGAGAGGGGTAGGGGGAAGGTGAGGGGCGGTTGAGAGCCCCTCCTGGGGACTCAGGTTTCTGGGAGGGGAGTTGTGTTTCTGTATTACCTTTTTACCCTGTTTATTTCTGTCTATAACTGTATATACTGTAAATATCTGCTTGTATATTGTGCTAGCTGTAAATATAAGCTTCATTCATATTTCCAGAGCTGGCTGAGTCTGGTATGGGTGATTTCTAAAGTGGGGGGGGCAGGGAACACCCAAACCACCACACGATGCCTCAGATGAAGCAACATCCTACTTTTTTTTTTTGTTAATGCTCTGTTTTGCTACTGCAACAGAAACGTGGCAGAAAGTGAAACTGTGTTCTCCAGGAAATGATGCCAAGGTCAGGTACTGTAAAGTGTTCTCTGATTATGTTTTCCTGTCTTACGAGCAGCTAATTTGCCATGCTACTGAAACAGACTCAAGATTTTTTTTCGTCTTTTAGCACATATTCGCGTCATGCCTAGGTACGTTAATTGAGGCTGCGCTCCAGAGGTACTTCAGAAAAGACATTCTCCTTGAGGTCAAGTAAGGGCCAATCCCAAGGGAGAAACAGGTCTATGTGTTAACACAAAGGGAAATTCTAGGGAAATGTTATTTCTTTCAGTACACCATATATTGCTGAAATATTAAATTTCTCTGATGTAAAATTGATTTATAATCTTGAAAGGATTGATAGAAGCAAAATTTATTGATAGATTTCACTGTATTTGATTTGAAAAGTAAATCTATAAATCATGTTACCTGTTAAATTCCCCACACTTAAAGAGTTCTTCAAAATGGAATCTGAGGAATTCCGTAACCTGCCCAAATCTGATGATGTAACAAAAATGGACTCATTTAAGGAACACTTAAAAAACGCTGAACGCACAGGAATGTGAAGCTAGTATATGAGAATGTTTCCCAGTGAAAGACTCCTGACATATGTGAGTACTCAGTTGAATCATCAACTACATAACATCAGGCCTTTTAAGTAATTTTAAATTATCAGTTGTTTCTAATGAAAGAGCTCAGGAAACACTTCCCCACGTTTGAACTTTTTTCTTTTCTTAATAGTCTTAATAGAGTTTATTTTTCTCAGCAGCACTGAGGCTGTACCTTCAAAAGACCTCCAAAATAAATATACAAACCAAAAGACAGAATGATCAGGTTTACTGTGGTAGTAAAATATGTAACTCTGAAAACTTTCCAAAGTCTTTTATGACTAGAAATACTCTGAATAACTTGCTCTTTTGTGAGAATTTTCTTTGATACTTTCAGAAAGTTGCAAGCATTATGGCTACAGATATAATGGCTATTCACATTAACACAGGCAAAAATATTTCAGCAATCATCCACGGTTGTCTCTGTAGCTGAATGCTCTGAGTCAAAGAAAAAAAAGCTCTTCTCATCACTGCCTCAGCAGGAGTTTCAGAGCAACAAGTATTGAAGCTTACCTTCTTCACTGTGTGTTGCCCACTGGCTGCTTTAGAAGACTATTTAACTGTTTTATTGCTATTATAAAGAGCGAAAAATGGCTAACCTCACACTAAAAGCAAAGCATGCAATTATCTTGCAGCATTTCCTTTCTGTAAGAAAACATTTATTTGTCTCACCGCACATGATTTGGCTTCCTGGAGGCTAGCTCCAGTCCTGCTGTATTCCAGATAACTTCTCCAACTCAGTTAAGGAGTGATTGGAGACGCCTGTCTTGGCCCACCCACAAGATCCCTTCATGTCTTTTTCTCACTTTGCACTGACGAATTATCTCTTTTGATTAACCATTCCATAATCAGAAACACAGCATGAAACTAGAAAGAATGCAGCTCATTTTAGAAAACCAATTGTAGATCTGTTCTCTTTCCATCCCTTTAAGTGGAAGATTTTTCATTCTTGCTGAATATTGCTGCTTCCCACTTATTTTGCAACCCTTATGTAGGTTTCTGTTTCTCTGAGAGCATTCCCAAGACATCTCAATTGCCACGATTGTGCTACAACTGCACTTTCATAGCTTCTTTTCTTGGTGTGCCAAGAAGGCTAAGGTTCACGTTCTGCTGCAGACAAAGATATGAAGTTCTATATTTGATAAGTCATAACTATATGCTCTTAAATTGGGACACATTAGAAAAATGCATGTCCAAAGAATGCAAGGAAATCATAAAGAAATTAAGAGATGGGTGATGCATGCTAGTAGGCAGACTTTTAATTCCTGTTATCTGCTGGGCAATGTAACTTGAAACAATTGCTGGTGGAGGAAAAAATATTGTTGGTATAGACACAGAAAGTACAGTGCCCATTTTGACCTGTAATTTAAGGCTTTATTAAGATAGCAGATGGGTTGGGGTTCTTTTAAGAGAGAAATGCCAAATGCATAATTTGATGTAGGAAAAAAACAAGGTTGTTAACTTGTGAATTTAGTAAGACAAATGCACAAGAACAAACTTCCTGTGGAAATAAGAAAATAAAAATGACTAATAATTGAAGAAAAGAAACAAAGAAAGAAAATTAGAAGTCTGTGAACATATGTTAATTGCTTCATATAATAAAGTACAAAATTAAGGTTTCCTAAGAATACTTGATATGTGGGAAAAAAACAGTATACAACAATTTACTAAAATATTCAATATTCACATATTACAACAAAAGAGGTACCAACTTTACAGCTATACTTCTTGAGGCACTAGTTTATTCAAAATAGAAGGTCAACTGCCCTGTTCATAAAAATAAATGCACTCTCAAAGACTGTGCATGATAAGAATTTATGTAGAAAATCTTTCTATTAAAGAGTTCGTTTTAATGATGGAGAGAGGGCTTTTCAGCCAAAGAATGTGGAAATATATTCTGAAACATCTTTTATGATTGTCAAGCTAAAGAAGTAGAGGCTACCATGTTTTTCTGTGTATTGTCACTCAGCACAATAAAAACCCTTGCAAAGGAATGGGAGACAGGGCAGTGATGGAAAAAAAGGCGAAACAAACAAACGAACCCCACACACACATCTCAGGCTGAAAGATCAGTTACACTAAAGTTTCACACAGAATCATGAGTGAAAGGAAAGATGGTAAGGAGGCATGTGGCAAACCAGATGGGTAAAAGCCCTCTTCCAATTGTTCCCCTACAATATATATTTTTAGAGTATCTCCTGAGGCTGCTATGTGTTACAAATCCAGATACCATTCGATTACACATCTGTCTAGTACTCAACTGTCCAAAAAAGTTGTTCTCTTACCCTTTAAAACACTCTGGTGGGGAATACACAGTTATAACCTTGTCATTCCTTCTCTGAAACTATTAAAGTCATCAGTGTGTTCTCCAAGGTTGCAAAGGAAATCTGCAGTTCACCAGTGACTTAAATCCCATCATTTCAAACTCTCTCCCACTTGAAACCATCCTGCCACCTACCAGTGAACATTTCCAAGGGTCAAAATAAATACATACAATTCTGCAATTGTTGTGCTTTTCCTCAAAGGAAGCACCAACTCAGTGGTTGCATTCTACACATGAATACAGGGAGTCTACAAAGAGCTTAAGCACCTCACACCCAGTCATTCACCAGCTGACTTCCTTACACTGTTCTTTCCAAGATAAACCTGTCACAGAGGCAGCTAAAACTGAGAAATGGAGACTTAGACCCACTGATGCCACTCAGCTTGGAGGCAAATATTGGTCCCCACATGTCTTTTATTCAGCAGAACAGACATACTCGGGTCATAAAGACTAAATTCATCATAATGCAGGTAGAATCCAAAAAGAGAGCCTAATGCACTGGATTACAGAAACCATGTAAATAAATGAAGCAGCAGTGAGTGGGGGAGTTATATGCTGTGTTCATAGGACGTGAATAGATGTTACTGTCATTATACAAAGCAATGCACAATAAAGCCAACTGTGCACAAAGCAATGGAAAAGGCTTATTTGTAAAAGCCCTCAAAACAGTCTCAAAACAGTCTTGAGAAAAAGACCATTTTGCCATGCAGGCATAGAGACACATTCTGTAGGGAGAGCCTCAGCTTTACAGAAACATTTTGGTTGGAAAAGACATTCAGGATCACCAAGAGCTATGCTCAAGCTCTTCCAGTTCTTGACTCCAAAGCAGTTGGGGCAGTCCTGCACCCCTCTGCTCAACTAGCTCAGACAAAACCAGGCTGCTCTGTTTCTCCATTACTGGAAGCAGACATTGAGGGGAGGCTAAGATTCTACATTTAAAAATGCTGTTGTCCCCAAGCCTGAGGTGGCTTCATGAGGTGAGTTGGACACTCAAAGTTGTGTCTTAGGTGGTTGGACACTCAAAATAGCTTTGTCTCCTTTTAAGACACTACTTTCCAAGACAAAGTTAATAAAATTCCAGGTCCCTATAGGTTTATAGTCGATTCTTTATTGATACGAGATTCGTATTAAATAACCTACTTCGGTTAGTAGTTCCTCATTTTCTCTAGTCTATGGAGAAGTGACACCAGATGAAATAACAGATGGGTGACTGCCATTCGCTGGACAATTTCAGAAGTCCATGGTATTCCTTTAGTTTTATATGAGCACACTGCTCTTACATGCATAAACTCCATCACTCCCCAGTTGGGGAAATTCAAATGGAGTCCATCAGAAATTTTCAGTATTTAATATTGTTAGGACACGTACAGTCACTGGCACCACACAGCTGTAAATTTAACCAGGCATATAGAGGGAAAGTAGTTGCTTCTTTTGAATAGAAGAGGCTATGGAGGTTCTATTTGTTCTATTTGTATGTGTTTTGGCAAGGATACACTACAAAGGAAAGTCACGGGGTTAGCACAATGCTTTTAAGTTGCTATCTGTGGTACATGGACTCAGTCCGATCCTGCGACCAGTAATTAACTCCAGAGTAGTATTTTTGCCAGTATTTTTTCCTGTGTATGGATGAGAAATCATATCACTAACCCAGCCACATTACTTCAATGTATTTTGTTTTTTTTTTCATGCCGTGGAAGGCCTGAACAGGCCAGAACAGGCCTGAAGATGTTCTCTTTTGCCCAGACATGTTTTTCTGCTCTCCCTCCTTCTATTGTTGGGAGAAGCAACCATGGGAAAGGAAAACAAAAGGCCCTGGTGCCACCATGTCTGTCCAAACTTGTTTACAGGGTACCCAAACATGTTTATACACTTGTTTGTGTTCTGCCCTAAAAGAGTAAAGCAAGCCCTGACTTCATCTAGTATGGTTAAGCTTGGCAAAGTATCCTTCTGATTGGCTGATCTGTGTCCAAAATCTCATTATACTCAGGCTACATTGATAAAAAGAGATGAGCAGGTAGAGACAATGTGCTTACTGCTGCTGCCATTGTTGTTCTGCCTTAATGTGCTCTCTGCTTCTGGCAGTGCTACTGCCTCGTTGCATCCTGCCATGCTCTGCAGCATTATATCCGCTAAGCTATAAACTAGCTCTGCTGCATGACAAGTCCTGATGGTTTGGGCTTGTCTACGGAAACTGCTTTAAGTTTACCAGGAATGGGCCTCAGGTGCCTCCACGCAATAGGCTTGCTTAGCTTGCGTGACATCATGCTAAGATTGTACATCTGCAAGACATCCTGCCTGAAAGTCTTCTGACAAGACTGGGAAGCCCTGGAAGGCACACACAGATTGTCCAGAAGGAACCAGGACCAGTCCAGAGATTGTTTGCTTTCTCCCAGCACCCCTGTTAAGAGCCTGGGAAGATCAGAAGCCTCGCCGGCTAAGAAGACATCAACAGAATTCCCTGCAAGTGTTTGGGTACTGTAATTAACCCCAGGGAATCTGGAGAAACAATAATGTTGTGAGTAAATACTCAAAGCCTCTTTAGGAAAACTCTGTCAGTGAATCCTAGCTGTCTGCCTTAAAGCAGAAAGGAGCTTCCTGAGTCCATCTAGTGGGCAAGTGGTATAATTGACTGCAAGATCACTTCTTTCCAGTTTTAATGGTTTAATGTTTTATTACTGCTAGTTATTTCTTGAATGTTCCAGATTCTGTCATTCCTTTGAATAATGTTTTCATGACCATTGTGAAGAAACTAATTATTGTTTAAAAATTACCAAGAGGGTAGCAAGAGTCATGAATATCAAAACTAATAAATAACATTAATTTTGAAAAAATCCTACCTTGCAACCATTAATACCTCTCCATTAGAATTCAATTTGCATTTATTTAATTTCTGAATATTGTTCTTAAATTGGTAAAGGTTTTATTTCTATTTTTATTTTGTTTTTCCCAATTTCAGTAAAAAGGTAGACAAAAATAAATGTTTTGCTGAAAGTTTTAATACATTTCTTTCTGAACTTGCAAAACATTCTCCAACATTGAACATTTTCCATTGCAAAGAATATAAACTTTGCAAGGTTTCTGGCACATTTTTTCTGACATTAATCACTTTAAAATTTCATGGATCATAAAATCTCCTTTCACCAGAAGAACTGGACAACTACTTCATGGTCTTTACAAATGCCAAGCTGTAAGTAGGAGACAAACAGAAGGCCAGTAAAAAGATGCACAAAAGTGCAAGGGCTAACACTGATTTCCACTTTTACCTAACAGCAATATACATTCACACTTTTCTTCACTTGAGCATCTCCAGACTTGCTGTTGTAGCAGGAAAGAAAAGCTCATTTCCAATTGGATGACTTATGACAATGCAGGAAAAAAGGTATCTCTTTTCTAGAGCAATTTGCTATTGCACTGTTATTCTCCAAAACAGATTTCATAGTGCCCAATTACAAAGTTTTACTTTAGAAATGTTTCATTAACCAATTCGTATTTCAGTTGCCTATTGTCATGGATTGAGTTGAATCTGCTGCTGTTATTCACACCACGCTGCAGCCATGCCAACTTCAAAAATGAAAGTGCTAACTGGAGCAAAATATTATTTGATTTGAAGTTTAGATTGTGACATGGGAGGCTTCCTATTCTGGTTGCTGCTTCTGGGTTCCAAGTTCTTGGATGCTGGATTTTTTTCCACAACAGTGAAGTGTGTGGGAGTAGGGTAGCTGCTGCATTTGGTTTTCTGTTTTATGCTGATTTTTTCCTGTATTTCACTGTGCTGCTGATGCAAATAGGCTAAGACAAAGTAATCCTGCATTGTATTATTAGATTAACTAGATTATTAGCTAAGGTAATTATGCATTATGATTATTATCTCTTCTGTCATATTAAACTCATGTCTTATCTCTTTATCTCAACCCTGAGTTGCTCTTCCCCTCACTTTTGTGTTGGGGAAGCAGGCTGGTTAGCCCTTGAGCCAAACCAATACATCTATGGAAGGGAAAAGTTATTAGAGCAGATTCAATATCAAAAACTAGTCCATTGTGAATAACATGGAAGAAGTAGCCATGCTTTTTGCTAATGGAACCCTGCATGAATCCCTACTTTTTAATTTTCTAGCATAACAGTAAGAATGAAAACAGGGGATCCAAATTGTTCTAGGCAGATTTTTCTCATTCTTCAAATGTGTAATGAAAGCCTCGAGAAAGGTGGCTGAAATAGTTTTGAAGGCAGTAATTGTGTGAAAATGAACTAAGAGATGTGAGAATTCTTGAAAACAGCCATTGAACAACTGAATTTTTAATTATGCATTTTTTTAAAAAGCAACCATCAGCTGTAGTTGATAAATACCTACATATAATTCTGCTATCATTAGAGTGATCAAAGCTTGAGGAGCTATCCTAAGGCAATTTATCTCTGTCTCTAAAACCATAAAGAAGAACACTCATCAGCTGCAAAATAGTCACCTGTTGCAACTTTGCTCACTCAAATTTAGTGACCTTCTTAATTAAAGTGGCATTACCAGCCTGGGAGAAATGAGTGATCAAATATTAAACCAAAGATTTTTTTCATCTGAACCTTCATTTGAGATTCCTTTCATCTTATTCTGACTACAACATACAGATTTAGGAGTGCTTTAGAGACTGAGGCTGAGCAATCACAACGGCAGACATGAGAATTCTTCTACCCGATGTTGTTTGATAATAAGCCAACACTATTCTAAAAGCGAGAAAAAAGATCTACAAGTTTTGGTGTTGTTTTTTTCTTTTGATTTGGGGTGGAGTTTGAGGATTTGTTTGGGTTTTTTTTTAAGTCTTTGAGGGGACAGTCTGGACAGTTGCCAGTGCTGTACTGGTCAATGTATCTAAATTTAAAGAAAACTGGCTATTAGTGTGTCTTAAAGAATGAAGCTTAAATGTACAACTGACATTCTTACCTAAAGCATGAGCATCTATGTAGATGAGGGTCAGCAAAAGCAAGTGAACATTCTTTAAAGAATTTATGTACATATATCATACTTTCAACAGCTATAAAATGCCTGTGTTCAGGAGAGCAACTCAGGAAAGTAACTCAGGAAAGTACTGATTACATTTGCTGAAGTGCTTCAGATATCATAAGTGCATAAAGATATGCTATGGAACAAACAAAGAGGAGTCTTTCTTAGCTGAGGCAACAGGTGAGTCATTTCAGGAGATAGATGGAGGGGCCTTTAGTGATAGCTGAGATGGTATTTGAACACTGAACTTCCACACGGCAGAACAGAATATTGTTGGGTGTAGGCAGAATGAGAGTAGTATTCTGGATGGCTGCACATTTCACACATTCTGTTGAAGCTGTGTCATCAGAAAGATATTTCATGAAGCCAGGACAACAAGGAAAAAGATAATTTTGCAATCTATTGTTACTTGCAAAGTTATCTGAAGAGTGGGAGAGAAGCAAGACACTTCAGCAGGAAGGAAGGAAGGAAGGAAGGAAGGAAGGAAGGAAGGAAGAAAGAAAGAAAGAAAGAAAGAAAGAAAGAAAGAAAGAAAGAAAGAAAGAAAGAAAGGAAGGAAGGAAGAAAGGAAGGAAGAAAGGAAGGAAGAAAGGAAGGAAGAAAATTGCAAAGCTTTGCTCTGCTACCTTAATTCTCCAACCCTCCCTAGGAAAGCACTTTCTGTCCCCAGTTTCAACCTTCACAGAGGTATTTAGGGCTATGCAAAAGTCTGTGCTTAAAAGCACACCCTATTCCAACAAATGTAATTTTTCTTAGTTTGGATACCCCAGAACTCAGAAGAGTGCCCATTAGAAATACTGAGATGGGAAGGCATCTCAGAATTTCCCAGGTGTTTGGGTGGGCTGGAAGGCAGTCAAGCGTATGGATTACATTCACAGAGACAGGTGATGAAAGCCCATGTCTGGGATGAATGCCACAGGATTTAAGACCTCTCACTTCGACAGGCACTGAAATGGATCAGGAAATGTATCAGGAAAAAGGCACATTTACACCACACCTTGAAAGTCTCCATAATATCTGAGAAACAATTATTTCTTATAGCAAAGACTGGTTATTCTAGACAGTTGAGTAAAACCTGATACTCAACACTGTTCAATTGTGTTTCTACACAGAAAAATTAAAGATATTAGAAATACGGGCACCAAGATAATGTGACATAAAAATACATTTACATGGGTGAGAATTTTCAAGTAGATGATAATGTAATTAAATACAAATGGCTTAAACTAATTAAGATGAATAGCAGGCAAATGGAAGCAAATGATTGAAGTGTAACACCTGCTGCCACAGGTGACATCTATGTTATCTATATACATTAATAACCTGAATCATCTCCATTCCTATCAGAGATCCAAATAGTAAAGTCTATTAATCACAGCCAGTCCCCTACTCCTGCCAGATACATTTTCATTTATGCACCCAAGTGACATGTACTCCACAAACTGATGGATAAAGCTTATGAGAAACATTAGGAACTGCACGGAGAAGTCAGTATAAAGTTGGTCTAAATTATAGGCCCAAAATTATCGTGGTAACAGCCCCAAATCTTGGAAGGAGTGTTTAGTTTAGATAAATTAGGAAACACAGTTCTACTATGTGATCAAGAATTTCTACATGGAAATAGTTTTAGTATATTGAAGGTGAGATTCTTAATGTCACCAGATGTTATGGGATATGACTTGTCCCATTATAGAAATTGTAAATATACCAAACACAGTATCAATGTCAATCAAATGACTCAGACTGACTTCAGAATTATTGTTTTTCAGTGAAAAAAATACAGCCATCTCTGAATATGGAATTACAATAGCAACATCATTGTACTTAATGTTATTTTTTTAAAAAATTAAAACATTTGCAGACTCAAGAGAAATTTTTGTGACTTGGATCAAGAGCTCAAGTTGCAGAAGGATGACTTTATGATAGAAGATGTAACTATCTAGAGTGAAATCTGCTCAAAATGTGATTAAAGGAAGAAGAAAAACAACAAATCACAGTCTGTATGTTCTTGGTAGACATTTTCTAGACCCTTGCAGCTAATTTTCCCAAAGGATCTCTCCAAAATAGACAACTTTGCTGGTGGTAAACAAGAATTTCTTTGTTGCTCTGAAGTTGTGAGGCCTTAGCTACAAGAGCAAAAACACAAATATCTTGCCTTTTCTGATCTGTGCAGTCTTTTATTTCCATGCACTGCAAGTGGAAGTGAGTTCTTTCAGATTACACAGAGTAGCGGCATTTGGAAGGGATCTCCAAAGATCAATCCCTCTGAGAGGATACATCCCTCCTGCTAAAGCAGGTTGGCCCTGACCAGGTTGCACAGGAATGCATGCAGACATGCTTTGAGAGTCTCCACAGAAGACAACTCCACAACTTCTTTGGGCAGCCTGTTCCAGTGCTCCATCATCCTCAAAGTAAAGGAAATGTTTCCTTATTTTCAGATGGAACCGCCTGTGCTCTTGTTTGCGCCCATTGTCCCTTGACCTATCACTGAGCACCACTGAAAGGAGTCTAGCCCTGTCCTCTTGACACTGCAGATATTGATAAGATGCCCTTTCAGTCTTCACTTCTCCAGGTTAAACAGCTCCAGTTCTCTCAGCCTCACAAGAGCAATGCTTCAATCCCTTAAATCACCTTTCTAATCCTTCTTTGGACTCTATGCAGCAATTCTGTCTTCCCTGAACTGAGGAGCCCAGGACTGAATGTGGCACTTCAAGTGTGTGTTCTCACTAGGGCAGAGTAGAGAGTGAGGAGAACATCCCTCAAGTCACATAGACCTTAGTAGAATGTAGCAAAACTTCACTGCAACTCCCTCGGTCAGGTAAAAGGGAAACTGAGGAAAAGAAACGGAGTCAAAGAATCTCCATTAACTTATGAGTTACACAGTTGCACTGAGATCACTGCATTGCACCACATATTTCAGAGGATATTCATTCTACTATTTACAGCAGAAAATGACATCGCTGTGAATGAAATCACTGTGGTTATGAATACAAGTATTCCAAACTATATGTATACATATAGGTATGCAGGTAACTACTGACTTTTATAGCAATAAACTGATGAATCTGATACATTACAAGACATATTTACCAATAAGCACATGGTTTTGACAAAAACAAGAATAAAGATAAGAGATTTCTGAGAAAAATGGTAGCAATTTTTGATTTAGTGAGACCTACATTTTAATCAGAAAATGTATATTCTTTAAGCTTTACCAAAAGAGCAACAATTACTAAAGACATTTATAAAGTATTCTTGCATCTACAAAACCTATGGAGACCTCATGCTTGATGAAAATAAGTTGAATTGACAGTTCCATTATTCATAAACCTCCCACATTTACTCATATTTTCTTCCTTTAATTCTCCTAGCATAAACTCAATATTATTTTTCCATTCCTAACTGATATTTATAAGGCACAAGAGGTTCAGAATTTAAGATACCTGTTTAGAATTTTCATTCTGAACCTCTTGTGCTCAGTTCCTACTTTTATCAGAGTATTTCTCTATAAATTTACTAGAGATATACACACACACATTTTCTGTCTCTGGACTGCAGAAAGATGCTATACAACTTATAAACACATTTAAAATTTGTGATCCTCATCAGTGCTGCTAATCTTTTTTGTCTTTTGTATACTAAGTTTTTATATGATTTTGCTTGCTTTCACAATGTTTATTACAGACACAGTGAAATCAGTTCTTTTTCAATCAGAAGCTTTGAAATAGAACCCTGCACATGATTACTTTTCCAACAGCAGTGCTATGCTTCTAAAGACTGTGGCTGAAGAGCACCTCACTGCACAGAGTGCCTGAGTCTTGGCTGCCAGCTGTGCATGGTAGATGAAAGTGAGAGCAGAGATGAAAATTACAAAATTGCCAACAACCTTATGTGACTGTTTGATGAACAAAGAGAAATACAATCCAAAAGAATTAGTATAAAAAGATTTGTGACCAAAGCTCCAATATTTTTCCTTTTTTTTTACACACAATAACATAGTTGCTTACAGCTTACAGCATCACAAGTTCTTCTCAAGAATTCAAGAAGGAATATGTTCTTGTTTCCTCCATTGTACCAGTACAACACAAGCTCTACTTGTTCAAACATGACATAGATCAATAGTATCATGGACTCATACAATACCAAATTGAAAAGGACCTCAAGGATCACCTAGTCCAACCTTTCAGGGTAAGAATAGAGTTTAAATGAGATGGCCCAGAACCTTGTCAACTTGAGCCTTAAAACTGTTCAGTGTCATCATGAGTTAAAAAATTCCATGCATGCTGAATACCCAAATGTATACTTAGATTTGTACAACTTGATTGCAACCTGCCTTCTCTTCAAAATTATGCCAGAACTTTTTATTTGGTCTAAAAAACAAAAATTAAAAAGAAAAAAAATCAAATTTTGCCTTAGAAAAGCACTGCTGGAGTGAAAACTTTTAATATCCACCTTCTGACCAGAGTGTTGACAATCTCACAGAAGATTTAAACCATAAAAATGGAGAAATTGTGCTGATGTGATAGGAATATAAAAATTGCTGAAACTACTCATGCCACTGAGCTAATTGGCATTTTGCATTGCCTTGGGAGTAACATGAAAGATGCAAGAAGAGGAGATGTTAAATCATGTACTACCACATTGAAGCTAAGAGAGAACGATTATTGAAGTTGCACTTCAAATGCTTCAAACGCTTCAAATTTCCTTACACAAATGCTTCACGAAGTCCATATTTATATTCTCTTAATGTATTTATAGAATAAGACATTGTTGTTCTATGGAAACAGTTTTCCCCACAAGCTTCCTGGAAAATGTTTACATGCAAATCCATAATCAGCATTTTCAAGCTTTCCTGCCTGCGTGTCAGTTTCCCAGCATGTTACACACCATGGAAGAATCTTGCCTTTCAGACTTGTGAGGCATCGACACATCATGTGAGAAACAACTGCTGATAACTAATAAAAAGAAGTGAGTGCTTTTGAAGACTGGACTATGCATCTGTTTGCATAACTATGATGTTATGTGTCAAAGTTTGGGCACCCAACTATATACTTTTTGGTCTAAGATGGAATTAACACAGGGAGTAATGTCATTTGGTGTTTCTTCACTGTCTTTATTCTCTGGGGAATATAAGCAGGAAGAGAAGTCTAGAAAGCATTCAGACATTTTACTACTCAGTTTATAGCTCTCAGCTGGACTAACAAATAGTGCAGAACTCTCTACATTTTAGAGGTGGCAAGTGTATCACATGAAACAGACCAGATGATAAAACACTGAATATTCCTAGGGAGAACTCCACCAAGGAAAATAAAAAATAATCATAAGCCAGCAGCTCTCTTTCTCTCCAAGGAACAACAGCACTGTGGGGAAAGTAGGAGAATCAATTCAGAGCTGTTACAGCCTAGAGGCAAGAGAAATCCTGCTCACTGGCATAGATGTTCCCAACTCTCCCTCATGACTGGTAACAGCTAAGTTCATTCACAGTAGGATCATTTACTGCAGAAGGAAGCCCATGAAAGCTTTTTTGGCTGCAGGACAACAGCAGGGAGAAAATTATTTGAAGAAGATCATACTTGTGTTACTTTAAACTGTCAGTTACAGAGGAACAGGATGGTCCCCAAAGTACAGCCCAGTCTTTTACATGCATCACACCTTGCTTTTCCCCTTAGCCAGATGTCCCACTATCTTTCCTCTCCTGTGGGAGGCATCCTGAAGCTGTGGGAATGAAGGTCAAATGCTTATACACTGCTTGCTATTATTCCCTCTCACACTGCATTCCCACAACCTCCAGGGATGGTGACTCTACCACCTCCCTGGGCAGTCCATTCCAGTGCCTAATCACCCCTTCTGTGAGGAAGAGCTTCCTAATACCCAATCTAAACCTCCCCTGGTACAGCATCAGACCATGCACTCTTGTCCTGTCACAAGTTGCCTGGGAGAAGAGCCTGACCATGTGTCTAATTTCAATCATCATGTACTTACAGTGCATTCAGCAAGGTGTTTAGTAATTAAAAATTCAAATCAAGTAGTGCCAGTGGTGCTTTAAAGAATAACACACTGACATATCAGGTACAAGAAGCAGCAATATATAGCTGCATTTATCATGAGAAAAAGTAATCAAAAGTGCAAGAACTCCAATTATACTTTAAAATTATAAAAACTGCACATTTTCTTATGCTCTCTGAACAAAATTGAATGGGCTATGGCTTATGACCAATTTAGAATAATTTACCATCGAGATATCTGCACTGAAACAATAAAAATCTCATTTGTTTAGATTTATTTTAACAGCAAGATAATCATAGACTAATCACATATGCATCTTCTTTCCCTACTGTATAATATATGTTTTTGTTTGCACAAAATTACAAGAGCTTTAAATTCGCTGGCCTCAGAAGGGTTGGTTACTCAACCACTTCCCTGGGCAGCCCATTCCAATGCCCGACTATTTCTGTGAAAGAGTGTTTCCAGTCTAAACCCAACCGGTCGCAGTTTGAGGCCATGCCTTCTTGTTCTATCACTGTTTACCTATGAGAAGAGACCAGCAGCAGCCTCTCTATAAAGGCCTTTCAGACAGCTGTACACAGCAATGAGGTCTCCCCTCAGCTTCCGCTTCTTCAAACTAACCATTCCCAGCTCCTTCAGTCACTCTTCATAAGATTTACTTTCAAGGCCCTTCACCAACTTCATTGCCCTTCTCTGCACTTGCTCCACATCTCAACAGCACTCTTGTAATGAGGTGCCCAAAACTGAACACAATACTTGCGGTGTGGCCTTACCACAGTGGAGTTAGGTCTGCATGCAATTGGCTACGTTGCATGCTAATTTGCACAATCAAGAAGACCAATTTGATGGCAGTTTTCTTCAATACCAGAATTTCTTAGACTGCTTTCCATATCTCCAAATTGATCCCTCAGCAAATATTGACTCAAATCACAATGGAATACATTCCGTTAAAGGAAATAAGACACAGCTGTCTCTGCTGAATGGCAGCACGTGGAAGGGCAACCCAGGAGACTGGTGCTTATCTATCGAGTATAAAGTCAGAGTAGAAGACACTGCTCACACTTGAGAAAATGAAATTAAGTCTTATCCTGCAATGAAGCCTCCTGCAGCAGTTTCACTGGAAGTAAAAACGCTGATTTCAAAGCAGTGATGCACAGGTGAGATATTTGTTCCGACTGATTATTTTTAAACCTTTCAGTCAGGAATTATATTCCTCAATACAGTCCTGCAAGCCCTTCTGCAGCCCTGTCAGAGAGGAGGGATGTACAGAGTCAGTAAGGCCCCATCCTTCTCCAGGCACAACTGCCAGCAACTGCTCGCAAGAACATGGCCCCTAGGAGCAAGGTGAGGAGGAGCAAGGTAGGGCACAAGGAGGAAGCATCACTCTTGGCTCCTCACCAGGGCTGCACAAGTGCCTACAGGCTCCAAACACAAAGGACAACAGCATGCCTGGATGACGGACCTCCCAGAACCTCAGAGGGTCTCTTTCACTGAATAGAATCATAGAATCATAGAATGATTAAGTTGGAAGTGACCTCAAAGATCATCCTGTTCCAACCCTTTGCCATAGGCAGGGACTTCTCCCTCTAGAACAGGTTGCTCAAGGCCTCATCCAACCTGGCCTTGAACACCTTCAGGGATGGAGCATCCACAACCTCCGTGGGCAACCTGTTCCAGTGTCTCACCACCCTCACTGTAAAGAATTTCTTCCTAACATCTAGTTTAAATCTCCCCTCTCCCAGTTTAAACCCATTACCCCTAATTCTGTCATTACAAGACCTTGTGAATAGCATGGCATGTTGGTGGCATGTCAGAAATTGTGAGCATATTTTGGGCATATTTTACCTTAGAGGTTTTCACCACTCAAACACTTCTCTCTGATATTTGAAAAACAGAACAACTCAATGATCATTTCTCCTCCTCAGGTTTCATGAGTAACCTACATTATTCATAATTATTTATTAACTTAGGCATTTGAAAAACAAGTAACAGAAACCATGATATGCAAGAAAACCAATATGTAAGAGAAGATTAAAACAAATGGTATCACTCTCTTTAATTAAACTTTGTGGGAAATGAGTAAATGAGTGGACTATTCTGACAACATCTTGAAGCTCTGAGTGTAAAATCAGTTAAGCAGGTTAATAAGCACACTGTGGAATGGCTGCATCATGAGAGACAGGCTGGCCTGTGAAAACAATCCTGGGAAAAAGCTGATCAGTTTTTTTTAGTGTTCAATTCATCAGTAACTGAAGCATAGTCATTTGTGACTTGCTGAGGAACCTGCTTGCATGCCATTTAGGAGTTTTGGTTTAGTATGCAAAATCACTCAATATTTAATATCTCAACATTAATAAATCAGCCAAGACGTTTGTAAATTAATGCCCACTCTGTCTGGAAGATGAGCTCATAGAAAAAAAGTCAGAAGTTAAGAGAAATATTCAGGATTTAGATGAACCCTGTGGTCTGACCAATTTGGTTCTTATCTGACAACCAGAGGCAGAGACACCTGAAAAAATCCCAAAGAAAAAAAACAATGTACATTACAAAACAAGAGCTGACAGGAAGGAAAACAAAACAAAACAAAACACCACCAAAAAAAACCAACAACAAACAAAAAACAAAAATGGATTTGGGGGCAAGAAAGTAAGAAGAGGGACATGCTCTCATTGCTGATTTGGCTGTAGGAGCAGCTGAAGAAAGAAAACTGACAGCAGAGTAGAGGAAGGCTGATGATTAGTTGGAACGATCAGGTGCAGAAAGGCATTCTGACGGGGTAGTAGAGGTAAAGGACTGTGGGCTCCTACCTCCAGCTGTGAAGGTGAGTTCACGTAATCAGAAGGGAGCTGGGCTGCTCCTCATCCACCTCAGAGTCAAGTTCAGCTCCCCAGTGTCTGTGCTGAGAAAAGCCACAGAGCACAAGGAAAAACGGAGTTCAGTTGCACCTAAAGCAAGTTAAAATTAAGGAATGGGCAGATATATCACCTGTGGAGTCATATAAATGCGTGGTGAGCATCATTAACCTTGGCTGGTGTTACGAGGCTGGGGAGGATGGCCTTTACCATCTCTCACCTCATTAGCAGGAGCAAACAAACATTCAATTACTGAACTAGAAGAATTTAACGTTCCATGCAATTTAAATTTTCACCCCTCAAGATCATTAACAGCTTTCCGCAGGATACAGAACTCTGATTAAGCTCCATTTCTAAACTGTACTATCAAGTCATTTTTTATAATATAAAGATGATTTTGAGGATTCTGTCACTATAGAAACAAGTGTTATAGAAGTTCTCTTGCTCTAGTTTACCTCCAAAGAAAGCAAGGTAAATACTCTCTTTATTAGGTAGTAGAAACCTATATTGTTACAATTAAATATTTCCCTCCTGCTTCTCTTGAACTACTTTTATATTTGACAATATTGCCTTTGAAAAAAACTTTCATTATCTCCATTTAAAAAAGAAATAAAACAGAGGTACTGCTGTTCTGCTTGACTGTGCTTCTGTTTGTGCATGTCTTTGTGTTTGTGTGTCAGAAAAAGCAGGCGCCATAAGAAAAACCCCACACAAAATCCTCTTAGACTGATGCTGGTGTTGTCTAAACACATTGCTAAACAATATGCACTTTTGGACATGGGAAATCCCAGGATAATGTTCTGTCAACAAAGCTTAAGTTTGTCTTCATACATAATACACAGTGCAGTCAAGATGAGTAATAGCTTAAGAGCAGAATAAAAGTGAGGAAATCACATTTTAAATTGCGATATTACACTTCGTAGTATAGTAATATCTTGATTCTCCAAGACCCTTCCCTGGCTGTTATGCCCCTAACTGCACTAGAGTATATAGCTACACATTGCAAATACATTTATCATAGAATCATAGAATCATAGAATGGCCTAGGTTGGAAGGGACCTCAAGGATCATCCAGCTCCAACCCCCTGCCATAGGCAGGGACACCTCCCACTAGAGCAGGTTGCTCAAGGCCTCATCCAGCCTGGCTTTAAACGCCTCCAGGGAAGAAGCATCCACAACCTCCCTGGGCAACCTGTTCCAGTGTCTTACCACCCTCACTGTAAAGAACTTCCTTTCTGGTTCCTATTTGTTTTGTTTTGGTTTTGATTTGGTTTTCATTTCAGTATTCAAGGACTTTGGAACAGTTTGGGTACTTTATATGACCTAAAATGTGAGTATAGTTACTGTTTCTACTTTGCTGCCTCTATTGCAAGGAAAGCCTACCTATTTTGTGGAGAAAGTCCTTTGAACCATTTTTTCATGCAGCGGCCTCATTGACTGTTTCTGATGCCGCAAATCCCTCTGACCTGACACAGAAGACAGTCAGGAGGAAGGTTTGACAGGCAGCAGGCAGGAGTGACAGGAGAGCCTGCACTACCACTGGGACATCGCTTGGGCAGTTGGCTCTGTAGGAAGACTCATGGTAGCAGCAGAAGTGAAATACATCACAGCTTCTTCAGTTACCTCTAAGCTCTGCTTGACCAAAGAAGTGTTCCTGAATTGCTTTCCAGTAAAGCCAAACAGACCTTAACCCGTTAGTGGTGCAGATGCAGTAACTAAGCACCACAAACTGAATGATCACAACCCAGCTGAGAGGAATAAAACATTTACCTAGTCATTGGCTTGGACATAGGAACAACCAAAGGTCAAGCCCCGGTGTAGCTGTTGTTTCTTTGAGACACACTCATGAATGAAGACTGATGGGAAATTAACATCATTTCAACGACTCAGATTTCCAGAGACCAACCTCTCTATTTCTTATACCAGCAGTAAATATTTTAAGACCAGGAAGTTCAATCAGTGAAGAGACTTTAGCAGTACATAAACGTCAGACAATGTCTAAGGTAATAAACCAATGATGAGCAGTGGAGAATGTGCTTGCCTTCATCTAACAGCCTGTCCTGGGTGACATTATCCAGATAGTTTACAGGAGATCTATTTAATGCCACAGAGTGATGTAATCAGTTTGACTTTGGTTCCCAAAATGCTTAAGTCAATAGAAATCCCTCAATCTTCCTTTAGTCTTCCTGGCAGCATCTGCAGCATTTGCAACCTAGTTATGCTCTTTGTTTTCTATTGTTTTACAAGTTTACTACACATTGATTTTTCTTATTCAGAGAGGACTGTGATGACACAAGGAAATAATGCAGGCCACCAGATACCATAGTAGATTGCTGCTTCTAGATGCATCTGCACTGAGCCAAGGACTCGGAAGTGATTTGAGCAGGGGTAAATGAGATACTAGGTTGTGGAATGATGTAGTCATACCATTTTATGCAACAGAAAAAATTCCATTGCACTGGTTGATATACAGAAAAGTGCTTTAAATGTCTGCAGTGCTTTGTGGTAGACCTTATTATATTTGTACAAGGAATAAAATGGCCTATTAAAATTAATAAATAAACACTGATGTCTATTTATTCATCTTGTCAATAACAGATGTAGAATAAGAAAATGCTAGCCTAAGAATTATAGAGCCTTCTTAACTCCAGGAGAAAATCATGGAATCACAGAATCAATCAGGTTGGAAGACACCTCCAAGATCATCAGTCCAACCTACCACCCAACCCTGTCCAATCAACTAGACCATGGCACTAAGTGCCTCACCCAGGCCTCTCTTGAACACCTCCAGGGATAGCAACTCCAACACCTTCCTGGGCAGCCCATTCTAATGGCAAATCACTCTCTCTGAGAAAAACTTCCTCCTAATATCAAGTCTATACCTCTCCTGGCACAAATTGAGACTGCATCCCTTTGTTCTGTTGCTGGTTGCCTGGGAGAAGAGACCAACCCCCACCTGGCTACAATCTTCCTTCAGGTAGTTGCAGACAGCATTGAGGTCTCATCCCTGAGCCTCCTCTTCTCCAGGCTAAACAACCCCAGCTCCCTCAGCCTCTCCTCACAGGGCTAGTGTCCCAGGCCCCTTGCCATCTTCATTGCCCTTCTCTGGACACATGCCAGTACATGTGTCAACATCTCTCTTGAATTGAGGGGCCCAGGACCGGACACAGTACTCAAGGTGTGGTCTGACCAGTGATGAGTACAATGATGAAATAAGTGATGAAACACAAATTCAGCCCCAATGGATTTCTTCTGAAAACAATGTTTTGTAATATTTTTTTAATGATGTTTTCAATCTGAAAGCAGTAATGTTTTTACTAAGAATTCCATCAAAGAAAATTTAATCTACAATGTCAAAGACAATTCTCTAAGCTCCCTCTATGACCTTCATCTATGCTGCTCTCACTGAAGCTAAATGAACGTCTTGGGCTTTGTACAGAATTTACATGGATGGAAAAGGAAGGCAAATTGAGGCTAAGTTGATAAAATGATGCATAATACCAGCAATGCTTAAAATGTAAAGGTTCTCAACACAAAGCAAAGTCATCAAAGCAAGTTGTGCTTGACAAACTTGCTCGCCTTCCATGCCAAAGTAAACTGCTTGGTTGAGGCAGGGTGGTCACTATCTACCTGGATTGTTCCAAGACTCAATAGAGTTCCCCACTGACTAGATGCACCCAGTGGGTGGTGCTAAGAAGCTCTCTTCCAAATTGGCAGCATGTCACAGCTGGGGTTCCTGAGGAACTGATATTGGGCCCAATGCTGTTTAATATCTCTTAAGTGACCTGGATGAGAGGATCAGGTATACTTTGAAGAAGTTTGCCAGTGCTATCAAGCTGAGTGATGAAGCAGGCACTTCAGAAAGAAAAGCCATTCTGCAGGGT
This sequence comes from Tricholaema leucomelas, assembly GCA_013400475.1. Classification (NCBI taxonomy): domain Eukaryota; kingdom Metazoa; phylum Chordata; class Aves; order Piciformes; family Lybiidae; genus Tricholaema lacrymosa; species Tricholaema leucomelas. The sequence goes on from WAAF01015161.1 coordinate 203,137, forward strand.
AGGCTGGAAGAGTAGGCTAAGGAGAACCTGATGAAGTTCAATGAAAGACAAGTGTAAGGGCTTGCACCTGGGAAAACATAATCCAGGAGTACAGCACATGCTGGGATCTACCTTTCTGAACAGTAGCTCTGTAGAAAAGGCCCTGGAGGCTCTGGTGGACAACAAGATCAATATCAGTGAACAACGTGTAGAAGCTGGAATAGATCCACAAAAAGGCCCCAAAGATGATCAAAGGACTGTGAAGGCTGCCATGTGAGCAAATGCTGAGAGACTGTGCGTGTTCAGCCTTTGGAAAAGATTCAGCTAGACAGGATGCTGGGCTATCTTATCTAGACTGTGCTTTTCCAAAGGAAAGCTTGGACCTTGAGGTCCCTTCCACCCTGGTTTTCTATGATAACTATTCACTGATATATATCATTTCAAAAGGCACAAGACATCAGGACACTAACTATGCAATCTACATAGTCTGCCAGAGTTGAAAGATTTGTTATTGAGACTGTAGAACAAACATTTTATGAGCATAGGGTACGTAATATTATTTCACACCTCACCAGCAACACTAGACTACTATAAGCTAAATATGCCTGCTTTCTTTTACATGCATTATTTTATATTGTAAAATATAAGGAACATCTATAAATTAATGGAAACTGCACTTCTAAGGTTAATGGACTGCTAGCTGGGATTCCTTACTTGTGTGCACCACAGTTCCTACAGATCATTTGTTCGTGCGCAAATGGATATGTTAAGAAGCATTGTACAGCTACCCAACCCAACAACATTTTATCGTGATTAGCACTTGCACTAAAGAAAAAGAAAACCCTCTAGCAAAATACTGATGCTATGCTTTTAAACAAAATCTAAGGAAATCCACAGGAAAATCATCCTTGTTCCCAGGCAGTGCTATTTTCAATTACCTGTTTGTGTACACTGATATTTGCTTTTTGAAAATTGTTTTAATAGAGCCTAGAGTAGCAATTTAAAACTGTAATGCACAAATCTAAATAGAGCTGAAAATACCCTGAGGCATTCACCAAGAAAGAGGCTTTTCAAAATCAAATGATATGCCTTTGGCAATCAGAACATCAACAGGTCGAACTCAATGAAGGAGGACAACAGCAAATGACGGGCAAGGGATGTCCAAATTCCCTCCAAATGCAGCTGAATTTGACTGCAGCGTGACACGGTGATGTAGCTGGAAACACACTTCCACTGAAATCAAAGATCATAAGAAGCAATCACATCAAGTCACGCTGCTGAACTTTGTAGCCACAATTTCTGAAATACCTGGAAGTGAAAGCAAGCAGTGTTCCATGAGAAACTGCACAGAGAAAACACAGATAGTGAGTTTGGAGCTGCAAAATAGTGCTATTTTGTTGAATAGCAAGAATCTAACGCTTATCCTTTAGGGTCAGGAGCTCAAAACATATACTAGCTCTTAGATTTTGCCTTGCAACATTTATTAAGAATCTGCACTTGTGAAAATGCTCAGCATCAAAAGAATGGTAGATGATAAATCACTTAACCACACTCCTTCTTCTGTAAAAATATATACAGCTTCAAAAGAAAAAACAAGGAAGAATTTCATAGTGTTATACTTCTGCCCCTTCCAAAACTGAGTGATTTTAGAAACGTTCTGAAATAAAATGCATCTATTCAGGTTGCTTATGTTTACATTTAAAGTTCTTCTTTCAAATACAGTTTTGTACTACCAGTTTGGTAGTCTTTAACAAGCTCTATAAGCTCAGATTTTTGTTTTCTTTCTTCAAGATTTGTATTAAATTTGTTCCTTCCTCAGTCAATGGCTTTACACAACACAAAACTCCATCAGGAATGCATATTTTTATACAGAGGCAAGCCAAAAGGAAAACTGTCTCAGACAGCAAGCAGAAATTTTCCCGTTTTTTGTTTTTATTAACAGAAATATTTTCTTTAGGAAATGTGAAGTGTTCTAATATTTTCAAAGATATGGCAGGGTTTGGAAAAAATGGAGCCAGATTTTTCTCTGAGAAATACAGTGACAGGACAAGAACAAACAGGCACAAGTTGCAGCTTCAAGGAAGTTTCTGGTTAGATGTTAGAATAATCACAAGAATCTTGCACTGGAAATATGCAAAGAGACATTATTTGAGATAATAAAATATCTGAGTGGACAACAGCTTGAGCAATTTGGTATAAATTGTCCCTCTGAATGGTGGATTGGACTGGATGATCTCTAGTAGGCATGTAGTAATTCTACATTGAGCTTATTAGATGCAAACTAGAAACAACTATAACTGAAGCTGGCTTTGGAACAAAGGGATTACGTGGAGTAAACAGTAGAGGGGGGAAAGTGACATTTCTATATAGCTTGGAACTTGCTTTTTAGTTCCCTTTGATACCAAATGCTAAATAAATTCACCATTTGTGATTACAGCAACAACAACAACATATAATTCCACAGAATACTGTTCCTTCAAAATTCTAATAGATCTGCTGTTTTGCCTGTTATTCCTTTGAAACAATAATTAATTTAATTAAAAAGCTACATTTTTTTCAAAGTAACTAGTGATTTGTGACACCTCCATTTGTGGTTTTGATTAGAGATACCCTAAGAAGATTTGGTTTTCAAACAAGATGAAGAAAATCATAACTGTAACATTGCTCAGAAGGCATATCACATCCTGGACTGCATGACAAGATGTGTTGTCAGCAGATCCAGAGAAGTGATTCTGTCACTTTACTCTGCTGACACCTCACCTGGAGTACTGCGTCCAGGTCTGGAGCCCTCAATATATAGGGAGGGCATGGACCTGATGGCACAGGTCCAGCAGAGGGTTACAAAAATGATCAGGGGGTTGGAACACTTTTGCTATGATGACAGGCTGAAGGAGTTGGGGTTGTTTTGCCTGGAAAAAAGGAGAGGTTCCAGGGCCACCTAATAGTGTCCTTCCAGTACCCAAAGGGGGTCTACAAGAAGGACGGAAAGAGACTGTTTACAAAAGCCTGTAGTAATAGGACAAGGGGCAATAGAGAAGAGCAGATTTAGATTGGATGTTAGGAACAGGTTCTTTACCATGAGGATAGTGGAACACTGAAACAGACTGCCTGAGGAGGCAGTTGGGGCCCCATTCATGAAGATATTCAAAGTGAGGCTCGACAGGGCTACGAGCAAGCTGATCTAGTTGAGGATGCCCCTGCTTACTGCAGAGGGGGCTGGACTAGATGACCTTTGGAGGTCCCTTCCAACCCAGACCATTCTATAATTCTATGATTAGCTTCATTTATAGCATTTCTGTATTGGGATTCAGGTCTTTTTTCTCAATAATCCTGGTCAGGTAGACTCCTTTCTTTTATCTTGCAGAATCCCTTGCCTCTGACAATAAAAGTTTTGTTTGGGGATATAGCTACCCTGGTAATCAATTATTTGTATTAATTCACGATTTCCTGTTAGGATTGCTACAAGTCATAGCACTCAATCAGCCAATTTAAAATTTGACTGGCCTTCTTCAGGCCACAGATAAGCATTTTATACAATTCTGTCCGAATATTCAGGACAATGTAATGTGAATGAGTCATTAGAATCTGGGGATTCATCTCCTTTTTTATTCCACCTAAAGTAAAATCCCAAGAGCAAAATATATGTTTTGTTAGTAAAGAATGAAACATTTGCCCTGCAGAAAGTTGGATAACTGGTTTCCATGTGGTTTTCTTCTCCCCTTTCCCCAGAAAAACACAAGTTACTCAAAATATAGATTTATGTCACTTCTGCACAACTAAGTGCCCATATTGCGCACTACAGAGACACTCACCTGCCCCAGAAGGAAACCCTTTTGAATCTTCTCACCACATCTGAACCAGAATATTCTCATAGAAATTCCAGAAATCTCCAGAAAGGCACAGATTAAAAAAAGGAAAACCTTTTGAATCTTCTCACCACATCTGAACCAGAATATTCTCATAGAAATTCCAGAAATCTCCAGAAAGGCACAGATTAAAAAAAGGAAAACCTTTTGAATCTTCTCACCACATCTGAACCAGAATATTCTCATAGAAATTCCAGAAATCTCCAGAAAGGCACAGATTAAAAATCCTTGTATACAAATTACAAGTTCTTGTGAATCTCACAAACACCAGAGCTGCAAAGTCAAAAAGATCTGGCAAGAACTTTGTCAACCACAGTTGAAAAGCAAGTGGATGGTGTATCTCTACATAAAAATCAAATTCTGCTTTGAGGCTGTTGTAGGGGAAAAAATATATTTTGTGAATTCTTAGAGAAAATAGATAACTGGATGTATGAAGGGGAGAAAAACATTCAAAACTGAACTTTTAAAGTCTCAAGTACACATGTGCAACTCGCTGTGTTCAGCTGTATGGGCTGGTTGTAAATGTTGGTAACTCTGCGTCTAAGCAGAACTGCTGTATCCAGAATCCTCCAAGTAACAGAGACAGGAGTTAGCATCAACAATTAGAAGTTTCATCATGGCTTATGATTCAGGGAAAACTGGAAGTCAGCATCTAAAAGCAGGTGAAGATCCTCACTGGAGGAAAGACCCAGAAAGTGAAGGAAGAACCTGAAAATCAGGGAGTAGCACAAAAAAAATGCCAGGAATCTCCAGAGAGTTGTCCACTATAAGCTGAGACAGGTTAGTAACAGCTGCACAACCTGAAACTGGTACGTCGCTGGCATCAGGTTAAGTTATTAATTTTGTCACAGAAAGAGAGCAGTTGTTGAGCAGTGCACTGCTTTAAGACATGCAGTGAGTGAATGAAACTGAATCAAGGGGAGAAATAAAGGAAAAAGGAGGAAAACAAAACCACAAGACTTCAGAGGAATAATAGAAAACGACATACTGGAAGTCCATCCTCCCAGTTCTGTAAGCACAAATTAGGCAAACAAGTATCTTATGTAAAGCAGCCAATAAAAGTCCCACCTGTAAAGGATAAAAAAGGGCAGGTGAACCAAAATAGGCAGACACGACAGAAAAGCATTTAGAAGTAGTTGAATCTGGTCTCTGTATCAGGGCTTCACGATTCGTTCAGGTACTAATACCAAATCACTTTAATGTGCAGCATAGAGAGAACAGTCTTTACATACACCATATTAATGTTATTCAGACTCAGAAGTTAATGTTCTTTTTTATTTCATTTCATTTTTCCCTATTTGTGACAGAGTTTAACTGGTTCTTAAATTAATTCACTGCATGGGCAAGCCGAATGGATACTCTTGACCAGACTAATGAGATGTTAGACAATTAGAATTATTAAAACTTCACAATTTACTTTTTGTATCAGCCTCTAGTCCAGAAGATATAGTTCTGGCAGTTGCCACTAAGTGTCACTGTTCACATAGCCTCAAAAGCCGTGTTAGCATGAAAATAAAAGCTGGGCTTGGGGAGGATCCTCCATGGTTGATTTGGTTTAGGTGTAGAAGTCTCTTGTGTGACATTCCTCTATCACAGAAGTCAGCCACGGACCATGTTCGGAGATGGGGCTGCTTCCCATCCCAGGTCACAGACTGGGATCTGCTGGGATGCAGTGGTGAGGATGCATTGTAGTTATCATGGAGAAATACAAACACTGGCTACCAAGTGGTGAGCAAGAATATTAACATACAACACAAGAAGCCCAAGGTGAGATACTTGAGGTTCAGTAAGGAACAGCTCTTCACACTAACTGCAAGACACTTCTATCCTGTTTTAGAAGAAAGTCAAACTGGTTAGCTGAAAACACCAGTCATCACCAGCCTGATAAATAGGAAGACTCTATTGTGTGCTAATTTCAATTTCAAACCAAGCAGGCTGCCGAGGCAAATAGGATAAGCTTTTCTTTGGGAACAGATTCTGTTCTGGGAGTTGAAGTAATTCCTAGAAACCAGACTGAAACTAGAGGGGAAAAAAATTAATGCTGTTAGACCATCTCATTTCAGAATTGGTACGTGTGAACACAAATCACGTTTACAATGAAGCACAACCAGATACCACCAACTTCTCCACTGTGGAGTCCCTCTATCCATCTTTCCTCACTCAGAAACAGAGCATGGGTGTCCATGTGGCAAAAAATAATGGTGGAGAAAATAATGCTACCACTGACACAGACAAAAGTACAGAGACTTTGCTTAGACTCATTTTCAAGACATTTTGGACTAGGACAACCTGCTGAGCAGTGCTGACTCTACAAAGACCTGACAACCAAAAGCAAGTGAAAAATAAATGGGCACAGCTGCTGTTTTTATCAACTTCCTTATCTGATAGCAACATCATTTCTTCTAGAAGTTCAACTGCAGCTTTCTTTAATGTGGTTTGAGTTATGATGACTTTCATACTTTTCTACTCTTCTAATTCCATTATGAGTTTACTCAGACTCAGCTGAGTTCTCTCTAGTTAGCTGAGTTATACATAATTTTTAGATAATTGTATTTTAGATATTTTAGATGACGTTACTCTGTATATATAAGTACGTAATCTACCTCACCTATCTTGTTCAGCTAGGATTTGCATTCCACTTTCCATTTCTTAAAATCTTTTGCTTTAACTCTCTACTCTTTAGAGCAGGTCATTTTTTCCATTCAGTTATGGTTTACGTAAAGGCAACATGTGATACTGATAACTAGTATGTGAAAATAAGCAGCCTTGCTATGGTAACCAATACCATTGGATTAGTTCCAGTCTGAGCTATCTCAATGTCTTTTCTTTATGTATTAGACATTTATCACACTAGAAAAATAATATTAACATTTTAACTGCCAGATAACCCATTTGCTCTGCAGAATCTATGTTTGGTCAGCATCTCTACATCACTACAGAAAGCTGTCATAGAATCATAGAATCAACCAGGTTGGAAGAGACCTCCAAGATCATCCAGTCCAACCTAGCACCCAGCCCTGTCTAATCAACTAGACCCTGGCACTAAGTGCCTCATCCAGTCTTTTTTTGAACACCTCCAGGGACGGTGACTCCATTACATCCCTGGGCAGCCCATTCCAATGGCAAATCACTCTTTCTGTGAAGAATTTCCTGCTAACATCCAGCCTAGACCTCCCCCAGCACAACTTGAGACTGTGTCCCCTTGATCTGTTGCTGGCTGCCTGGGAGAAGAGACTGACCCCCACCTGGCTACTGCCTTCCTCCAGGTAGTTGTAGACAGCAATGAGATCACCCCTGATTTAATTTCTTTCATCTTCCTCATTTCTCATATTTTGACCTCCAAATTAATACTTATGAAAGCTTTATTGTTGGCAAAGTTCAATTTTATGACATGAAAATAAATAGTTCTAAGCTATTTGTGCATCTATTGCCAATGAAGTACAACACTTTTAACAACTCCCAAATACTACTTTAGCTTTTATATAGCATATACCTAGATCTGGAATATTCTCTCACTCCATGGTTCCAATACTCCCTTTAGACACAGTTTTGGTAAGGTTTCCCAGTATCTTATGCTCTATTCAGATACTCTTCTGCTCCAAGTTTATTCTCATCTGGGGCCTCAGAAGTTATCAGTACAGTTGATGACCCATATTCATGTGAAGGGAAAAATATGTAGAAAATTATAAAACATAGGAGACTAGGACTTGAAGAAGCTTCTATGAAGGAGGAACAAGACAAAGTGCACCACATACTTTCTGTATCTGACAGTGAAGAAGCCTCAGCATAACCCACTTGACACAGAGGCCTGCATAGGTCTCCAGGTACATTTTCTTTGGCCATGAATTTCATTGACCCCAATTGATATAAGTCTTGGTATATTCCCTCATTATCTCCTAGGTGTATTTTTCCTCTGTTTTTATGCAGCAGACTAGCCTTTAATCAAATAATCAAATACATTCATTGTCTGAATTAACTGCAGGAACAAAATCATCTCCTCACCCCAAAGTTGTATCTGAAACCAGCTTTGCACAGCATGTTCAATTAAGTCTCCTGTTCACCAACTCCTCCCATTTCCTGCTTTTCAGTCTCTTGATAGCATCATTAGCAATCAGTATTTACAAAAAAAAAAAAAAGCTATTATTTGTTTATCACTCCTGTATTAAATCACTTACAGAGTTCATTAGAAAATAATGACAGTAAGCTGAAGATAATTCCAGTTCACTTGTTTAGTCAATAAAAATTTTAAAAAAAAGAGAGAAGGATTTTTAAAATACCTTTTTCAAGTGCTCTGGTAAATTTATTAAGGATGATTGTGGATGTCTTTACAGGCAGCTGCTCTTTTGATGTTTCTCTCACCTTTAAATGAGAATAGCAAATAAGATTTTTTTTTTTTTTGCTGTGTCTTACTCTTCCTTTGCTTTTAGTGAGCAGCTCTTTTGCTTGTGTCCTTTTCATAAGATTGCAAATTTCCTGTTTTTTTCCTTTCTATTAATAGGTTTCTCTTTTATAAAGCTCTCTAGGTAAACAAATGGTCAGTTCCCTGCAACTTCTAACCTGTACCTTTTTATTTTTCACATCAGCAGGAATATGAGACATGTACATTTCACAAATAAAAACTGTAGCCTGTGAAACAGCAGTGCAAAGTCTTATGTCCTTACCACAGGCTTTGTATTCTTATGGATCACAGAACACCAGAGGGCTTTCTGGAGGCCTCTAGACAACACAAGAAGAGTATAACTGAGTTGTGTGATGGAGTCAAAGAGTTAAGAGTTTAGTGTCCTCAGTAATGAACCACAGAGAGTGGGAAGAAGGTGTGTTTGTTTATTATAGTAAATCTAATCCTCCAAGAACACCAGTTGCATCTCAGATATCTTCAGAGCATTTCTAAAATTGGACTCAATCTTCTTGCATGCGTGGGAGAGTGCAAAAGCCAAGACAGAGGCAGGACAGATGATCACAATATGGAGCTTGCGTTCAACAGTTAGTCTGAGCCCTAATATAAAACATGCTTCAAGTAGGAAAACCCATCAAAATCAGCATTTGAATTGTCATGATAAAGTTGTTTGGTTTATATTATTCCTACATCAGGAATAAGCTTCATATATTTTAACAGAAAACAAGGAAAGGAATAATGTTACTGTCCTATTTCTAAACCTGAAAACCATTGAACATCTTCAGTTTGCCTAAGGTCCAGTGTAAATGACAAGATAAAGCAAAATACATGCTGATATTGACCTATGAGTGCTAAGCTAGAATATGGAAAAACTAGATTCAAAGCCCTACTCAAAGTACCCAGTCATTAGGATGTTCATCTATTATGGTGTGTTTCCCTTCACTCTTATCTCTTGCAGAGTTCATGGCTCCAGGAGCTTCAGAGACTTGCTTAAGACACGTCCTTAATGAGCTGAATGCTTTGTCCACACGAACCTATGCATTTCTTGGGCTTTAACTAACTTTTCAAGTATCTTATGTTTCATTATGACTCATATGACTGCACCACACATGAAAGTGCAGTTAAGGACAGCAGATTCCTAATGTGAGCTACGATCTTGTCCTTGGGAACATATAGAGATTGTCGTGAACATCTCCATCAGTCAAGCTCCTGGGAAGTATTCTCAGAATTATCTGTCTCCATCCTACAGGGCATACAAAAAATCAAAGCACATAGTTTGCCATGAAAATCCAAGTTGGGAAATCTTACAAACAGCAAGGTCCCAGGTTCCTCCATGGACTTGTATATTAGGGTAATCCTAACAAAGAACAAGCTGATTTTAGCCTTCTAAATTCTCATGGGTTCATTGATAGAAATAATGTAAAAAGAAGATCATCTTTACCTTTCATAAATCTTCTTTGAGTAGTTGAATCCTCAGAAAAAGTATTTTCTTATCCTCTAAAGTTTATTAAGGGCTGGACACAACTCCAGCAGAATTCAGGAAAATCTTAGGAATTAAAGCTAGGAATTTGGATCCCTTAGAAGGATGAACATGATAGGCAGAAGACTGCCAGTGGCATAGTCCAATTAAAGAAGTGTAGCTGCCATTGATGGTTACAAGATAGTGTGGCTTGAGCTTTGAGATCTGGATATTTACTGTAAGCAAGCAGCAACAGCATGTCAAAAAGCTTCAGGGATCTAAAAATAATAGGAAGGCTATATGAACAGAGCTCATCTCCTCCTGTTCCAGGACAGCATCCAAAGACTACACTGCTGGTTAGTCTGTCACTGACCTCAAGCAGTCTCAGGTTCTCAAAAATGAAGAAGCATAGCACTGACTTCATTATGAGTGCCTAATCAAATAATTTCAGATTTGTCACGCTAACATTGTTACCTCTGTGCAATGGTCCTTCCTTGCTTCTTTTAACCCTTTTCCTTTGTATTTCTTCCCAAACACACAGCAGAAAATCCCTTCAATCTTCACTGCCCCTCCAATGAGGTATGGCAAAAAAAGAAAATTCTATTAAACAGAAGAATAAACACTTCCCATTTGCTTAGCAAATAGATTTACTTTCATTAAATATACCAAAGAATGAGATAAGCAAAACATCTAGCCAGCTTCCAGAGTGCTCTATTATATGAGTAAAAGTTTCAAAAACACCTAGCTTTGTGCTCAGGCAAATTATAGAACATTCTCCAGTTTAATCAATACACTGCCATAGTGTGTGGGAAGACATTCTAGCATGTGCAAGTTAATTAATGCCTTCTGTTTGGAGATTCAGCTGTGTATAGCAGGTCAAAGGAACAGGCCGGAATACTATTCTGTACTCAGAGGAAATCCTCCTGAAAGAGATCTGAAAATCCCTCTGGTCTTTTCCCACTGTTCTGCCAGTACATAACCAATTTACAGACACATCAGGCCTGCATCAAACATTGCTACTGAAAAGCAAATGACTAGAGAAGACAGTAACGCATAGAAGGTGATTTGCATAGCTGCTTATACATGTGAAGAACAAACCAAATTCAACTGCAAATGATACAGTGAAGCATGAAGATAGAGAACAGTCTGACAATCCTTGTTTCTAAAGCCTGATTCCATTTCATTTCCCAAGACACAAAGCAAAGAGCAGAACTTGTGGCTTTACCTTAGCACTCACAATGTTGGAGGTCTGTTGCCTCTGGCATTTGTCCTGACAAGTAGGTACACTTTGCTTTAGCATAGCATCAGTAACCATTCTGTCAATTCCAACCATAATTAGAAAGGAAATGTTTCCATGCATTAAAATAAAAAGGATGCAAACAAATAAGTGAAACCAAGCCTGCTGCAGCATATGGGACTCGTGGGATTACTGCAGTTTTTGAGGAAAACTCACAGTACTGGAAATTTGCTGCTTACAAAGACTTGACATAATTTATTTCTTTTTCTTCCAACCTCAGAAAAGAGGGATTTGGATTACTGCAAATTTACACTCAGGAGTATTACAATACTGCTGACACAGCACTAAATACAGCAGTAGGTAATTGCAACAATTTACAGAGATCTCTGTGCGAACTAGTACAGGTACATCAGACATTCTATACAGTAGTAGCCAAACTGCAGAACAAGCAAGAATGTGGTGCACAGAAGTCAAACAAGGCCCCAGAGAAGTGGTCAGTCCAGCAGTTCTTGTTATTAGCCCTGAAAAGAGTGAGATCTCATCTCTTCCAGATTCAGAAACACCCTCTCAGACTCACAGCCACATCATTCTCACTAACTTTAAATGAAGGCAAGCATCAGAGTTTCAGGAAGAATTTTAGGTTCCAACTACTCACTTATTCTGGTGGTTGGCAGCTTTCGTCACAGCATATGCCAACTAAAGAACCATCGTTTTGATGAAAGGTCTAATTATCCACATCTTGAGCCTACTAGGAAATTACTCTGTCCAGTGTTTGTTAAGCTTTCTAGTTGCTTGCTCTTTACATCTTTTTCCCCAACTATAAGCTTCTTTTTTTCTCCTCTATCCTTTACCTGTGAGGCTTGTTCATTTCCTTATCCTGAATTCAAACCTGACCTTTCCTACTCCGCCACAGTGTTAGACAAGTTCTTTGTCTTTATTTTGCTAGATTTTCTTTCCAGGGCTTTTAACATTTTGCAGCTCAAAGTTTTTCTCAACAAATGAATGCCTTGAATGATGAGTAGACAATCTTTTTATCTGCACCATTAAAATTGGTAAGAGCAGCTTTATAGTTTGGCTTTTTCTTCTTTTTTTTTTTTTTTGAGTGGAGCCTAGTGATAGTGAAAAGACATTCACCCTTTCAGCATGCTGTCCATTAAAGCCACAGGGAACTTGTTTTCCTAGCTGAGTTTTAACAGATGTCAGAATCCTAAGAATGAATCTAACAGCAAAGGAATCACAAGATGAAAGATCAGATAAAACTGTGAGGGTAAGCTACAGCTGCATTGTGGAACATTGCTGGGAATAGTAATGTAGTGATTCTATAGAATTGTCTGAATATTGTACACTGGAACATAAGCCATGGACAGGCAAGAGCGCATGAGCTCAGAAGTACTGAGTTAAGATAAAATGGAAGGCTGGAATGACCTTAGAGAATGGTGTAACAAATATAAACAAATGTAAAGCTGGTGTCTGGCTTTCACCTATCTCTGCTGACTTAGATTGCTTAGACACAATGTACGTGTTGTTGAGAGAATATGATGAATATCTATGCTAATTAGCATGTAATTTCTAACGCAAGTACATGTAACCTATTATGGTTCAATACAATTTGTAGCCTTCTGATGAAAGGTATAAAAACATAGGTTTGGAATGCAGTAAATGGATTGCATTGGAACTTGCTTACATTAAGCATTGCCCTGTCTCTTCTGATGCCTATGGCATTGTAGCCCACGGTGGAACATGTTACTTGAAACACATCTGCATTTAGCCCCTATCTACAGACAAACTATAGCAATTGTTTCATCACCTGATGACCCCCTCTCCAGCAGAGAAGGTGAATCAGGAAAAGGAAAGTCCCATGGGTTGAAATGAAAACAGTTTAATGAAACAGACAGACTAATGCCAATGTAAGTATACAAAGTTATGCATAGCCCAGCAAATGTACATCAGCCATAATAAATAGGAAAGCAGTCCACAGGATCAGGAAGAGCCAGAGCCAAAACAGAAAGTTCACTTAGCCTTAGTAAGCTTCCTCCTGTGATGTTTATGGTATGGAATACATCAGTGAGCCAAACCAGGACAGTTTCCCTGGCTGATTTTAAACTGCTAATGGCCTACAGATCATAGTTGGCCTATGATTCTGCCCCACTGAAATGAAGGCAAAAGGTTAAATGAAATAAGTGTTAAATTAAAAGATTTTAAAAAACCCACACAGACTCAAAAAATGCTATGCAGTATGTAAACAAGATTTGTCAAATCACAATATAGTTGGTGTTATTCCATTATCAAACCAATTGGTTTACAGGCCTGCTAGCTAGACTTGCTAAATCTAGATTGCTTCACTCCAAACAGTGATTCACAGTTGTGTTATTCATTCTTATTTATTTTTAGTACTGTCAATACTAATACCTTGCACTGACTCAGAACAGACTGCTGAAGCCACTGGATCATCCAGGATTCCTAAGCGTGCGATTGGCTTTCTACACTGTTGTGATACTGTCTCTCTTCAGAGGTCCTGAAGTTCTAAATTTCTCAGCCTCTTTGGCTTTATTCTTGCACATTTGATCATACTTGTAGTGTACTTTGTGGGTGTTTCAAGTGTAATCCTGCATTTTCATCTAACGATAAAGATGAACAGCAATGAAACACAAAGAGTAGTGCTTCTGGCACCACGGGGAAGACAATGAAGGGAAATGAAAAGGAACAGAGACAAGGTTCAGCGTACCACAAGAATTGTGGAAACTGGCACAGACCTCTACAACATGCAGTTCAATTTCAGCATTTCACTGTGAAATTAGAAAGATAAAGAGCTTTTGGAATACAGGATTGTTTTCTAAACTATAGGATACCGGTTAACGTGCTATGACAAAGGAAATCAGTGATGGCAGCATGCACTGCATGCACTGCCAAACCAGGAAGTGAATCAAATTTATTCTGCACAAAATTGTCTAAAAGAACATGATTAGTCCCAAAGCAATCAGTTTATTATGAGAAAGATCTTTTAATATTCTAATAAGTAAATCCTCTTTTTTGTTTGTTTGGTTTGGTTTGTTTGTTTGTTGGTTTTTTATGAGATCTTTATAGAGAAAGCAAGTCAAAAGATATGTTTGTGAACACACACACACATGCATAAATGCACACACACATTTTCTTCTATCTGCTTTGTATCACCTTTGAGAGGTTGTAGAACCATGATGTGGAAAAATTCCAAGAGTCACTGCCAAAATAATTCAACCCTAGGCTCAGATGGCCCCATAGCAACCTGTGATTCAAAAACTGACATATCAGATGTCCTGGAACACAGTTGGCCAAATGACCAGACTTCAGTTGAAATCATTGCTTTTATAGTGGTGAGCCATCAGCCCTGTGAATAGGTATATCCCAGTCCTGTTCTCTTGAGAATGGCATTTTACAACATACACAGTTCTACCCCACAGTACTTTCCAACATCAACATCAGAAGCCTCTCACCACCAGCAAAACCAGTAGTGTTGGAAGTCTAACATTCAAATTCTGCTAGTGCTTTGCACACAGTCCTATTGAAACACCTTTTTACTTCACGGTGATTGGTTGAAATTTGAAAACTATGCATCTGTAACCAAAAGAAATACACTGCACTGCATTCCTGATTACTGTGATTATCCGGGGCAGAAGCGTGCAATACCTCTTTAGCATGGAGGTGCAGCCCTAGAACAGGAACAGATATGGCAGAACTTACCCACTGAAGCAGAAAGAAAGTAAACATGAAATGGAGAGGAAAATAATTAGCCACCTGCAGAGGAATTTCAGCGTCTCTTGATGTAACATTATTTCTGGACATGTAAAAGAAGCCTTGAGAGAAACAAGCTACACAGTCTTGGCTAACTATGAGAGGTAGCTGCATTTTATCATGACAGCAGGTCTAAGTCTGGAGTTATCCATAGATACCATCCATCTGCTATGTTATCAGTATTTGGTATGAGAGCTTTCCTAACCATCTGGGAAAATGGCTTTTAGTTGGCAGTGGACACACCTTCCTTGCTTCTGGCAAAAAGATAACAAGTTTGCTCTTGGCAGGGAGATTACTGCAACATCCCTGATAAAGACATGAAAAGGTATACTCGCTATGGACTAAAAGCAGCTCCTCATCTGACTCAGACCATTTATGGAACCAAATTCCCTGTACCAGTCTGGGATACCAGAAATAGAAAGGGCTTTTTTTAAAAATCTGAGCCTGGGCTGATCGCACAAATTAACTCAGAGTGAAATATTGCATGCCAGACAAAATAATATCATGGGGGGGTTAAATCCAAGACATTGGTGATTACTAAGGGAGCTTAAGCTCTGCAGTCCTCCAGAGTTGAGTGCTGGCTGATGAGGCTATTTGCTAGCCAACTGGACTGTATTAGAGAGCTGCCTAAATATCATGGTAGAGCATGCATCCAGGAGGCTGTATTTATTATGCAGCATTCCATTCATGACTGGAACTAGAGAGAAATCTCTGCCTTATTTTATGACAGATGCTGTGCAAAACAGCATGAAATAAAAATAAGTGGGAAAATCTCACTTAAGGTAAGTGGACAAGAGGCTGTAACAATCCACGGTGCCTTCCACAGTCTGGTCCCTAGTGGTCCATGCTGGCCATATTATAACTGGATAACAAGTGAAATGTAGTTACAATATCCATGCAATACCTTTGTGGCTCCCCATTCATTTGGAAGGAAACCCAGGTACATGTCAGGATGAGAGCTATGGTAAGCTTCTGAACATCTCCCTTTGGTTTGACAGAAGAAAAGGTCTGGTGAAAAGTACACCTCCTCCACAACATGAGCTCAGCTGCTGAGGATTAGGCAGAAGGTGTATTATGAACGTTATGACACAGCTAATGAGATATCCTCTTTTGACATAACAGTCAGCAGGGGAGAGGAGGTGTGGCTTCTTGGTATGAGCTGCTGCTCTTTGGTTGTAGACTTTTGAGAAGTGAAACACAGGATTTCTCAGGTGCTCTGTCATTTCATAGAAGGACATTTGCTAAGGTAAGGTTGTCTTTGCTCAGACTAATTCTTTTCAGAATTGGGCATCTCCTCTATTGTTAAGATCTCTTCACTCTTCAAAGAAAGAGATGTTCTTGAAATATACAACTTTTGACTTCTTTTTCCCTTCAGATCTCTAGGCATCAATGAGTTAACCACATTTCTGTCCTCGAGGCTCAGGTAAGGAAAGCAAAAGTTACAAATAATAGCCGGTGCTTGGCTATTTTTAAGGCAGAATAAAATATTTCATCCGAATTTTAAACTGGCATAACTCTAAGTCTTCTCCCAGAACTGGTACTCTGCATGAATGACATGGCCAAGCTTTCCTCCCCATCGAGTGCTTCTGCAGACTGTCATGGTGTGCCACAATTTTAAGAAGCTAGAGTGGCTGAATGAGGAAAGTAAGAAAGTTGTTTGAAGTGTTAGTTACGGAGGTTACTTTACATCTCATGTTGTGATTTTTAGGAAAAACAAAGAGTTAGAAACAGGACATCAGAAAGGAAAAATATAAGAATTGCATGTGCATTTAATGGCTGCCTTTTCTTTAGGGGATGTGTCACTGATCCCTGTGAGAGACGAAATAGCCACTTAAGAATCCAAGGGAAAGCTCAGTAGGAGGCAAATTAGTATTATTTACCAGAATGTTGCCCCTCCTTTAAAAGCAGATGAAAGATTAAAGGACAAACATAAATAAGGAAGCAGCTTTTCCAAGTCCCATTGATCTAAAAGAGAGCACTCACTGTACCTTAAATTCATTTTGTGTTTGCTGCAGAAGGTCTGCTGTGAAAGAAATGGAGTTTTACAATTATTTAGAGCCTTGAGGGTTCAGAGAATGTTCTCATTCACATTGTTGCTTCCTTACTACCTGAATGCATTTACATTTATATCCTTGTCAGTTTGTTTACTATTTGAATGCTTTTGATGAGTATTTTGAATGTTTTTGATGCCAGAAAAAAATTTCCTGGGTAAAACAGATTCTTGTCATAGGGAATGATAAAAATTCTTTAAAATACTTTTCAGACTGTATCATAAACTGCATCTGATAATACGAAAGCTTCATCTCCTAGCAGTGCATTGGACAAACTGGTTTTATGCTTTACTAGCTCATCACAGTATTTAATATGTGGCTTTTCTTTTTTCAAATGTGACATGTCGAAAGAGAGGTGACAGGTAGTGCAGTGCAGTTCCCTGCAGCAGGCAACTGAAAGAAACAACATCTGGAAGTGAAAGGAAGAAGGAATATTCATGATTAAGAAGCATGTGAAGCAAGAAAAGGAATTGTGGCAGATGTCAGGTGGGAAAGGAGGGATAAGGCATTTGATCATGACTGTATTCAGCAAAATAACCATTAGATAATGTTTGAATGCTCTGGTGGTATTTTGCAGACATATATAAAGACACCTGACAAGAGTTCTGTGATAAAATTTAATTTAGGGTATCTAAAGGTTTCGGGTTAGATGCAAATGTTTTATTTCAAGAAGTCTTGGGTTTGTTTTGTTGGAAAGAATGTTATTCCTTGTTAATATTCTGGCTGCTACTGAAGACCTTAGTCACTTCATTCATCTGATGTTATGCTCAATAAAATGCAAATTGATATTACTTCTGAGCAAGGTCATACCTTGTTCTCTGTAGTAAAAGAAAGTGTCATCTCCGGTTTTCTTATAAGCCAGTATAGACTCCCTTACCTGCATGTGCAGCTGCATCTTTTTTGCACTGACTTCAAATACATCCTTGTTGAGATGATTATGCTCAAAGGCTTCTTGATCTTTTACTTCAAAGCTCAGAAGACATCAGTAACGATCAGTTTTCCAGACCCAGGATACAGGGTGTCTACACACCACAGCATGCTTTTAACCCCAAGAGCTGGAAAACACCTTATCTGTAGCCACCTAGCAGCCTTTAAAAAAGGGTACTGGAGGGCATCCAGTCAATATGAAGTCAACGTGAAATCAGATAACATCAATGGAATTTTACACTGAGGTGTAAAAAGCAATCTAGAGCAGAAGCTGGGTAATCCTCCATCTAGGAAGCTTGCTAAAATAACAACTTGTTGACCTATGCTTTTATACAAAAGATACATGCATTCTCTCTGCTAATTTCATCATTTAATGTGCCTTTAGCTTCATTCATTTGTGGAAAGGTGATTTCCATATATAAGGCTCTTAAAAAAATTTAATGTAGGCTAACCTTCCTTATAACTTAGTACAAAAGTACTATCAAAACTCTCATTAAGTTTGAATGGGGTGAAAATATCTTAGAAATTAGGAGGCATTGCAGATATCCTCTAATGATACAGATATTGTAATGGGATCATTGGAAAGATAGAAAATGGCCTCTTAAAAAATATTTTTTTTTTGGGGGGGGAAACAAAGATGGGAATTTAGTGTAGGGTGAATTAAGGCAAATTTATTAGTCCACTGTGGATATGGATTTTTTGGTCATTTCATTGAGGTGTGAATCATGCTAAATATTAAAGGCCCTAAATTTATTCATGGGATAGTTTAGAGGCATAGCTAATATTCACTGTCATCTCTACAGAGACAAATGGGCACCAGGTAAAGCACACAGCCCCTGAAAAGTATCACTTTTTATCTGTTTTTTCTGCCCACTCAAAAAAAATAGTTTTTTAAGTGGAAATGGTTGCAGGAAGCCAACTGTCTACATTAACACAAGTAATATGCAAAGTTTTAATTTTCTGTCTTCTCTGTCTTCCTCTGGAAACCTTCCGTACTCACTTGAATCTCATGTGTTGTATATTGAGGGAGGAGGCTGGGAGTAATGCACTACATTCACTTCCTGTTTCTTACAGGATAATGAAAAATAACATAGACACAACAATGGATAATATATTTTCAGTGGGTAGAATATTGGGTTTTACTTTTGCTCAAGGCAGTATAGTACTAATCATGGAGATACTAATTATAGCAGGTAGACTGAAATACAGTATGATTTGAATGCAAAATTTATGTGCCTAGCCTAAGTTAAGCAGATAGATTACCTACATAGTCACTGGAGTTCACCATACCAAGAAGGCATAGATCTATGCATGCGTGATAATTCTATTTAATATTAGTGGAAAGACATAACTAAACTTCAAGATCTTGAAAAGCGTGACTTAGTTGGACTGGACAGCTCAAGGGCTTTGATGCAGAGGCAATCCAGAATTTCCATAAGCTAAACCATTCCTTATTGATTCTTGACTGAGATTAGGGTTTGGCAGTAATCAAACAACTTCCAGTATGTGGGAAGACTGATACGCAACATTTTATCTGAGGAGTATTATGGCCCCTGCATAACTAAATCTATGTCTAAAAAATGGAAGTTGTTCCTGCCAAAATAAGTCTGGCAAGACTACTTTCCATTCACTCTCAACAGGTGTCCTATGTTATTGCTTCTCTGAAGATGAGAAATGAAGCTTCAGCTTTCTTACCTCATTTCTTGGCGAAGAGAAAGTTGGCAGAAACAAAAGATACTTGGGTGTCCAGTATGTTCAGTCAAAAATAGAACTTAAACATCAATTTTTGCTTAGGTAGGGACAATACCATAAAAATTGATCAGATCAAATAGGTAAATTTTAACAAAGCTAAGAAATGGGAAGACTGTAATAGATACCTCTGGAGAACAGATTAACATTTAATCATGCTTTGATAAACATTTAAGTTACAAGATCTACTCCAAGTGCTGAGCACATGGATTAAGCTCTGAATGTATCACCCAAGTTTAATAGCAATAATTGAATCCACTACTTGGAGTATTACAGTCCTGCTATCAAGAGGGACAGTATATACACAAAAGCACTGATATCTTCTTGCAGGCATTCCCACAATTATGAGATTTACTTAACTCACCAATATAGCTATAGAGCTGGGCAGTTACACAGTTTAGCCATTGTCCATAACAATTCCCTGGAATGTATGGTTTTACAGGATGCATCTACCCACATTTTTTAAATGGATTAAGGAACTTCCAAAGCAGATACATATGTCTGTGAAGTAGAGACATTTCTGTGCAACTTTTCATTATTATGTATTATAATTTACAAGAGATCTTTGAAAGTAGACTATTCAATTACATGTTAAAATACACATGATGCATATGAATTATTGACCACACTCTTCACATATGGCATTTTTCAGTCTCAAAGAATATTTTTTTAAAATACTCTGTTTCAAATAGAGTAAGTTCACTGAAATTGCAGAGGAGAATTAATAGAATCGTGAAGAGATTAGCAATAATCATTAGTTACACTGTATCCCAAACTATGCATTATAAAGACTGATGAGCCTCAGGGATCTGAAAGCTGAATGGAAAGTAAGTAAGGCAATAATGGAATAACAAGAGGATCTTTAGTACTCTTCAGGATGGCCCAGAAGAGATTTTACAAGAAATCGTGCACTCTCCTCACCACCCACATTATGCCATATTTCCCAGGTCGGACGATGAGCCAGCCACCCTACCATCATACATTAATCACTCTAGTCACATACCGGCTGTATGCAACCTTTGAAAAGCACAAATACACTTCTTTGCCACCAGCAACCAGTAGGCAGTTTCCTGGAAGTGACTGCGTATGCACAGAAGAACAGGGAAAGCATCAAGTCTTATACAAATCTTCACATTAGTATTTAGGCAAAATTATTCCTACTGTTAACTTAGAAGCTCTTTGTGGGCTTAGGAGTCATCCGGTTATGAAACAGACTTGTTATTTCACTTAGCTGAGCAGTTCCCATACAAATAACAAATCAACAGCTACAGAAAACTAATTGTGAGTAATCTAGAAGGTGAAAAGACTCATATAATAGTCTATACTGAAAAAAAAAAATCAACAACTCCATGAAATAAAGCACTGGCTGACAGTAGACAATTCACACATAGAAAATAAAGCTAGATTAATTATTTTGTTTGCTGTGAATATTCTGCTAATATGAGGCAGAATTGCAGCAACGTCCAAAGCTGCTACTGCACTTATAACTTTCATGCTCCCAGTGGACAGAAGTAACTTAGTCAGTGTATCTGTGCCATTGCTTAATCCTAAAAGCTCTTAAAACTAGTCACATTTCAAAACTCACAACTGGTAGAATTCTTTTAAAGAACTCACTGAAAAAAACTTCTTGCTCAATGCACAAAAGAAATACATTCTTAAATTGCTCTAAACACATAATGATAATAAAAAATATGGCAGACTATATGGATATGCTTTGGAAAATCTGATCACAATATTTGAAGTCAGTCACTGAGCAATATCAAAACACACTGGATGTGAGCATGTTTTCTTCTAGTTTTTAATTTCCTAACACAACCCTGCAAATGTGAGAACAAATCATTTTAGATCTATCTTAGTGTAGAATGTTGGGAGTTTTTCTTTGAGTGCACATATGATGAATAGTTCAGAGAGATGTTAGCCCCCCCAAAATGTCCTGCTATACTGTTTCTTCCACTGAACTGTAGTCACTTCACAGAAACAAATGCATACAGACAGCTGGAAAAAGAGATGCTAATAAACTGTAACTGCAGTAGTATGACTTCTAATGTGATGCAGTGCAGGGATCCATTTCTTCCCCTCTATTTGGCTCTTGCTGTCTAGAGAACTGTGTCCAGTTTGAGGCTCCATAATGTAAGAAAGGTGTTAGCACACCAGCAGCAAATCCAGCAGAGGACCCTGAGCTGCTGAAGGGAAGGCTCAGGGGAATACCTTTGCACTGTCTACAACTACCTGATCAGAAGACAGACAGAATCAGATTCTTCTTGGTGGTGCACAGGACAACAGGCAAAGGACTGAAGCTGTAATATGGAGAATAATGATTACATACAAAGAGCTTTATAACCTTAAGGTTGGTCACGTTCTGGGAAAGGGACCCAGAAATATTGTAGGTATGAAAGACCTGACTGTACATGGTCCTGAGTAACCAGATAAACTTCCCTGCTTTGACTATGAGGTTGGACTAGACGACCTCTGGAATTCCCTTCAAACTTAGTATTTTTCTATGATTCTATGATTTTAAATATAGCAAAACAGATAAACAAAACAAAAAGCTATACTTGAGCATACAGAAGTCAGATACTCAAAAAGATCAAGTACTGAACCTGGTGTTTGGGGAGAAGGAGAATGGGCATCCTTATTAGAAGTCGTATGCTGTGTCACAACATTTTCAAAGATATGTTAAAAATCATGAAGCAACTAAGAATTATTGATATATTTCAAGTGCCTTATTGTTTTTGTACTACATTCCCCACCAAACAACATTAAGGTTTTTCATGGGATTTGAGAAATCTGCACTCTCAGGTGAGGGTTGGTCTCTTCTCCCAGGCAACCAGCAACAGTCTCAAGTTGTGCCAGGGGAGGTAAAGGCTTGATATTAGGAGAAAGTTCTTGACAGAGTGAGTGATTTGCCATTGGAATGGGCTGCCCAGGGAGGTGGTGGAGTCGCCATCCCTGGAGGTGTTCAAGAAAAGACTGGATGAGGCACTAAGCGCTATGGTCTAGTTGACTGGATAGGGCTGGATGATAGGTTGAACTGGATGATCTTGGAGGTCTCTACCTGGTTGATTCTATGATTCCACTGTTCATCTCATCTCCATCCGTGTACTGGACCCAAATGGAGGTTGCTAAAGGGACTTAAAATTAACACTAGCAAGTTTCAGGACAGCTAACATTTTGTTTTGACTTACACTATGTAGCTAGAAATTTAAATGAGTGGAAATGTAGGCTTTATTCTCAACATGAAAAAATAAGACAAACCACAACATACACATAATTTCAGTTATTTTACTTTTATAACTATATGGATAGGACAGGGAGGTGATTAATACTCAAAACCAGGCAACTAAAACTGTCCATTTGAGAATTAAGTTTAATACTGACTACCTTAGTGAGCAAAAATAAATCTAAGTCCCTATTTCTACATACAGTAAAACAGTATCTGCCTACATCTTTTTTAATGTGAAGGAAATGAAAACACTCAAATTGCATGGTAAGGAAAAGAAATTAACTTACAGTTTTGTCATTACTAGAAGCAAACCCACTACCTACTGTTCAGAAAAGTCAAAGACTATATTTAGTAAAGGTCATTCCAAATGTCATATTATAAAAGCATAATTAAAATTGATATAAAAGTATTCAGATAAGCAACATTATCCTGTATTTCTTTCATTTTGCCTGCCGTAAGACAAAATAAATTCCCCAAACAGCTGCGGTTGGACTAGAAATACTTTGGCAATTTTTGCTATCAATGGATTAATATTTATAGGGAAATATTTTGTATTTTGAAGGAGCAGTCTCCTGGGCTATCACTGTGCTTTTATCACTGCAGATGTCCCTGAATATTTCCTTACAGCCAGGTTTAAAAATAAGTATATACAGATGGAAGTACAGCAAGATGATGCACAGTTGTAGTACCCCAGGCACTAATATTTTATGCACTTTTTAATGTTACATTTAAAAATTTATGAGCATCTACTCTGATAACCAAGTCCATCTGTATTCCAGAGGGTTAAACTTTGGCGTTATACACCATAAATATTCCATGTGAGTTGATTTGAGAAGCTAGCAATGAAAGGAGGAAGCCTGTTTTCAAGATCCCAATGCAGGGTACATCTTGTAAACTGGAAATAGTAGACCCTATATTAATTCCTTAAATTAAGTGCTGGAAGAAGCATTGCTTCTGTGGTCACTGTGATACCTGAGGTGAGTTAGATGATCTAAAAACTCTTCTATTAATGTAAGCATGATTATTTGAGTGAGTAGCCAACCAAGCCAACAAATACAATGTATGTAACAACTAGGAAGCAAAAGCAACTCAGTGAGCCATGTGCAGTTCCCAAATGTTAGTTTAATTGAAAAAGTGGAATCCATCACCTACTGAGATTTTATTTTATTTATTAAAGCAATGGAAAATCTCTTCACAAAATCCCCATGTAATGTCTGTTGACTCCTGAACTCTCTCCTAGGGAGAGAGAAGATAAAAGACATGTTCATGAGAAGCTTAAACCAATGTCTCAGTCAATTACATAATCTCTTATCTAAGCATGCAAGGACCACAAATCAGGCTAAATGAGAACAACAGTCTGCAGTTATTTTAGTACAATGCCTGGTACCTCTTACAAATCTGTACTATTATACACTTCTACATCAATATTTAGCCATTCAACATTAAAAAAATTAATGCTTTGAGATATTTTTTATTCACATGATACTGTCCATAGCATTTTGTTGTGTACTCCAATGAATAAAAACTGAATGTCCAAGTACTTCCAAAGCCTAAATTACCAATGTATCACCAATTAAATACGCATCTTCATAACACATTCAGATAAAAGACCATATTGTTACAACAGGAAACAAAAAATAGGAATATATAACGAAGAGCAAATACATATACACTGGTTATCCTGCTACAGTGTGTCAGTTGATGCTGAAGCAGAAAGTCTTGCTCTACTCCAATACCAATTTTCATATGCAAATATTTTCATTTGTGTCAACACCTACACAGTGAATACCAATCTGAACATCTCAAATGTGAGTGGGGATACTGTGCTAAGGCAAATAAAAGCAGACCCAAGTGACAGTCCTTGGAATTTTAGAAAAATAAACTAATAAAAAAACATATTTGAAGCAAGAGTGTTTGCTTGTGGCTTAAAAGTCACTGTAGAAATGGTTGGCATTCTCATTCAACCACATATATTACCAAACTGATGAGTTAGAACCCTTTTCATTAAACTGCAGAATGTCCTACATATATAAAGGGCCCCCATTACAAACCATGAGTTCAAAATACGAAGTTCATAGTTTTAGAATGCTACATAAGAATATGCAGTTCATAACTCCATATCAACAAAGCAAACAGAAAAAAAAAAGTAAAGCTAGTGATAGCACTTGCTGGCACAGATGTTGTTGCTCGCAAAAAGATTTGCTAGCAAAAGAGAGCTCAAATTTGTAATTGAAAGTTAGTACAAAACTATGCTGAATGCCAGTTTCTATCATGTCTTCACATATGTCCACTGGTTGCCTTGAATAGTTGAAGCTAACCAAAATTTTTAAGGAAAAAAAAAAAAAAAAGTCTCTTAGAATACAATCATTTACTTCCAGAAGAACAACTAATCTTCTCCAGAGTAGACATCCTCATCCCTCCCAAAACTATTTATGAAAGTAAGATGTAATCTCTGACATTGTTGAGCAGAGTAAATAATTTTATTATTTCCATGCAACAGTGAGAAAATGTAATCCATACAACTATTAGGTATAAAGCAAGCTGAACAGTAGGACAGGCCCTGATCAAAATTCCTTCTCAATGTAAGGGTATTTTTAGACAGAACTTGGAAGGCCTCATCAATCTCTGACAAAGGCAACTAGCTGTCTAATTCAGATTCAGAGTAGAAAAGCTTGTACACCTGAAAACCTCCAAGGGAAAGATGTGCCTTTAAAAGACAAGCTAGAAATTCTCCTCAGCAAAGACTTTTATGATGGGACAGTATATTTTGATGTTTCACCAATAGGCAATAAGCCATTAACTGCTATCTTGAGCAACATCCTCCTTTTACCTCTTAGCAACATAGGCAGATATTTGTGATTTCAATTTAGTGCACATTTGCAGTCAAAGTAGCAGTTAATCACAGGTGACAGCAAAAAGCTGTGATTGGTATGTAACCACACTGAGAAAGGTTTAAAATTCCCTCCAGATAAACCTCTGGCACAAGTGGGACAGAATATTACCCCAGGCTAAGTAAGATCTCATCAAGACATAGCACGCTGCCAAGCATCCATGTGCATCCAGTCATTTGAAAGATGTTCTGTGCATCAGACTCCACTCTGAGGTAATACCTCTTGAAAATACTCCCATGAAAGAACCTGACTTGGCCTTTGTTTTAGCATTACACATTCTTACACAAGATAGGTAAACACCAAAACCACATGTAATTTGTTGGTAAATTAAAGAGATTGTTCAAAGGCATGCACTGCACAGAATTATTTTTCAAGTTACTACGCTAGATATGTGATGCCATCCAACTTTACCAGCTAGCATGCTGCTGCTCTTCTGCTATGGCTGACAGTGGTTCAGATAAACACAGAAACAACCTACGTCAGCGAATACCTTCCAACTAAAGAATAACAACATGCAGAGGATGCCACTTGTGCTCCCAGACAACAACTAGATGACCAGAGATAATAACAGTACAAACAGCAAGTGAGAAAGGACAAAGAAATCAAGGCCAATGAAAGAAAGAGGATACTGAAATAGCACAAAGATAGAGTGAGCAGTAGATTTAAATCAGAAGACAAGCCTTTGCAGCAAAGTTTTTCAGGATTCATCTTACTCTATATTAGCGGTTTACAAAGTAGCTGTCCACATATCAGCTGCTCACCCTAGGCTACCCTGGAGAAAAACAGGTTCTTAAAACCACTCACACTCCAAAAGTATCTATGCGTGCGACCTTTAGGGAAGAATCAGACCCATGATTTGCTGGGATGCACACAGTGTTGCTAATGAGAGGAAAAATACAGGATTATACAGAGGAACACTTGGAATTTATTCATAGATTAAGTCAAATATTTTTAGAATGTTAATTTTATTATGGGAAGTTGCTTTTGGATTTTTTGTGGATTTTTTTCTGTTTGTTGTTATGGTTTGGTTGGTTTTGTGGTTTTTCTTTTTGTTGGAATTTCATCTTCCTAACAAGTATATCCTGTAAGAGATACAAATATGCTGCATAATTTTCAGACCAAAATATGCTTCGGCATCAAAATATGTCTTAACAGCTCTGCATACTGCATCTAGGCAGGTATTCATGTTGTTTCATTAATAACTAATTAGAATAACCTTTAAGCTTTGCTGCATCTCACTTTCAGACTGTGGTAATTGGTTACATCATCTCCAAATTCCAAATAAGCATTTTGCCTTTGCTGTATCTTGAGCCATTTCAGCTATTTTACTATTTTATCCTGCAGAGAACAGGGTAGCATTTTCTGTTATATTGAAGGTAACCTACATACTCACTGCAACAGCCAACAGATTGTCAAGCCCTTGATACATAGGTATGTTTTTTCACGGTCATTCTATACTTGCAGAGGTTTAACCTTCTGTCAACTTAACTAGAGGAAAGTGGAGCAACATTTGTCTAATGAGATGGTCTACCCTTGCAACATTTAACAGTGGTAAACATGATCCTCAGGGTCATATGTTTATCAATATGGTGATGTCAGCATTTTGCCTCAGCACAAACAAAGTTTGGCCTTAGTAAACTGAAAAAGCAGATCATCCCACAGGTATTTTCAATGTGAAATGGACAAAGTAGTATGGGTATCACCTTCCTCCTAAAATATCTATGGGAAATATATGGACAAAGGAATCAGAAAAGAAGTAAATCTCTCTCAGTAAGAAAGGAGAAATTAAACAAAAAGAGGGAAAAATATGCATTCTTCTAGTTTGTTGAAAATACTGCTTCTGGACAAAATTGACACTTAAGTTTTTGTGTTATGAAGGATCTACAAACATGGCTGAAGGTGAGAATGAGCCACCACCATGTTTCACACAATGTTTGCATCAGGTTCCACTGTAAGATACAGCCATTACATAGTAGTGTTTCTAGGCAATAAGTACTGAAATACATACACCTGTTTTCTTCCAGTCTCACTATGTTAGCAATTCTTAATGTTATATATCCCATGCAGTGTGTATGTGAATTGTTTTTCCAGTTATTTTTTGTTCTACAGCTCTCTCCCATATGCTGCATTGTCATGGGTTTAGCCAATTCAATCTACTGGTAAGTATTCAATATCATGTTGCCTTCGTGCCAGTTTTAAAATCAAAGTGTTGGATGGAGCAAAGTATCATGGGGCTTGAAGTCGCAGCATGAGAGGCTTTTTGTTTCCAGTTGCCACTTCTGCTTTCTGGTTTTTGGGATGCTGGTCTTTTCCACCGGGCTGGGCTGTGGGCTTGGAGGATGGGGATGCTCATTTCATACCTGGCTTCTGTTGCTGCTTCTGCTATTGCTCTTCTGTGAAACAGCTAAGATAATTATGCATTGTATTATTTCCATTAAACTCCTTATTTCAACCCAAGACTTCTTCTGTTAATCTTCTTCCTGACCTTTGGTGGGGGAAGCTTATTTGTGAGAGCAGGCTGACTTTAACCAGGACATCATGGACAACCAGGGCAGCTGTTCACCCCATTATCTTGGACAGCAAACGTCCATAGTGCTGATATAGTCAAGTTGATTTTAGTTCATTTTGTGGATCTATTTTACTTCCTTTAGAAATAAGTTCTAATCAGTTTTAACTATTCATGCTCTTTAATTAATGAAGGTTTAGATCCATTGTAGCAGTTCTGAGAAAACTGACATACTTGCAGCTTTGCATCTCTTACTATCAAGTGTCTCTGAAAAAAATGCTTTTCTGATCCCTCCAAACACCATTAGATTTTCCTTCATTCTTAGATTTTTATACTATTTATTTAAAAGACTGCAATGTTTAAAAGAGTATTATATACTAGCAACCATAGTTAGATTAGAACTGTGTGCTGGATAGTTCCACTTGTAATACCTGAAATTAATAAAATGGAGAGGGAAAAGTCTTTTATTCCTTCATATTTATATGTATACTTCATAGAACTTTGTGCCTAGTCATTTCCACCTAGAGTTAACTAAGAGTACAGTTAGTAGGAACTTAATATTCCAAACAGAGGCACTCTGGAAGAAACAAATAATAGCATAAAATTTACATTTGTAAGAGTGGTTCAGAGAAATTTATACAAGGCATGCCAGAGGATTCAAGCAGAGTGCACTGTTCCATTCCAACTCAAGGGGAAAATAACTACAGAGCTGTACAAGTCACATATTTTTGAGATGAGAAAGAACGCTAAGTACCTTTACTTAGCTGTCTGATTAACCAGTAAGACAGAAATACACTTTGTTGCTCTTGCTTTACTTGAAATGATTTGAATAAATTGACTCTAAAAATTTGTGGAACAAAGCTCAAATGATATTACTCCTACAGCAAATACAATGAAAATGCATAAAATAAAACCCAGAAAGCCAGAGTACCCTTTTATATTAATGAAGTGTTTGGGACAAATTCCCCTTTATAGCTCCTGTAATATAATGATGAAGTGCTATAGCACCATGCAGTGTGTGGCTTCTTTTCATGTTTTGTTCTTGATCAAAAGCTAAAGCAACAGGAAAAAAAGAGCATTTTACTATCAAAAAAAAGCTGTACTGGCATGAAAGTGTTAGATAGTATTGTCCTGCTCTGGCAGGGGGGTTGGACTTGATGATCTCCTTGGGTCCCTTCCAACCCCTATCCTGTGAAAGAGATGTAATTCCTACAGGACTGATGACCTACACAGAAACCCAGGTTTTAGCCAGGATAGAGCCAGCATCCATATTATAAAAAGAAAGATTTATAAACTCATCTACAATTGC
Organism: Tricholaema leucomelas; assembly: GCA_013400475.1. Taxonomy (NCBI): domain Eukaryota; kingdom Metazoa; phylum Chordata; class Aves; order Piciformes; family Lybiidae; genus Tricholaema lacrymosa; species Tricholaema leucomelas. The sequence goes on from WAAF01015161.1 coordinate 232,498, forward strand.
ACTGGACATATCAGCATAATGCTGAGAAAGACAGCATGCCTTTTTCATGTATAATGAGATTGAGATGGGTTTACATTCCCAAACAGTGTTTGAGGTCATTCTCAGAAGTTATGTATACGTAGAAGAAAAGGGAATGGAATTCATTAACCCCAGGATTCCAACATGACTACTAAAAATACAGATACAATCCATCATTTCACATCTATCAGTTACTACAGAAAAAAAAAAAGAAACCTAAACTTATCAAGTTAAATCACCAGAAGTTAACTGCAGGCTAATTTTTTTGTTCAGTATGAGCAGGAAGCAGACATCTATAGTCAACAGAAGATAACACTTTGGTCAATGTAGCAAGTGAGAAATGAAAGTCGTGCTTACTTTAGAGCTGTTGGACCAGTTCTGTAAATACGAACAACATATACAAGACAAAAGAGCATCCAGAAGGCAATGCTATTTTGACTGGAAATTGCCATCAGATCGTATCGCCAAAAATATTCCCACTGTTAAGAAACATAAGGATAGCAGCCACTTGGCAGAAGGTTTATAGACATAATCTATTTGTGCTAAGCAACCTAGAACAAAATGTGCAGTGTTATACAATCCTCAACCCAAAGCAGCTTGGGAAATATTTGCTTTAAGTCTGTAAAAAAGCCAAATTATTGCCATTCTTCCAATAGAACCATGCAAGAGGAGGCAAACAGGGAAAAGTTGAAGTTATTCCTTCTTTACTTCCTTCCTCAAATTTCGCTCTTCTAGGCTGTGCAGGACAGCAGGCGTTTCAAGTCTTGCAAGAGAATCTCATGCACTGAACTTTCATAGCTTAAAAAAATTAAAATCTAACTACTAGATAAAAGCTTATGAGATTCAGTCTCAACAGGATTGTCAGACTCAGACCAAGCTCTGCAGATTTAAATTATTTAACATGCTTGAATTGACCTCCTTGAGATACTTAACACCACTTTAATTTGTGTCAATTGTCAACAATATTCAAGGAACAACTTCTCAAACCAAAAGTAAACAAAGAGAAAAAGGTTTTTAAAAAAGAAAGAAGAAAGGATCCATTTTGAGTACATAAATATTGCAGGACTCAAATCTTAAAATAATTTTTTTGTTCTAGCACAAACACAAAGTCAATTGAGCACTGCTGCATCAGAAGGAAGCTTTCAATTTTTGCTGCCACTCTGCAAACAACACTTAAATTGTTCCAAGTACAACTGATGTGGTTAACTTTATTATTCTATGTATTAGCTGAATTGGTTGAAACTTAAGGATACATTCCATAAGTAACAAAAAAAAAAAAAAACAAACAAACAGTTGCAGGCTTTCTTTTTTTTTTTTTAAATGTACCCTTTCTAATCATAAATTAAGCAGAAAATACATGTTTCCCTTCATAATGAACAGACACTACCATAGCTCAAATTTACCTGCTTTTGTAATCAATCATAGAATCATCGAATCAACCAGGTTGGAAGAGACCTCCAAGATCATCCAGTCCAACCTAGCACCCAGCCCTGTCCAATCAACTAGACCACGGCACTAAGTGCCTCATCCAGGCTTTGCTTGAACACCTATTCTTTTAACACAGAGAATATTTTTCAGAATATCAGGAAATGAGAGGACTAGAGGGAATGGAGCGAAGTTGGAGATGGATAGGTTCAGGCTGGATGTGAGGAGGAAGTTCTTCACCACGAGAGTGGGTTGCACAGGGAGGTGGTTGAGGCGCCATCCCTGGAGGTGTTTAAGGCCAGGCTGGATGAGGCTGTGGCCAGCCAGATCCAGGATAGGGTGTTCCTGCCCATGGCAAGCGGGTTGGAACTAGATGACCCTTGTGGTCCCTTCCAACCCTGACTGATTCTATGATATTTTGTCAGTCACTGCATTGCTCCCTTCAGTAGATAAATTAAATGATGTGCTTTAGCCAGCATCATTTGTTCAAATACATATATTCATTGTGCTATTTGATCTGGGCATAATGTAATCAGCTTCGATTACAGACATTGCTATCATCTGTTATGCTTGTAATTAATTAATCACCATTTAATTAATTTCCTGTTAACACATCAGATGTGTTGCCACCATGTGATGCCATTTTCTATTAGCTGGCTATTGGAGTCTCCTCCCACCCCAGGTGTGGCCACTTTGCCCTTCCTGTCCACTCCCCTTTATATTCTGCCTCAGGAAAACTAGAAGCCCTAAGTTAGGCCCCTTGTGGGCCAAGGGATCCTCTACCTGGCATCACTGGTGAGTCCCCATGGTGTGCACTGGGTGAATTGGTGGAGGATTTCAAAGGCCGGGGGGCCGCTAGGCCCCCCGGCTAGCTAGGGTTAGGCTCAGCAACCATTACAACATCGTCCACAGGTGCTGGGTGTGTGTCTTTGCTGGAGCTGATTTCTTTTGTAAGGTATTTTAGCTGTTTGAGGCTCTTGCCTCAGGCTCTGAGATGACTGCAAAAACGGTGATGGAGAAGAAGAGCTCTTCAGACAGAGTGAGAGTAAGGAGATAAGAGCAGGAGGGAGTAGGGACTGCTTTAGGAAGGTGAGATGTGGTGGAGAATCAGATTGTTAGGGACTGGAAGGGAACTTGAAAGATCATTTAGTTAGGGTTAGCATCAATGACCACTGCAACAGCATGCATGGGTGTGCCCAAAGATGGATGTGCTGGGCTAAGTGCCCAAAGAGTAGGGGACAGTAGAGTTAAATCCAGCTGGCAGCACTATTACTCCTCAGGCCTCAGTGGCGGGACCACTTCTCACAGAATCATAGAATCAACCAGGTTGGAAGAGACCTCCAAGATCATACAGTCCAACCTAGCACCCAGCCCTAGCCAATCAACTAGGCCATGGCACTAATTGCCTCATCTAGGCTTTTCTTGGACACCTCCAGGGATGGCAACTCCACCACCTCCTTGGGCAGCCCATTCCAATGCCAATCACTCTCTCTGAGAAGAACTTCCTCCTAACATCCAGCCTATACTTCCCCTGGCACAGCTTGAGACTGTGTCCCCTTGTTATATTGCTGGTTGTCTGGGAGAAGAGACCAACCACCTGGCTACAGCCCACCTTCAGGTAGTTGTAGACAGCAATGAGGTCTGCCCTGAGCCTCCTCCTCTCCAGACTAAACAACTCCAGCTCCCTCAGCCTCTCCTCATAGGGTTTGCGTTCCAGGCCTTTCACCAGTTTCATCGCCCTTCTCTGGACACTTTCCAGCATCTCAACATCTCTCTTGAATTGCAGGGCCCAAAACTGGACACAGTACTCAAGATGTGGCCTGACCAGTGTTGAGTACAGGGGAGGAATAACTTCCTTCATCCTACTAGCCACGCTATTCCTGATACAGGCCAGGATGCCACTGGCTCTCTTGGCCACCTGTGCTATCACAGTACGACACTGAAAGAGTGTGTCCAAGGGGTAATGGACACAAACCGGAGCAAGAGGTTCCACCTCAAGATGAGAAGAAAATTCTTTCCTGTGAGGATAATTTTAAGAGATCTTAAATATTCAATAAAGTAATGTTGACTAAAGGCTATGAAGTATTTGGATTCCTTAAACAAAACCCCAGCATAACTTCCTCAGCAATTGTAGTGGACAAAATTATATCATAGAAGAAAATATAATTGCTGTTACTACTTCCAAAGTCCTATGCAGATCCTGGAAGCACTGTATCTATCTGGGGTGGGGGGAGAGAAGGAGAGCAAGGACAAGGAGTCATCTGTGATGTTTATATAATCACATATGTGAGCATATGCAGACCTATATATTTATGGATAACTTCTGTGAAACTAAGTTGGCACATGAAAGCTTAAACTGAAGTCACATGAAGTACCTGCCAGTCCACTTGTGGAGAATGCCTGTCTTTTTCACTGTGCACAATATGCACATCGGAAACTGATGTCCAGTGACCTAAGTCTTCATTAGTGCAGAAGTGTTTTGTGTCAACCATTCATCTCAAAATTAAAACTGCTTCTAGAAGCAGAAGCCACAGTGTGCCTCCTCTATTTGTGAGCATGTTGCATTTTCTTAGCTTGTAAAAGCTGTATTATAGATCACTGTGGATAAGGCTCTTCCCACACTGACATGTTAATAACAGTCTCTGCCTCTTAGATGAACTTCTGTTGGGTCTCTACTCAGTCAAAACATTTTATCAACAGCTTTTTCCTTTGGCAATTCAGACTTTAGGCCAATTCCACTTATACATACCTGTGGGTAACTTTACTGGTGTAAGTAATTCAATGGATTTAAATGAAGATACTCAAATATTTAACTTCTACAGCACAGAGATAGCATTTGTGGGATTTTGTACTAACACCAATACCTTTTCATTTCTGCTAAACAATTCTAAAGATATGAATAACCATGAATCAAGTGTAGCTACTCTGAGAACTGCCAAGAAACAACACATCAACAGCCTCCTCATTTAAGTCTGTTACTATTTTTTTTCTTCTTTTATCCAGATAACCTTAAGAAAATATACTTACATAGGAATATATTACTATATGGACATTACTTGCTTTGCACTTCTTCTAAACTTATCCAGGATCTGAAACACTATACGAGAAAGCACTTGATGATTTGTCTCTTGGAAAATTTCCACCCACCATCACCAGTTTCTAGTTTCAGAATTCCTCTCCAGCAGCACAGTTCTTCAGTACACTAACCACTCTGAATAGAAAGGAGACAAAAGCAGTGAAAAACTGCTACAAAAAGTTTAAATATTTTCCAAGATTTTAAAAGCTCTATTGATGTTCACAGATCTGAGGGGCTGGGAAAGAGCTACATGGGCTTTGATATGCTTGGCTGGCTTAAGATCCACTACACGAACCAGGCCTTGAAATGTAACCTGCAGCAATGTCCTGACTGTATGTCAGATGAGATGAAAAATGTAACACCTCCAGGAAGTCTGTAAAAACAAGAATAATTGCATCAGTGGGCTTATGTCTCTTGTTATAGATAACCTGGGGATCAAGACTGTGAAGATCCACCTGTCACACAGTGTGATCCTAGGAACTGTGATCTAAAAGACTGAAGCAATTGCGAAGAGAATGAAAGGAAAAAGAGCTAACCCCTTGCCTTGCTCTAGCAGTCTTTTAGTCAAAAGGTGGCTTCTTCTGCCATTCTGCAGGAAAAAAAAGACAGCAAAGAGTATGGACCATTTGGAGATTTCACGGATGGTCCCTAAGCTGTGTTCTTCTAAAATTAAGTATAAAAACCAAAATAAGAATGCTGGATATTTCTCTCCTATCAAGTGACCAACAAATACATGAGAATGTATTATATTGTAATTACTATTCACCTTGAACAGTTTCCTCTCTCATAAAGGGAAATTTTAAAGGTCAGAGACACATTAATTGGAGAATTATCGCTGCACCATTGTTCTCCTTGAGAGGACTAACACAGCGCCACTGATAAATTTGTTTCTGTAACTACAATAAGCAGCCTCTCCTAAAACTATACTGATACAAAGCACACTGTTATAACAATCAATTCTAGAAAATGAAATCTGTGAGCCTTGAAAACACCTCGTAATTTCACATTCTCTGGTATGAAGAGGAAATAATGTGAAAAGACTAGCAAGAGTTTTTGTTTCAACCTAGCATGACTTTTTTTCCCCTAGGTACTTAGTGGTTTGTAGAAACACTTTTCCAGCAAAAAATGACAGTCCAGAAAATGAGAAAGGAATCTGTCTATGCTTGCAACAATTTGCATCACTGCAACCTTTTGCACATCACTGCAGAAATCGTTGGATACACATGCATATAATTCAAATACGTAAATTATGTATTTATGTATATGAGCACATGCAATTACCCTTTTATGACTTACCCTAAACCCTTGCATAACATTTCCATTCTTTCAAAGAGATTTAGACAGCTTTGCTAGCTATTTGCCTACAAAAGTGCCTGGCTCTCTTAGTGTCCTAACAGAGATGCATGGCAGCAGTATAGAGAAAGGCAGAGAAAACAACTGAGTTCATTTCAGAATGCCAGAGTGAAAGGGTACTCCACAGGCACATCAGGAAGCTACCAACGAATACATGGATCAGTGAGCCATTCCCACCTTCTCAAATTATTGAGACAAGCTATCCTGCTGCTAGTATTGCTAGAAAAGTACAACAATAATAATAAGAAAAATGAAGACCTTACCTTATTTCAATGACCATGACAGCACAATACTCCAGACAAACTGAAGAATATAAATTTGCTGGGAAATCTTCATTAAAATTTTTGATTCAGTAGATAACAGAGTCACTCATGTAAACACTGAAGCTTTAGGGTTGTGCTTTTTAATCTCTGTGACAGGTAAGTGTATTCTTTTCTTCCATGGGTGTCCCAGTTTAGGGCCATGAGCTACCCAGGACTGGAGGACAGAGATGACTCTTACTCCTTTTGAAGAGTAAGAATGGAGATACTGCACACTGGTTGGAAGTTTAAAGGGAGATTCTGTTTACAGGTGCATATGTGCAAAAGGCAATCATGTCGAAGGAATACATCCACAAGCTAGGCCAAGTCTATTGGACTAAAACCTTCTAGAATCCTCAACCCCTTCCACCCTCAGCAGGCCTGAGAGTAGGCTACAACTGCCCTCCCCAGCTTAGGCCTACAAGGCCTCAGCAGGCCACATGATGCAGCTCAAAATCCTCTGCCAGCAAGAAGCCTTCTGCCTCACACAAACCATGAAATAAGTAGGGGTGTGCTTTTCCCAGAGAAAAGAAGTGAAGGGAGGAAAGGCAGGGAGGAGAAGAGACCGCTATCAGCCAGGCACTGCATTATAAGCTGTGATACCAGAAAGCAGAATGGGATAACAACTTTACACTACCTTGGGACAAACAGGTCCATCTCCTGGGACACAACTTTGTCTCCGGAGTTTTCTTAAGGGAAGCTCCCCAACTACCCCTCCTAAACTACCACAAGTTTTGCAGTCAGTGTCAGGTCTAGCATACCACATCTGACATCCAATATTTTGGGAGGAATGTGTCAGATCTCTGGTTTTATACTCAGAAGCAATTTGGCCAGTTAGTGGATTGAACTGTCTTGTTTTAGACACCCCCACTACCTATAATGTGGGATGAGATTCACCAGCACTGCCTATGGAAAAGGTTACAATAAGGACGAGTTTTAAACCTTGTTCTTATAAAAACAAAGTAATTTTAGCTGGAAGTAACCAACATCACTTTTTCCAGTACACCCAGACTTATCTTGACAAGAAAAGTAGTTCAGAATGCCGACTTTATAGAGATGTGTGGTGGTTTGGGTGTTCTCCCCCCCTTTAGAAATCACCCAGACTAGACTCAGCCGGCTCTGGAAATTTGAATGAAGCTTATATTTACAGCTAGCACAATATACAAGCAGATATTTACAGTATATACAGTTATAGACAGAAATATACAGGGTAAAAAGGTAATACAGAAACACAACTCCCCTCCCAGAAACCTGAGTCCCCAGGAGGGGCTCCCAACCGCCCCTTCATCTTCCCCCTACCCCCATCAAGCTTACCCCAGTCCCAAGGAAGAAATGGAGGTTCGGCCAGGGGGTTAGGAAGCAAAGTGGATTAGAAAAGAAATGGAGGGTAAGGTTAGAGATGCAGCTCAGCCAGCAGCAGAAGTGCCGAGTGTGTTATCTATGTTTTGCTTTTTGGTTTTAGACATCTCAGCAAGCCTATAAGCAAAGTAGACATCACCATCGCTTTCCTTCCACAGCCTGTAATCTAATTCTTCTCACCAAAACATTCTAGCTAGCTTCAAACTAGCACAAGATGTCTTGAGAAGTGGCCTACAAATAATTTGCATATGAATGACATACAAGGTGCAGAGGAGAGCACATAAAAAAAGCATATTTCTGATCTCTTTCCCAACTACGCTTCACACCACCCTGAACTTCATAGTATGGGGCAAGGGGAGGAACACATCGTTGCTACATTAGTCTGTGTATGAAGCTGAGCACTAAATCTCAGCTGGCACAAGATGCCAAAACTTCGCTGAAGATGTAATTAAAGCATCTCCTGGGGATTATTAATCCTTTAAGTAGTATATTCTTTGGAATATGATTGGAGTGATAGATAAGACAATAATTTATTGCTAACAAGGTCTTACACAAAAACAATGGCAACAACAAAACAAATTCAACTAGCTACAATATACACTGAGTGGGAGCACTGGAAGAGAACAATACAGTTCCATGGACTTAAGCTACCTCATGGCTTGCAAAGCCAGTGGGTTTTGAAAACTGTTTGTTAATGACAGTTTGCAACACTGTGGTAAACCAAGGCCTGTAATTTTCAGATTTTATTTTTAGCAATACTTATTGGAGCAATGTGGCATTCACAGCTATAAAAGAAGAGATTAAAGAAAGGGGGAGAAAAGAGCCCATGCAGAATTAAAAGCCTTTCAAGTTTCCTGAAAAGAGTTTTTCAGAACAAGAGGTGGGTTGTATAGTGATTTTCTTCTATTCCTTAGGAAAAGGATAGAAGCCTAGATTCAAGGGCATAGCATATGCAAAACACATTCAGTGTGAAATGCCTGACATTGTATCATATTAATAAAAAGCTGCTGCTAGCAAAATAGATAGCCAAATTGAAACACACAACCCACTTCTACACAAAAACAGCGAAGGAAATATTAGCTAGAAAAAATTATGTCAAGATATACACCACTTGTTTTTTTTCCAGCTGTCCTTACTCCACACTGTAGTCAGGATCATACCGCAAAACCAGACAGTCCATTTACAATTACCTTTAAGGGGAGGTCATTAAGGCAGAAGATACTCCTTCTTAGCTTAAATTATCATTCCTGGCAACTGGAAAGCTTTTTAACATTTTTAGCATATAGACTTATTTTCAACATCATCTCCTCTTTGCCAGAATGCTCAGGCAGACATTTTTGTATTGGTTTCTTTCCAGAGCTGACAAGTCCTGCCACAGCCATTTTTTGTCAAGAGGCTCTGAAACCCTATTAAGTCGTTGTAGTTCGGTTTCTGATCTAGGCATATTTGTGTTCGTTGGCTTTTCTCAAATTGTGAATTTTAAAATTACATGCTATCCTTAAAATTATCCTGACCTTAGCAAATGCTCCCTCTCTGAGTGCCATGAAGTTTGTTAATATTACAGCTCAACCTTTCCTTTCCTCTGCTTTTTACAATTTCCTAAATACATTCATGTCTTCTTTGCAATCATGCACTAAACAGTCTCCAGAAAATAAAAAATAACCAAAAGAAGAGTCAGGAAAACAAACCAAACATTCTCCTTCCAAATAGTTGCAAGTTAATTCAAAAATGCCAGGACAAAACTTACAGTGAAGGCACTAATTGTGAACCTTAACACTCAGCTACAAGCCCAGCCTGCTGGACCACCTGTTATCAGCAAAGGGAACAGAAAATTGTAGCCCATTTCCTCCCATGTTTTTCTTACCTCAAGAGCAAAATAACGCTGCAATGCAAGAATATGTGCACCTCGTATTGAGGTTAGGATTCAATATGACATAACACAACTTCAAATTAAAAATGGCTCAGTCACTGTTAGCAGTCTTACTGTGGTTCAAGGTTTAAGAGCAAGCATGGATCTACAGACTCAGGCTGCAAGACACTTATCTCCAGTTGCTTTGTGTGACACGAACCATGAGTTTCTGTGCAATTCATAGCTTGTCAATGGCATTACTTTCAAAAGATCATGGAAGAACAGCATTAGAAGTTCTTACAACTGCCCAGAGACCTCAGGGGATTCAAGAATAAACAATATTCAGCAGCCAAAGCATGAGAACATTTTGGCAGCTTTATTCTCTTTAAATTGCAACCTGCTTCTGAAAACAGTTTCAAAAGATCTAGCACAGGAGGTTTCCTTACAGCTCTCATGAGTTGCTAGAATAAAAAGTAAAAGCGAAAAGCTCTTTCAAAAGTGAATCTTTTTATTTCTCACTACAACTACTATGAAAACACCTGCCTTTTATGCAGTGTTTGTATAGCTAATGTCTTAACTGTCATGAAGTAATTTCCATTGCTGGGTTTTTCTCTCATTCTATATACAGAGGTTTGCAATGAAACAGCAATCTCTCCTCCCCTGGGTCAAATCCTGCCAAGATTTGCCCATACCTCCTGTACAGTTTCTGGCATTGTGCAGCAAGGCAGTATTTAATTGAGAAAAGTAAGAAAACAAAACATACGTGAAAAATTGTGTTGCACAGTGTGGGGGTGCATTTTGTCCTAGTTGTACATGTATCCACTTCCTGATTCTTATGAAACATGTGCATGAGTATAAACATAATTTGCTTTTACTGTTTTATTCCTTGTCATCCTAAGAAGCTGGGTTTTTTCTCTCTAGTGCTGTTAAAATCAACTATATTTTGGACAACTTTAAATTTCTTTCACTGTAAATAATGGTAATGGGCTGTGTGCACAACATGCCCTTAGTTTGTCTGAAATCCCTTCACTTGGAGTCTGTGCTGCTGTGGAGATCAAAGCATAGAAACAACCATCCTCTTGGATGCCAGATGTGTTATAAACAGAGCTCATAGCAGAACTTATACCTGTTTTATTTGCCACAAGCCTTGTTCATGGCATATCTTTCCTGTTCTTTGTTGTTTCAATCTGCTTATTCTCCATCTTGCTACATCATTCAGAAATAAATGAATGCCTTAGCTGGGAGATAAAATATCTTTCAAAGTGTATAAAGACTAACAAATTTTCCAGGACTTGCTAAGCAAAATAGAACAAAAAAAAACAACCAACAACATTGCTTTTATTGCTTTTTCCCTTGAGTTGTCAGCATTTCCTTCCTTCCCTTCATGTATCTCTGATCTATTTATAAAGACCTTTATGTGCAAATTGCATTCATCTATCATTAATTTTTTTATTACACAATGGTAGTTTTTAAGCATAAGGAGGTATTGTCACTTCTTTCCTCTTTAGTGTCTTTAAAATGTGGTAGAAACTGTTTTTCTTTTAAATCATAGCTTTCTGTGATTTTGTAAGCTGTCTCTCTCAATTCTACCTCCTTCCCCCCATCTGACAATTCTTGTAACTCGGGTGTAAATAAATAAATAACTAAATTAAAATAATAAAATCATAGACTGGATTTTCACTAACTGCAAATTGATAAAGTACTGGTTTATCAATTATTTAAATCTGTGTGAATTTTACCATAATGTGGGTATAAACTATTTTCCTTTATATTAGAGGTTTGTTTTTTTTCACTTTTGTACATAGCTACAAAGCAAACAATAATGAAGAAGCTAACCAATGCTTCCAACTGAATATTAACTTTAATTTGAATATGTATAGTGCAGAGAAGAGCAACTAGCAAGCAAACACGGAAGTAGTATAAATAATAGCTATAACTGTCCTTACATCACTAGTAATACCTTCTTCCACAATACTCCAATTATTTCAGACGCAGTAGACTGTTCATTTGGGCAACAACAGGACCTAAATTGGTGTACTGGACAGTCAAGCCAGCGACTGAGAGGTGCTTCTGGCTTCCCACTTGACTCTAAGCTTCCACAGAGTCACACAAATGGGCGGCACTTCCTATCCCCTTTACTTGGCCAGGAAATTACTATACTGGCACAAGATCCATTCTCAGTTATAGAGAGTCTTTACCATCTTAATATTGACCAAAATTAATGCCCTGTATTCTCCCTGTATTAAACACATGCAGCTAGTAAAGAACATGATATTTTACTTCTCTGGCAGCTCTGGCTATGACAACTACAGCAGCTGCATGTGTTCTGGAAAGCAACAGGAGTAATAAACTTACTACCTACAGATTGCCTGCAAATGCTCTTCAGTTATATTTGCTGGGTGTAGAGTTAGCCATTGGCTCACTGTGCTATGAAAATGCAACCCCCTACTTTCTTTTCCTTTGCAGTAGCTTCATATTAGGCTGAAATTCACTTAGCAGCAGCACTCATTTGCATACAGGACAAGATCTCTGAGCCTAATACCCTTTTCAAATAGGACAGCCTAGATGATAAATTAGGTTTTTCTAACATCAAAACAGAACGCTAGATCCAAATACCAAAAAAATAATAAATCTCTAGGCTGAAGAGAAAGGTGGTTTGGGGTGAAGTTGTGAGTACTGCATCCTCACTGAACTTCTCTTCAAGAGTGTCTGCTCTTTCTAGAGTGGCAATAAAGAGGGATGAGGAGAACTGTAGACTGCTTTCTGCTTCTTCCTGCTAGAGAACAGAGGTCAAGGAGGAAGCCCAACTCTATGTAGAAGCATAGCAGGGAGGGGCACAAGCAACTATAGGAACTGATGCTATAAAACATTATCAAAAATTTCTAATGTTTCTAATAGAAGAATGAGATCTGCAAAGAGAGCTCTGATGAAAACTCTAAGACAAACTATCTTTAGCTTTTTCCTTTCCAAACATTATGTTTGGAAAGGAAAACTCCCTGTCACGGGAGTTTTGAAGGATAAGTGCAGCTATTTTCCTATGGCAATCAATATATTTTACATGCAGTTTTATACATATTATGCTATGCAGCAACCTTCTGAAAAACAACTGAAAGCGATTCAATAGCAAAGGTTAATAACCTGAGACAACATCACATGCAAGGAAGCCTATGTATGTTACAACAATGATAGATAAGTAGTTTGAAGGGTGAGAAAGTAAAGATTAGGCACTCTATAAATGTGTTTTTATATGCAAAGTCTTCAACTTAAAAGCTTATGCTTTATACCTGTTCAAAAGAATCTTTTGAAAGCAAAGAAAAAGCTTCTTTGAAGTGCTTCTTAATGTACCCAGCAAAATAGAACTAAGAAATTAAACGGATTGGATATTGGCAGGAAAAGGACTAATTAACGCAACCAGGTAGGTGGCAAGCTTCAAATATGACTGTAGTAGCACAATGACATTAGCAAAAAGACATGAACTCTTGTACTCAAAAAAACATAAGACTGTGACTGAGTTTCTTGATTGTTGTCTCCAGTTTTTCCATCAAAGTGCTTTATGTTCTAGAAGTACCTGTTTTCACTCATTGGCTGCAAAGGGCACATGAATTTGTCTGCATTCAAGTGGAGTGGAAGATTCTGGTAAAGCAAGGCAAAACTACACCAACTAAGAAAAACTACTAATATTACAGTGATGTTGCTACACAGATGAAACAGCCAGTAATCTCATAGAAATAATCTCATACTCTCATCAAATATTAACCAAAGGAATCACCTTGTTCTCTGCCCCATTTCAGTCCACATCATGCTTGGTCTTAGTTAATATACCTGTTAAAGATGTCAGCAAGGAGTGTGCCGCTTAGCCCTCAGATCCCAAAGGTACAGGAGAACCCACTTAATGTGGTTCAATGTTCCACATCTCTTCAGGCTTACTGTCTGAGTATGACTGAAATCTTGAGGTCACAAAGTAACAACAAAGCTCTATTCAAAAAATTAGCTTTATGATTGTGTGACTTAGATGCTTACATATGATAATGTAGTCTTTGAATAATACTAAAACCAGTTGTTACCAGTTGCCAAAAATGATGCAAGACACCTATCAGCCCAGCCTCTGTGCTTATTATGTCTCATGCAAAGAGCCTTTAGAGTTACTGGAAAAGTTTCTGCTGAGTTTGAGGTATGTAGTTAATCAGCAAGAGATATTTCTGGGGCAGGGCAAATTACTTTGGTTCGGAAATCTTTCTCATCTTGCCTGTCTTTTTTTTTTCAACCAGCATAACACCAATGAAACTATTCAGTGTGAGCAACGAAAGGAAATGCTTGAAAGGCACTTTGGAGCCTCTTGAATTCTTTCTTTTCTCTCCCTTGCTACGCTCCTGTTATTCAGAAGTTACATATAAGTGGATTAAATACACCAAGAAATTTCCAGAAGCCACCAACTCCAACTGAGGTCTTCACAAGACTAGAATTTGGGTATGAATCTCTTTGAGTTACATCGGTTTTTAATATCTTGTTGATGGAGACTTAGTTGAAACTTCAGTGAGAGACTTAACACAGTTACTGTGGTTCACTGGACAGCTTTCTTCCTTCTCCTAGGTGTAGGTCCTATTCCACACTCATATAAAAGTCTAGCCTATCTCTACTCCATACTTTTTAAACCATCATCATTGCTGTACAAACCATGAGTTATCAAGAAAGGAAGAGAAGAACCTCCATTTTGTTTCATACTTTGTAGCACCTTAATAGTTTACCAGGATGTGAGTTCATTTTTATTACTCCCAGTGTGCATTCAAATGTTTTTTTGATGAAGTCTGGAGAAATGGAGGTGTTACTCTGATTCTGACATCTTAGCTGCTTTACTAGGAGTTACGACACGCAGAATTGTACCCATTAGTTTTTCAGCAGCAGTATTTTTCAGTTTCACCAGAATTACCGCATACACTGATCTCAAGGAGAGTCTTGCTCTTTATTCTAGCATCCACTATGAACAGAATTCCTAGGAGTTTTGGTTTCTTAATATCATTATAACAGTTTATTTGCCTTTATCTAATTCCTCCTTGAATTCAGGTAAAGTGTTTATAAATTTACTTGGGTATCTGTGTACTGAAAATTTTCTAATCAGATACACAAATGTTTCTTTTAAATACCAAATACTGTTCAAAAGTACAAGTTTAGAAAAAAAATCTACTTATATAGTATGAGTTGAAATATTTTGTTGAATATGGTTTCCAACATTAATACTTTTTTTCCTCCTTCCTGTGCTTATTTTTATTTTGGAATTTGTTTATATTAAGAGTTGCCTCTTAATATAAACAATGTAGTCTTTTTAATTCTCTTGGCTAGGCCATTTGTGCTATTATTAGTCATTTCACTGAACATTACACTATTTGATACAAGCAGGCATTTCTTATCTTAAACAATCAATTGAACTGCCTACCCTGAGGGTAAAAGTTTGTCCTTGATAAAGATGAGCTTTCTCCAAAGATGGTTGAGGGCCATGGAGAGATTTTTCAATGGACTAAAAGCAATAAGAATTTGATCTTCTGAGTTCAAAGAACATTTTGTCGACCCTATTTCTTATAACAAACTTACTGCAAATGTATGCAGGATAAATTTAATAAACTAAAACAAACAAAATATTTCACTGCACATACTTTTTCCCTTGGGCTTTAAGGAAAAGAATAAGCATGTGACAGATGGTAGTCATTACTAAAGGCATGGCAATGCTTTGGTGAAGGGAACAGCCTGAGAATCAATATTTCACTGCAGCTTCTATCTGATAGCTATGCAGCACGTTTTCATTACAATTCACAGCTCATTTTAAAAGAGTTTTTCTTTAAAATACTGGTTTATTTATTTAGGTTCCATTTCTTCTGCCAAGGGTGAAAAGTGAGGGAATTGGATGACGTATAATACTACAAAGGAAAAACTGGCCTTCTCTAAGAGTTTGCATGAGCAAGTTACTGTCCTTCCTCTCACTGACTTCTCTCAGTGTCTATGGAAACTTTTGGGTAAAAAACATGCTGATAGTGAATACTGGAAATATTTCTCTCTAGAACTGTTCTAAACAGATTCCAGAGCCTCAGCAAAGACAGAATGAAGAGGGATTGCACTTACTGTTTTAGAGCTACAGGTTTCATTGGGAAACTCTCCTGATGTTTTTTCCAGATTTCACTCATTTATATCATGCTGGCTTGGAGTCTTGTGAAATAAAATTTTAAAGGAAGAATTGATAATACAAGCCTTTAAGTAGCATCACTGCAGAGATCACAAAGGATTCTTCTAAACCCTTGTTTTAAAAAATCATTTTCTTCTCTTGGATGTGCTCTCTATTACTTCTGTTAAAAGATCCTGTAAGTGTAACAACATCATAGAATCATAGAATGGTTTAGGTTGGAAGGGACCTCAAGGATCATCCAGCTCCAACCCCCTGCCATAGGCAAGGACACCTCCCACTAGAGCAGCTTGCTCAAGGCCTCATCCAGCCTGGCCTTAAACACCTCCAGGGAGGAAGCATCCACAACCTCCCTGGGCAACCCGTTCCAGTGCCTTACCACCCTCACTGTAAAGAACTTCCTCCTAACATCCAGTCGGAATCTCCCCTCTTCCAGTTTAAACCCATTCCCCCTCGTCCTGACATTACTAGACCTTGTCAATAGTCCCTCCCCAGCCTTCCTGTAGGCTCCCTTCAGATACTGGAAAGCCACTCTAAGGTCTCCTCGAAGCCTTCTCTTCTCCAGGCTGAAGAGCCCCAACTCTCTCAGCCTGTCCTCATAGCAGAGCTCCTCCAGCCCTCTGAGCTACTTCATGGCTCTCCTCTGGACCCGCTCCAGCAGTTCCTTGTCTTGTGTTCAAAGCAGTAAGTGATCTGAATCTGTAACATCAAAACTTTGCAAAGTTATTGAAATTCATGTTTTAGAAGATGGAGTTTGATATTCTTTAATGCATCATTCAGGAAATGAAACAGGTTTAAAATGCGACTGAAAAAAATGCATTGGAAAAGTGTAATCCAGTTTGCATTTTCAGTCAGGAGGCTTTTGTATATGTCCACTCCAAAGCACTCCACACTTTCTGTGCAAAGCTATCGCTATCTTATTTTGGGGTTTACTTACTTGGTCTTCTTCATGGGGAAAAAACACCCACATGAAATACAATAACAAAAATCAGCATAACGCGTAATCTTGTGCAACTTCAGCTGTTACAAGTCAATATGAAGTCCTCTAGCTCCCACAGTTGATGGTGCATTACAGAAGGGTCAATATTTCCAAAATATTTTTTTAACAATAGGAACTATTGGATCATGTAAATATTGGCTCAGGTTCCTAAACGTAATTGGTTTCCATAGAAAGGTCAGCTTCTCTTTGAACAAGTTTTAAGAGCAACATATAAAATAAATTTCTAGAAGGGTAAAACTGACAAATTCCTAGCTCAATCCAGATGGTGTGGGGGTTTGGGTTTCTCTTTAAGTAAATCTATCTTCCCTTTCATAGTTTAGAAATTTAGGTAAATGCTAAATAAATAAACTGCTTGTGAATCTTGAACAAATGTCCTGTCCAATGAGTTCTAGCAACTGTTTATGGGGCAGATAAAGGTGAACAGGAATAATATAATAAAATGTAATCAGTTATAACAATTATACAGTTCAAAGCTTTAAAAAATCATGCTACTTATTTTCTGTAGTTGTCTAAATAAACCTGACTGCAGTAATCAAGTTTGAAAGAACGATGTCCAAGGACACCAAAAAGAAGTAGAATCATCCTGACACTCAAAGTTCTTTCATATGTAGGTTTGTCAGATGTGTTTTTTCCCTTGACACTGATATTGAATCAATTTATGATTAAATTGTCTCCCACACTCTCTTGTCTAACACCCAATGTTACACATGATTCCTTACCACACATTTTCATGCACTCTTCTTGGTTATAAGATGAAATCAAGGTCTCATTGAAGATTATTTTCTTTGTTGTCTTCACTGCCACTAAAACTTGTGCTCCAAACAATCTTCTACCAATTTACAAGTAATAACAAACTAGTATTAACAAACTTGCTAGCTGCAGTTAGCATCCATAAAGCATTTTCAGGAAACTAAATAAGTGTATTTTTTTGCAAAAGCTCTACTGCTTCACAGAAAAGAAACATCTTACATGGTTCCTAGTACTTCCCAGTTCTTGCACTTCCCTAGTACTTGCAGTTCAGCAGGCTTCCAAACACTCTTTTTAAATGACAGGCATAGCCAGTATCTAAACAATAACAATCTTATCTGTATTGGTGCTCATTTCTCAGAGAAGACTTCACATCTGAACACTGTTTAAAAGTATTTTATTATCCTCCTGCAGAGTGAATTATTTCCCAAGTATAATAGAATTTTTTATTCTTATTCTATAGTGTTTTAAGTTACACATATTCAAATTCAGTTCTTGAACAACTGAAATCTTGTCTAAAATACTTTCCATGGAGCTTTTATTCTTATTTCCTAGAACAACATTTTCAATTTCACACAAAAATGTAATCCAGTTTTGAGCAAATTTTTTTCAAAATTATTTTAATTTTGACCTTTCCATTTGTCAAAGCAATATTGTATTTAAGAATATGTTAGTTCACTTTGTCGTGGAGATTACTGTTTAAATTCCATCTGAACACAAGAAAACATTACTGGAGTAGTTGTCAAACACCAAAATAGGCATCCCAGAAAGCCCACGGAGTCTCCATCTAGGCATATTAGATGCCCAACTAGACATGGTCCTGGGCAATCTGCTCTACCTGACCATGGCCTGTACAAGGGCTGGGACTGGACTATTTCAGGAGGTTCCTTACAGCCTCAGCTATCCCAAGATTCTGTGAATACATGTCAAATAGGAACACCAAAGTTCTGCATTAATCAGTGACAGCATATTAAGAAAAAAAAAAAACGATATTTGTCTCAAAAAAACCCACTGGAAACAAAAACATGCATTTAAATTATGAAACACACATACAAAAATTATACCAACATTTAGTAAGTTGTTGGGTTTGAAATTATTTCTGTTATAACTTGTTATCACCAGAGCAACTGGAGGTTCCTAGAATGCATTGATGGCAACTTTCTTCTCCAAGTGACAGAGGAGTCAATGAGGAGAGATGCTACACTGGACTGTGTTCTCACCAACAAAGAGGGGCTGGCTAGTGGGAATGTGAAGCTCAAAGGCAACCTTAGCTGCAGCAACTGTGAATCAGTAGAGTTCCAGAAGCATACAGAAAGCTTACTACTCTGGACTTCAGAATTGACTTTGCACTCTTCAAAGATCCTCTTGGTAGAATACCATGGGATAAAGCCTTGGAGAGAACAGGGGTCCAAGAAAGCTGGTTAATATTCACGGATCACCTCCAAGCTCGAGAGCAATGCACACCAAATAAGAGAAAGTCAGACAAAACTGCTGAGGTCTCATGGATAAACAAGTTGCTTCTGAACAAACCAAGACACAAAAAGAAAGCCTATAGAGGGTGGAAGCAAGGACAGTTAGCCTGTGAGGAATACGCAGAAATTGTTCAAAAAGCTAGGAATCAGCTAAGGAAAGCGAAAGTCCTAACAGAATTAAATCTGGCTAGGCACACCAAGGGCAAGAGAGGTACATCAGTGATGGAAAGATGCGTAGAAAAACATGAACCCTCTCTGGAAAGAAATAAGAAACTTGATAACCCTCTTTTGTCTCAAGCTTTACCAGCAGGTGCTGCAGCCTCACCACTCAAGGTGCAAAAGGCAATTGCAGGAAATAGGAGGATGAAGAACTGCTCATGGTAGAATAAGATCAGGTTCCAGAACTTCTAAGGAACCTGAAGATGCACAAGTCCATGGAAGCCAATGAGAAGCATCCATGGGTCCCGAGGGAACCGACATCAAAATATCATAGACTGATGAACAAAAGAGTTGAATTCCCACTCTCCTTAAGAATAAATTTGTAAGTTTAAGTATTTACATTGTAGTTTTCTTCCTCAGACATTGTGCAGTTCTCACTTTTGAATCTTCCAATTAGAAAATGTGCAAGTTAAAAATTATTGTAAGTTACATGAGCAGTAATCTATACAACTTCTTTCATGAGAAAACCTCTTAACTTTAATTGCTAGGATATAATCTTCCTCAGAAAGCAGCATGCAGAGCCTTATCTTTCCTTCGTCATGTCTCTCCACACATACCTTCTGAAGTCTCCCTTCTCATCTAGAAGTTTGTGCAGCACATATTACAAACATATTAGCGGTAGCTAAACTCTCACCAGGACTAAACAGTTATCCTTGAACCTCACTAAGCACTACTCTCATTTCCTATCTATTTCTAGCAAGTAGATTTTGAGCTGTAGCACACAGTTGCCACCTTCTATTTCAAGTTGCATTTAACTAGTGAAGGAAGCACTTTCTGAGTAATCAACAAATTAGGCTATAGGGAACTTTGGATGACAGGTGATATGTTAAAAAAAGGAATAATTTGAACCAAATCATTAATGATGAAGCCATTATTAACTGATAGAAGGCTGAAGTCAAATGAATTGCCATTTACTTCAGTAACACCTTTTATTTGTCACAGGCTAAAACAAAAAGCCTGTTCTGTTACACTATGTGTTAACAGTAGCTGTAACTTCATGGTTCCTCATGGTAGGCATGCAGATCCCCTGCAAAATAAGTATCAGGTGAAGGACATCACTTCAAACACACAGTGGCCTTCCCATGCAGGAAGGTCCTCCACAAAAGCCACAAAGCAAATTCATCTTTTTCTGTATAAGGGAACTCAACTCATATATGTGTGCATGTGCATTTTTGGTGGTAAGTATCTCTACCTAACTACAAACACAGTCATCCATCAATTATTTCTTAAGTCAATGAATTTAATGTATTTTTGTCTTCCACCACTATTTAGAGATCCAAGTGTCCTGGGATACCCCAAATTTCTCTCTTCTCTCTCTCACTCCGTGGTTTGAATGGAAGAAGAAAAGCATTAAAACCTACTTTCCTCCCTGCCCTGCAGGCTTGAAGGGGGGCATCAAAAGGGTGCCTTTTCTGCATGTGGGCTGACCTGTGTAGAAGCCCATGCTGAAATTGGGCTGGTGATTGGCTGTGTTTTCATGCCCAGTATAAATTGTAAATGGACACTTTGTCTAGAAAAAGGATAAATAGAGCAAGGGTTCCTGCCTTGAGAGTTCCCATCTTGAGAGTCCCCTGCCACTGCGAAGGACAATTTCCTGTCATGACTGGACTGTCCCCTCTTTTGGATGGCTCCTACCTTTTGTATGGCTCTTGGTTTTATCCTGTCTCTGCTTTTGGACATTTCTCCCCTCTTTTGCAACCTTCTGTGCAAACCAGCAGGCTTGGCTAGCCTGGGGTCCTTTGAGAGAAAGAGGCAACAGCACTGGATCACCCTCTCTCAGACCCTGTCAGTAGCCAACTTCCTGGCCGCCTCCCGGACTGGAGTACCCTAGCAGTTTTTGTCTCTCCCCTGCCGCTGTGAAGGCAGCATTATTCCGTGGCCATCCCACTCTAGAAGAAGGGCTCGAGACATTTCCGAGTTTGGTGGCTCTCTGACTCGCCTCAGACTTCTGCGCTGTGGATCTCTATTACTGGATATCACCTGCAACGTCAGAAGGCTGCTCCTGCAGAGGAATCCAGTAAAGGATCATTGCCGAATGCCAACCTCACCTCTGAGAGTAAGATTTCCCCTTACTCTTCTGCTCAGCCTAATTGACAGTGGGGTAAAGCTGTGTTTATAGCTTAGCCTTTTCCACTTCCTGACTTCCTAAATATCTAAATTTATCTATAATATCCTTTTTTGGAAGATATTCCCAATCAAACTACATCTGCTCATAAACTAATTTTGTATATAGTTTTGGGGGCAGGGTTTCAGGAAAATAAAATAATTCTAGTTTTTATATTTCCTGACTCGGCCACATTAATTCTTTGCTTCCACAACACCAAGCTCAGTTTTGCTTACCACCGTGTTACAGTATATAGGTAGTAATGTATGTTAATAAACTAGGCAATGAATCCATCTTGCATCCAATGAATCAAAAAAAACAAATTAAAAACTCAATTCAAATGTTGAGTTTTATACCAAGACGAAAAAGAAATTCCCTGGGGAAAAATAAAATTGTATTTGCATTTCAAATGGTCAGTGCTGTGCTTCAACTCTGTCCTTGTACAGTATTCTCCAAGGAGTATGTCAGTAAAAAGAGGGACAAGCTAATGTAAAACGTTTATGAAGAGGACATATAACTGCAGTCAGGTCCTGCACTTTGCCCAGACACAATTAAGCTAGAAATCTAATGTATCACAGCACAGAAATGTGTGTTATATTAAATCAGTTTTTGTAGTAAAGAGACAAATTAAGTTCAAATTAAAAAGGAATATTGCTTAAAAGACCCAGAAACAAATGTAATAGCTGTCACTTTAGACATAAAGGATGAACATAAAACACCGGTGGCTGCTGTGTTACTTACTTCCAACAGCCTTCACCATTAGAAAACACAAATTATCTGTTCGAAGGCTGCATGTGACATTTAACTGCTGTTACCCCATCTGAGCCTCTGGAGAAAACAAATTCGTTCCTACATTTTAAACACAGTACTGAAAAGTCATAGCTAATTCAAAGACATGCACAAAGTTTGAGGAGAAAGATTAAAAACTATATTAATGTATGCAGAAACATTCCTGTTTTAACTTTTATTTCTACAGAAAGGCTCACTTGTGAAAGGAAAGAATGCTGATGTAGTCAGTGACAACATTCAGTTGATTTTAGAAGAGAATAATTGTCATATAGGCAGAAAGCGTGAGTAACTTAAACTGAAAAGAACTTATTTCTTATTCTCAATGTTGGCACTGAGTCCTAACTCATCTTCACAAGGATTCTTCCTCAACTCACCTTTTCGAAGTATGTAAACCCCCCCCCCAAAAATCCAAGAAATAAAGGAGACAGATTAAAAAAAAAAGAACAGGAAGGCAAGAATAAGGTGTATAAAGAGAAAGCATCTCTCTGAATGTCCCATGCTAAATATTCTACCTCAAAGCTGTGATGGAATTGCAAATATATTTTAAATTCACCATCTAAGTCTTCCTGGAATAGAAAGCAGCAGACCAGAAACAATCTTTACAATAAGCATTTCTTAGAATAAGAAAATCCTCTATAATTTCAGCTGGCATGCTTTCCATGTCATAGATGTATTTATGGCAGTCCATCATCCAAACAGGCTGTTCAAACTTCACTGTTACAATTGACGACATATGCAATTTTCTGTCTTTGCTGCTTTCCACATCAACGGATTTCATATTGTCTACAAGAGGCTGAGGCACTTTTCTACTGCTCACTTTAGAGGATATACCAAAAAACCTGTTCTCTCTTCAATTTTTAAGCACTTCTCTTACAATGTAGACTGTTTCCACAACTTGTTTGCATTCCCAGTCTCCTATAACAATTGAACAATCTTTCTGAGGTTTAATGGACTACATAAAAGCATCAGTAAGCTAACCCTTCAGAAACCAAAAGCATTTAAAACAGTACCAACCTATGTTTACAAATTTCAAAGAAAACAATTCAAAAAGCTCTTGAATTTTTTACCTCATATACAATGATAAATCACTTTGCTGTAATTTTAGCTCTTTCCAAATCTGAAATCTGCGCCAGAAATGTGTATATAAGCAGGGGCACTGGAAAGCATTTTGCAAGTATACGGCACTGCTTGTTTTAATGGAACTCAGCATCTCCTCTTTCAGGATTCTTTTCCTGGCAAAAGTTCTTGCATTGCCATTTTGATTTATCTATCAGATTCATCTAGTTTCACGCACATAGTTTCTTTCTGCTTCACCAGCAGATCCTAAGATAAAGCATGCTTGCAGTTCAGTACAAATAAGGTAATAAAATATCTAATATATCTTCAACACAAGAAGCACCAATAGCTTTCACACATCCATTCTTGAAGGCAACTTTTTATATGATTAGTTTAAAGATTTGATAGTTTTTGATAACTCCAGCTACTTTTTAATTAACAGCTCATTTAATATGAGATATTTCAAGAACATTCATGGTAATTCCTAGATCCATTCTTGACCTTTTTGTATCAAAAGGAAGGGCTGCAGCCCGTATTTCAAACTGGTCCTCAAAAATCTACAGGTGAGGTGTTATAGAATATCTTTAAGTTGCATTTTTGAAAACTGTGACAGCTAACAAAAGCTATTATTGGTGATCTCTACCAGAACATTGGAAATACTTTAGGTCATTTAATACTGGCTACAGAAACATAAGCTGGAGTTTCTTGTAAAATTTCTCAGTCAGTGGCACTACACATTAGGTAAGTCTTTTGTGGCTAGACTTCTTTGTTGTTCTGCTTCAACCCTTGTTCTCTTCTCACACTTCAATTCTTTTTGTGTCCTCAAAGCTAGTAGATTTCCAGAATAATGTAAGGCAGGGACAAGTATCTTGGGAAGAGTACTGGGATGCCCCTAGGTTGTGTAAGAATGAGATGAGGAAGGCCAGGGCATGGTCAGAGCTGAATTTGGTAAGGGATGGGAAGAATAATAATAAGGACCTCTACAGGTATATCAATGAGAAAAGGAAAGTTAAAGAAAATGTACCCTCCCTGATGAGCAAGAATAGTGAGCTAGTAACAACAGATAGAAAAATGACTGAAGTTCTTAATAACTATTTTTGCCTCTGTCATCACTGGCGGCCTCTGTACCCACACCTCCCAAGATGAAGAACTGCAAGATGGGGACCAAGAGGACAAAGTCCCTCCCTCTATAAGTGAACATAAGGTTTGTGACCACCCAAGGAAAGAGTTGGGACTATTCAACCTGGAGAAGGCTCCAGGGATATCTTATAAATACATTTTGTGAAGGGGACCCACATGAAGGCTGGGGAAGGACTGTTTAGAAGGGTTTGTAGTGACAGGACGAGGGACAATGGTTTGAAACTGGAGCAGGGTAGATTTAGATTGGACATCAGGAGGTATTTTCTTTACAACAAAAGTGGTAAAATACTGGAACAGGTTGAGGCCCCATCCCTGGAGATATTCAAGATCAGACTTGATGTGGCCCTGAGCAGCCTGCTCTAGTTGGAAGTGTCCCTGCTCACTCCATGGGGGGTTGGATAAGATGTCCTTTGAGGGTCCCTTCCAGCATGATGAAATCTGCAAATCTGTGAGAAGCCTGAACATATACAAGTCTATGGGACTTGACAAGATGCATCCTGGAGCTCTTACTAAGGTTCAATAAGGCCAAGCTCAGTCCTGCACCTGGGTCTTAATGATCCATATTATCAATATGGGCTGGGGGGGCGGGGGTGCTTAGAGAGCAGCCCCATGGAAAAGAACCGGAGGTTGCTGGTGGACAAAAAGCTGGACATAAGCCAAAAATGTGTCTTTGCACCTCAGAAGGTGAAACTCATCTGAGGCTTCATCAAATGACACATAGCCAGCAGATACAAAAAGGTGATTTTGCCACTCTGCTCTGATCTGGTGTGACCTCATCTGGAGTACCGCATCCAGCTTTGGGGCCCTCAACACAAGAAGTACATGGACCTGATGAAGAGGATCCAGAGGAGGGCCACGAAAATGATGAGAGTTGGGGTTGTTCAGCCTGTAGAAGAAAAGACTCCAGGGAGACATTATAGCAGCTTTCAAGTGCCTTAAGATGGAAAAAGATTGTTTACAAAGGCCTGCAGTGACAGTATAAGGGGCAGTGGCTTCAAACTAGAGAAGACTAGATTAGATTGGATGCTAGGAACAAGTTCTTTACCATGAGAGTAGTGGAATAGGTTGCCAGGTGAAGTAGTCGGGGTCCCATCCTTGGAGATATTCAAGACGAAGCTGGATAGGGCTCTGGGTAACCTGATCTATTTGAGAATGTCTCTGCTGACTGCAGAGGGGGTTGGACTAGATGACCTTTGGACGTCCTTTCCAACCCAGACCAGTCTGTGATTCTGTAAAGGGGAGCTACAGTAAAGCTGAGGAAAGGCTGTTTACAAAAGTATGTAGCAACAGAAAAAGAGGTAATGGTTTTAAACTAGAGAAGAGTAGATTTAGATTGGATATTAGGAAGAAGTACTTTATTATGAGGGTGGTAGAACACTGGAAAAGATTGCCCAAGGAGGTGGTGGAGATTCTGGAGACATTCAAGGTCAGGTTTGATGGGGCTCTGAGCACCCTGATGGAACTAGGGATGTCTGCTTACTGCAGGGGTTTGGACTACATGACCTCTAGAGGTCCCTTGCAACCCAGTGTGTTCTGTGATTCAATAGTTCTTTGTCAGCAAGCACAAAGATACTCATAAAACATGGACCTAGATCACTATAAAGTTCCAGAAATTAGTAGGCTTACTCATTACATTATTTACTTCCCATCCTCTTTCAATACCAAGAGCTTTCTGTTTGCCTTGATTGTACCTTTATAAGCTTTGTATTTTATAGGCAAGACTTAACCGTAAAGGGCTTTACATTATCTGTTTTCGATAAAAGGTAAAACTAGAGTTATCTATAACAGATCCAACTAATGAACAGTGAGACAGAAAGGACAAAGAGGAAGCTAATTTAACTCTCCTTCCTTGTACCATTCACACTTCAAGCTTTTTCTGTTGACACACCTTCCTCTCTGAAAGTTCTAAACAGCTAAGAAATATCATTATAACCTCCTAGAAGCCCATTTGTGCTGACAATATTTGTACTGTTGATGCAGAAAAAGTGTAGCAGTTGGTCAGTGTTTCATTAGAAACTAAAGGAAGTTTTGGCTGTCTTACAGGCTCTGTTCTTCCCTTATTCCTACCAACATCTCCCTTGCTTCCAATAAAAAAATCAGACACAAATGCAGAACAGAAGTAGTACCATGTCTCACACCATCTTAACCACTGTTTCTCATAGAATTCTAATAGGTTCCATTTAGGAAACATCTTCTTAAAAGGAGTCCTGGATGCTTTCACCACAGTATTTTCAAATTGATTTCTCATTCTGAGTGATTCTTCTGATGCCGGGGTTTGAACAGGATTGAGCAGAGTTGGGCAGAACTGAATAGTCTGAGAAAATAAGGACCCTAAGCAGGGTTGAGTAACTGAACTGATAAGGAGACACAGCTGCAGAAAAGTGGCCTTGGGAGGCTGGCAGAGAAGCTGCTATCTGTAGCTGAACTGCGATGAGGGCAGGCTGGTCAGCCCCGGAAACAAGCACTGTTGTGGCTAAGTTGCTGCTAAGGGGGATTAAGGGGAGTAGTTGTCCAGGTCTGCCTCTGTGCGTGTGGACAGCCCATTTCTGCCTATGAAAGCCTAACAAAGTAGACGACCCTCTACCGAACTCCACTACATAGGTATCACACTTAGCTTCAATAAACAGATTGACCATTATGTATCACACTGGTGTAAGCTCGTGTCTCTCCCTCTCCCGTGCAGCCTAGAAGAGAGGCCAACTCAACATTCTGATTAGCTTTAGCTAAGAATAGAAAATTCTGCTGTGGAACCACAAAAAAGATTGAGTGAAGACAAAGCCCTCCCTTCTTTCCTTCTGTATCTCTCTTTCTGTGTCAACCCACAGAAGCAAGAGATCCAAGAGTCCTAAACTTTGGAGTGGTAGGAGAAGGAGCTTAACACTGATCAGATTCTGTCACTTATTCAGAGAGCATGCTGTACCTGTGCTCTGCAGCCAGCAGAAATCTTGATGTTTTATCCTTACATAATATGTATGGCACTTTAAAATATAAGGGACTGGTGAGGAATGTGAAATGCATAATCTCTAAACAGGATCTCAAGATACTAACTAGTTTCTTTTTCAGTGCAGGCAGTTTGCATAATAGTAAAGCACATTTACTCTGATGCTGTTAGAGCCTAACTGAGTCTTCAAAATCTTTCACAGAATCACATAAAACATCCAGGTGGAAGAGACTTCAAAGATCATCCAGTTCAACCTTCAACCTAACTCTGAAGGGTCAACACTAAACCATGTTCCTAAATGCCAGGTCCACACACTGCTTAAACAACTCCAGGGACAGTGACTCCACCACTGCCCTGGGCAGACCATTCCAATATTTGATAATCCTCTCTGTGAAGAAATATTTCCTAACATCCATCCTGAACCTCCCCTGGCAGAGTCTGAAACCATTTCCTGCAATCCTATCACTTGCCACTAAGGAGAAGTGGCTGCCCTCTCCTCTCTCCAACCTCCCCTTCAGGTAGTTGTAGAAAGTGATGAGGTCTCTCCTCAGCCACTTCTCCAAAGTGAACAACCCCAGCTCCCGCAGACACTCCTCACAGGCCATGTGCTCCAGGCCCTTCACCAGTCTCATTGCACTTCTCAGAATATGCTCAAGAACTGTCGTGTCCCTCTTGTAGTCAGAGGCCCAGAACTGAACACTTTGATTATAAATATCTCACCATTTCTCCATAAAGCTTCTTGTAGAAATTCATTGCACTTTAAAGTAAAAAATTCTTCTTAACAACCAAGTTTCCATTTCTGAAAACGAAATGGAGTTTCTAGGAGTGTTTTAAAAACAATAGTAAATTATATTAACTTCTTAGTCTTTGGGCTGAAGTGAAAACTGTGATGCACTGGATTAGTTTCAAGATTACTTGGTGTCATACTTACTCTATGAAACCTTTAAAACTGACAAGAACTAATTTCAAAGAGAAAACCCCCACATTTTATAACTTTCCTCTTTAATCTTATTCATTCATCTTTGCTGCTAAAAAGAGCATCCAAGCTTCTCATTTTCTTCTCCAATCTTTAGGCTAACCAGATCTTCACATGAAATTCAGACTGATAGATTCATAGAATCTATCATTCTGAAGGAAGTGACCTTAAAGATCATCCTCTTCCAACCCCTCTGCCATGGGCAGGCACCCTCCACTAGAGCAGGTTGCTCAAGACCTCATCCAACCTGGTCTTAAACACCTCCAGGGAGGGGGCGTCTGTGACCTTCCTGGGCAACATGTTCCAGTGTCTCACCACACTTACTGTAAAGTATTTATTTCTAATAAATCTACCATCTTCAAGCTTCAATCCATCCCTTCTCATCCTATCACAATAAGCCCTTTGTAAAATGTCCTTTCCCAGCTTTCGTGCTGCCCCCTTTCAGATACTGGAAGGCTGCTATAAAGTCCTCCTGGAGCCTTTACTTCTCCAGGCTGAAAAGCTCCAGGTCTCACAACCTGTCCCCATAAGGGAGGTACTCCAGCCCTCAGATCACCTTCTGGCCCTCTTCTGGACCCACTCCAGCAGTTTGATGTCCTTCTCATACTGCGGGCACCAGAACTGGATGGAGTACTCCAGGTGGGATCTAATGAGAACAGAGTAGAGTGGGAGAATCACCTCCCTGAATCACCTCCCTTGTCCTGCTGGTCACACTTCTTTTGATGCCTTCTGTGCTGCCAGTGTATATGGCCAGCTCATGCTGAGTTTTTCATCATCTGACATTCCTAAGTGCTTCTCCTCAAGCCAGCTCTGAAGCCACTCCTCTCCCAACCTATACTTGTGCCTGAGATTGCCCCAATCCAGGTGCAGGACCCTGCACTTGGCTCTGCTGAATGTCTGGATGTTAGGCTGGAAGTTAGGAAGAAGCTCCTTGCAGAAAGAATGATTGGCCATTGAATGGGCTGCCCAGGGAGGTAGTGGAGTCTCCATCCCTGGAATTGTTTAAAAAGAGACTGGGTGTGGTATGTGGTATCATGATTTAGTTGATTAGATAATGTTGGGTGATAGGTTGGATTTTATGATCTTGAAGGTCGTTTCCAACCCGATAGATTCTGTGATTTTGTGATTCATTAAGTTGCCTTGGGCCCAGCTCTCCAGCCTGTCCAAGTCCACCTGGATGGCATCCCTTTCCTCCAGTGTGTCACCTGGACCACACGGCTTAGTGTCATTGCAAACTTAGAATCACAAAATCATAGAATGGTTTAGGTTGGAAGGGACCTCAAGGATCATCCAGCTCCAACCCCCTGCCATAGGCAGGGACACCTCCCACTAGAGCAGGCTGCTCAAGGCCTCATCCAGCCTGACCTTAAACACCTCCAGGGAGGAAGCATCCACAACCTCCCTGGGCAACCCGTTCCAGTGTCTTACCACCCTCACTGTAAAGAACTTCCTCCTAACATCCAGTCTAAATCTCCCCTCTTCCAGCTTAAACCCATTCCCCCTCGTCCTAACATTACTAGACCGTGTAAATAGTCCCTCCCCAGCCTTCCTGAGTGCACTCAATCCCACTGTCTGTATTGCTGACCGAGATGTTAAACACCAGTCCCACTACCAACTCCTGAGAGATTCCACTTGTCATTGGTTTCTATTCATATATTAAGCCACTGACTGCAACTCTTGAGTTCATCTATTCAGTTAAGATCTTTTCTTACCTGGACATTCGTATAATTACTCTCTCTATTCTCCACACTCTGCATTTCTGTATTTTTTTTATGGAGTGACTGAATCTTTGCAATATTCACACTGTTTTCTTAATTTGACTATCAGCAAGTAAGCTGAAAGTTATTCTTAAATAAAACAAATACTAGACTTGAAGTACATTTCTAGGTATAAGAAGAAGCTGACTGGGAATGGTGAGCATGAGTTTACCAAGGCTAAGTCATGCCTAATAAAACTGATGTCTTTCATGATGAAATGGCTGGATTTGTGGCTCAGGTAAGAGCAGCAGATGCTCTTCAGCTTTAGCAAGGATTTAATTGTTGATTTCCACAATATCCTTTCACCATGATCTTTATGAGAACATAAATAAAAAAGCTGGTTACATGATCAGGCAACAGTCAATGGGCCACACTTTACATGGAGAGCAGTAAAAAATGGAGAGCCATAGGAACCTGTCCTGGGATCCGTTTAACATCTTTAGCAAGTGTCTGGATGAGGTGATATAATTCTCTCTTGTCAGATTTGCAGATCACAGAATCATAAAATCAACCAGGTTGGAAGAGATCTCCAAGATCATCCAGTCCAACCTATCACCCAGCCCTATCCTATCAACTGACCATGGCACTAAATGCCTCATCCAGTCTTTTCCTGAACACCTCCAGGGATGGCAACTCCACCACTTCCCTGGGCAGCCCATTCCAATGGCAAATCACTCTGTGAAGAACTTCCTCCTAATATGACACCAAACTGGGGGGAACAGTTGATACATTCAAGGGGAAGGGCTGAAATCCAAAAGGACCTTGACAAACTGGAAGAACTGGCCAACAGACACATCATAAAATTACTCAAAGACACCTGCCATGTCCCACACCTGATAAGGAAATGCCCCAGGCAATGATACGCACAGAAGATTAGCTGGCTGAGGAGCAACACTGCTCAAAAGGACTTGGGAGTCTGGGTAGTCAGCAAGCTGACCATGTGCCAGACACATGCCTTGCAGAAAAGGCCAAAGGCATCCTGGCTTGTGTTAACAGAAGCACAGTCAGTAAACAGAGCTGTAACTATCCTTCTTCCCTTGGTATTTGTTAGATTATATCTAGAATACAACACTGAGTTTGGGTCCTCAAATATAAGAAAGATGATGATCTACTTAAGCAGGTTTAACAGTGGGGTATCAAGACTATCAGCTGAGACATTTGTCCTTTGAGGACAGGCTGAGAAAACAGGACTTGTTCAGCTGGGAGAAGAGACAGCTTAAGAGCAACCTAACAGGTTCTATTAGTAGGTTAGCAAGCAGACTGAGCCCAGGTCTTTTTAGCAATGCTTAGTGGGAGGATAAGTGACAATAAGCACAAGTTTAAATAAGAGAGCTTCCAACTGGATACATGGAAAAAAAAATTGACAGTGAGGACAGTCAAGCAGTGGAGCATACTTCTCAGGCAGGTTGTTTCACCCTGTCCTTGCAGGTTTCCAAGAAATTAGTGGAAATCCCTGAACAACACCATCTTCTCCAAGAGCAGATCCTGCCTGGATGTTGGACTAGAGACCTCCTGGTATTGCTTTTAACCAATATTAAAGTAATTCTAAAAATGGACTGCCAAAGATAAAGGTTTAGATAGTCCTACTGAGCTGAGTGAATGCATTTGAAACAAAAAAAGTCATAGTTTTACTGGTATACTGCTACTTGTCTAGAACATTAAGATTCTATTTTATTCTATTCTATTCTAAAATTGCCACCGTGGAAACTAAGTACAAATGGACTTTCAGAACACTCACGCTGACATTTCCACTTCAATGGAAATATAATGGCCACATCTGGATTTGGTTCATGAAAGACTGGATGAGGCACTTAGTGCTATGGTCTAGTTGACTGGATAGGGCTGGGTGATAGGTTGGACTGGATGATCTTGGAGGTCTCTTTCAACCTGGTTGATTCTATTCTATTCTATTCTATTCAGTAAATGCTTAAAAACAACCCTAATTTTAGTTCAGCAGGATTGTTTATTTGTTTGTTTGCTTGTTTTTAAGTCATAGATTCACAGGAAATAGCTCTGGAAAAGACTGCCTGTTTCACTATGCTGCCTCCAAAGAACAAATGCTCTGATGCAGCTCTGAGCTCCTTTGCACACTTATGAAGAACTGTATCCAAAACTAAGACCAAAACAGCATTTGAACTTCCTACAGAGCTCCAGAGTATGGAGCTGCTTTAGTTGCCATTTTAACACTTCAGACCCCTTAAGTGTAATTGTTTTTATTATATCAATATAAACCAAACTGGCTGCCACTCTTTTTAGCCTGTTTCTTTCAACAGTCACATTGAACCTCCACCGATAAGCATGGAATATTAGTTGGAAGCAAAGGCAAATTATGATGAGAATGATAATGATGGAAGAAGGAATAATCTGTTGCAACAAGGGGTTTGGAAGTATTTTTCATCCTTTGTCTGGGAAGGCAGCAGCCATACATAGCCATGCCTCATTTCTGACAGGAAAGATGACAGTGACTTCTGGATTTGAAGACACAAGCTTTATATTTCTGATATGATTCTAGGTCAAGCTGCTGGGAATTAATACATAAATCATTATCAATCTCAAAATTTGTGAGAGGGACCTATCTGAAAGGTCAGCACTCTTGCCTTACCAAGCAAGCAGAAAAGGAGATGAATGCTGTCACAGACGGCCAGTGGACACTCTACAGGCAAGAATGCAACAAGTATGAACAAAGAACCACAAGAAACAGGGCCACAACAATCATCAGGGACACCTCTGCTATAGAAGCCTGAGAGAGCTGGGGTTGTTCAGCCTACAGAAGAGGAGGCTCTGACAACACCTAATAACAACCTTCCAGTACCTGAAGGGGGCCTACAAGAAGGATGGAGCAAGACTGTTTACAAAGGCCTGCAGTGATAGGACAAGGGGCAGTGGCTTCAAACTAGAGAAGAGCAGATTTAGATTGGACATTAGAAACAGGGTCTTTACCATGAGGGTAGCAGAACACTGGAACAGGTTGCCTGCAGAGGTTGTTGGGGCCCCATCCCTGGAGATATTCAAGGTGAGCTTCAAGACGGCTCTGGGCAACCTGATCTAGTTGAGGATGTCCCTGCTTACTGCAGAGGGGGTCAAACTCAATGACCTTTGGAGGTTCCTTCCAGAATCATTCTATGATTCTATTATTCTATGAATATGCTTTATATGGACACTTTATTGTTTCAGATCTCTGTAGAGGCTTTACTTCATAAATGTAGTGCACTTAGCTTTCCTGCAGATACAAAGCTCTCAGCTATCCACAGATTCTGACCCCCATTCACAAAACATGACTGTTTTTATGTATAGCAAAACTCCTCCAGGCAGAATTCTGTTGTTACTAAAGTGGCACAGGAACAGCCTGACTTGTCTTATGTTGCCTTCTCACTGTCACTAAGATGTGGAAAAATCTCCAGCAAATCAGTCTGTAGAACATAGCAACCCCACAAGCAGCTCAAGTGAACCATCTGGAAATGATGGATAATTGATAAAAACTAAAAGATCTGCTTTAGTTTAAGAAGCATTGACATCGATAAAATACAGGAGCAGGTTTAAGTTGACTTTCACTCTCCCTTACCAGTTTGTAGCAGTCCTAAACCAAACCACATTTGTACAAGCAGTGTTCATGCTTTAGCTAAAATAACTTAAATAAACACACACAAATTTGAGTTCCATAACATAAGAGTTTCATGTAAGTCTCAGCAATGTTCCATTTACATCTTTGTCAGTGATATGGACAGAGGAATTGAGTGCACCCTCAGCAAGTTTGCAGATGACACCAAGCTGTGTGGCACAGCTGACTTGCTGGAGGGCAGGGATGCCATCCAGAGGGACCTGGACAGGCTGGAGAGGTGGGCCCAGGCCAACCTCATGACGTTTAACAAGGCCAAGTGTAAGGTCCTGCACCTGGGTCGGTGCAATCCCAGGCACAGATACAGGCTGGGTGATGAATGGCTGGAGAGCAGCCCTGAGGAGAAGGACCTGGGGGTCTGGGTCGACGAGAAGCTCAACATGAGCCGGCAGTGTGCACATGCAGCCCAGACAGCCAACCGAGTGCTGGGCTGCATCAAGAGAAGTGTGGCCAGCAGGGCAAGGGAGGTGATTCTCCCCCTTTACTCTGCTCTCGTCAGACCCCACCTGGAGTACTGTGTGCAGTTCTGGAGCCCCCAATACAAGAAGGACATGGAACTGCTGGAGCGGGTCCAAAGGAGAGCCACGAAGATGATCAGAGGGCTGGAGCACCTCTGCTATGAGGACAGGCTGAGAGAGTTGGGGCTCTTCAGCCTGGAGAGGAGAAGGCTTCGAGGAGACCTTATAGTGGCCTTCCAGTATTTGAAGGGAGCCTACAGGAAAGCTGGGGAGGGACTATTTACACGGTCTAGTAATGTTAGGACGAGGGGGAATGGGTTTAAGCTGGAAGAGGGGAGATTTCGACTGGATGTTAGGAGGAAGTTCTTTACAGTGAGGGTGGTAAGGCACTGGAACGGGTTGCCCAGGGAGGTTGTGGATGCTTCCTCCCTGGAGGTGTTTAAGGTCAGGCTGGATGAGGCCTTGGGCGAGCTGCTCTAGTGGGAGGTGTCCCTGCCTGTGGCAGGGGGTTGGAGCTGGATGATCCTTGAGGTCCCTTCCAACCTAAACCATTCTATGATTCTATGATTCTATGATTTACAGGCCAGGCCAACTACTATTGTCCTCAACCAATTTGATTACCCCAAACCACGAGGAGTAAAAAATCCCTCCAATGTAGAGAAGCAGCCTACTAGCAGACACAATGTTGAAAACTTTCTTTCCAGTATCAGGGGTGGTGAAAGAGTTTGACAAGCCATTCAGTATTTCCTTCTAACAGATGCAAGGACAACAAAGGGGCCATACTTACATTTCTATTTTTGAAGACAAAGTCATGGTTTGGTAGATTGCTGGGAGAAGGAGGGTTGTACAGTTTCTTAAAAACTCACTCACTCTCATGAATCTGAACAAAACCGAGAGATCACTCTGCCCAAACCAATCGTTTGTACACAGGATCAGACCAACTTTGATCGAGGCACTAAGTGAAGATTTTAAAAAAACAGATTATGTTGAGCTTGCAGTTTGGTCTGTTCCCTAGCAAACAGTGACAGAGAAGAGAGAGGCTGAGTAAAAATCTGTGCACAGACATCAGTAAAAAGCATTTATTGCATCTGTGTTTGCCTGGTTTAGCTTAATTAGTTTATCATGTGATGCTATTAGAAGGCTGATTGTCTTCTGTAAACTGTTAAAGAAAAGCAAATCTCATGTAGTACTTCCCTCTATGAGTAGAGAACAGCTAGAATGGGGAACCTTGCATAAAAAGCTCATGCAAAGAAGCATGTAGACAGATCAACCAAACAGACTGTATGGCTTGCAGGACACAGATATATTACAAGGAAAATAATTTGAGTGTTGGAATGTCTAGGGACTAGCCTCGAAACATGTATCCTGGCTGAGCATCTTATACAAAACTGATTTTCATTACTACGCCTGGGAAGCAAGTATGACATTCAGATTAAGTAAAAAAGGAAACTTTTATTACATTTGAAGGTTCCAAGTCCAAGATGAACACTGTACATTTGATAAATGTAGGTTCAGCACTACCCTAACACTATATGCAGACTTATACCGAGTTGAGTTAGGCAAGAACTGCACTCATTAAACTGCATGAGCAGACTCTGTTGAGGACACAAAGTGCTTTTACTCAGCATACTGTACACTTTTTTTCCCTTAAAAAAAAAAAAATTCTCACATTTAAGTCTCTCTTTCTGAATAAAAAGGAAGAAAAAAAGCAAGAAAAAGTTTGTCATATGGCAGATCATATTGATGCCACTTTCCTGGAAGCATCTCAGATTTTCTGGCAACAGGCGCACTACAATGATATGAATAGAACTTAACCACACATAGTAGAGTGAATTGTGCAAGTGGCATATTATGCATTTACCCATTGAGAGAAGTCTTACAGACACATTTGTTAGCAACACTTAATGGGTTCAGTAGGTGCCAAAATCTCTGCCTACACTGTACTGACTTCTCCACTTGAGTGGAAGTGTTGGACGAGTGAAAATCCTCCTGTATTGGAAAGTTTTTGCTAAATATCTTTCCTTTAGTAAGTCTCCAAACAAACACACATATGACAAGAAAAAGTTCCCAGAGAGATGTAGCATGTCAAAAAGCCTACTTTCCAGTCTTTGAAAAGATTGTACGAGTCTGCTCTGCTCTTAAGCATCCTCTGTTAGCCATAGGCTTGAGTGAAGAGAGATAAGAGGGTTTAATTGAGAAGGAAATAGACTGGATAATCAAGGAACCTTATTCCCTCTTCCCTCATACAATTACTTTTCCTCTTCTAAGGTGGATTATGATGTGTATGAACATGATAACAAGAAGATGTAATGGAAAACTACTAAATATATTTGCCTCTTAGTAGATGTGAAGTTGCATTGGGATGTAAGCTCGATCCAGGATTATCTAATAGTTTGATTAACAATACAAAAGGTAAATATCCTGATCTTTCTCCCTGGCCCACCCAAAAAACCCCAACCAAACAAAAAAAAACCAAACATCAATCTAAGAGTAGTTTTAAGCAGCTAAAGGACAGAGTGAGAATTCAGAATGAGCTTGAAAATTGCAGCAAGTACTGAAGGAAAGCAACAAGAGCAAATACAGGGTTCCGCACCTGGGCTGGAATAACCCTCACTATCAATACAGACTGGGGCATGGAGAAGTGATAGATAGACATGTGGAAAAGGACTGACAATGTTTTCCTGCATGCAGGTGTGCACTCACAACCATTAAAGAACATCTCTGAAAAGCTTCTTGACCAGCATTCACTATGCAGACTACATACAAATGGATTCTATTTTCTAAAAGCATTTTGATTTGTTGGGATGAAAGGCAAGACTTATAACCAAAGTGTTCTTGAGACAAAATTCTCCCACACTAAATACAACTCTTCCCATATCTACTTCATGAACAGTACTTTGCTGTCCATTCTGCAGTTTTAAAACAAGATTGCCAAATGGAGACGACAAGAGAGTAGGGTGAATACAGTTTCTAGGACAGGTGTGGTAGCAGTTATTTTCTTAACTCATCTGAAATAATATATTGCTTCCCAATGTTTCAATGGCATAAAAATTTACTCTCTGCTAGAAAAAAATAAAGGGAAGACATCTTAAAAAATCAAATCAAATAAAATAATGACAGCAACATTCTCTAAGAATCAGTGAGCATGAATGGAAACAACATTTCAAGAAAGTTGAAAATTGAATATATTTAAAACCAGAACAATCAAGAACTGACTTGCAACATAGCAGCCATTCATGTTCAGCAGGTCTTTAAACTGGTTCCACCAGAATCACTGCAATCTTGGGCCCTCTTCCTCACTATTTTTTTCCTGACTAATTCACTCCACACTAGCAGAATCTTGATACTTCCAAACTCAGCAAGCAGGACTGCTTCAAGATCAGTAGAGACACTTTCCTCATTTTGTTCAAGTGGGTGTTTGGACAAGAAAAAAGAGGTCAAAAATCTTTTTAGTTCCTTCCATATACATCCTCACCAAAGCAATACTTTCAAATAATTTTTCATTGATTTGTTATCTGATATAGGGAAAGTTCTCTCAACAGCAGATGCTTTATCCGCACACTCAATACTGCAAAAGCCTTCAAATTCTTTTCCACTCTGCTTTCCCACTCTGATCTAAAAACAAGAAGAAAACCCACAAGCTAGATGCCATTTGTAAATATTTAATAAATACTGTAGGAGACAGTTCCAAGAACAATTACTTCAGATTACATTTTGCTACATCAAGGTATCTTCATTTGTTACAGTACTGAATGACAAACTATTACAGAAGTAAGCCTAAAGCATTGAATACTTATTCCTGGGTGTGATTTGCATGAAGAACAAACACATTTTAAAAGTGATGCGGTGAAATAAGCTACAAACAGAACAATCTGAAGATCGATTCGCAGCACAAGTGACTTTGGGCTTCAGCTTTTTGGACTCTTGCCAAACTTGCCCTAAAACCACTTAATGTTCTTGTAATGTCTTTCTAAATTGTAAGAATTTTGCCTCCTGATTTCAACTGCAGCCAAGTCAGCAACACAGCAGCATAGCAACAATTCCTAAAATATGTCTTTTGGAAAAAACAAAATGTAAAAAATGTAGACTTAGAACATAAAGCATCTTTCACAGAACAACTCTACCACATACTTAAATGCTAGGGTTCTTCATGCCCGTGGTGCTGGTGTGTTCACCCTGACCTCACTTTCAGGAGACGAACACCATGGAATCCTTATGGGAAGTAATTTTAATGGATTCATGGACAAACCCCAAAAAAGTTGGAAATTCGAAGCCCTATTCAAGTCTCAAAGGTGAAGAGATTTCAGCCCCATTTGGATGGGCCTTTGAATTTGAACAACCCAATTGTACAGGGTTAACCCTCCAGGGGGAGTGATCTTGAACCTGACCCTAGGTGGTCTCGACCCCTCCCCAGGGTGGGTCTGAACACTACCAGGTGATGGTTATCCCACTCCCTCTTCCTGTCTAAAGGTCTATAAAAGCAGGAAGACTTCCTGTTCTCTTTCTGTGCTCCCTGCCTTCCTGCTTACCCGCATCACCATCTTGGTCCTGGTTCTCTTTGTTTTACCACTTGGCCATCACCCATGACGTGGACAAACCCATCACTATCAAAAATCTGGTTGTATTTACACATTTTGTATTTGTTTTCCCTTCCCTATACCTTTGTAACTTCCCTACTTCAGATACCTTTTTAATTTATTGTTAAACTTTTTTCTTCCTTTTAACTTCAAAATCAGAGTGAGATTATTTATTTGGGTGTGCTTACCTTTCCTCTCTCCACATCTAATTCCTTTCTTTTAGGAATGAAAGGGGAAGAGGGAATGGCACTCTAAAAAAATTATTATTGGTTCTATCAAATATATTTGAGTCTCTGGGAATTTAAATCAGAACCCAGGCAACTCAGGAAGTCCCCCTGCTTTTATAGACCTTTAGAGAGGAAGGGGGAGTGGGCTAGCCATCACCTGGTAGTGTTCAGACCCACCCCTGTGGAGGGGTCAAGACCACCTAGGGTCAGGTTCAAGATCACTTCCCCTGGAGGGTTAACCCTGTACACCAATTTAGTGAAAGATACCCTTGCTTATGGGGTAGGCAGGGGTACCTTTGAAGATCCCTTCCAACACAAAACATTCTGTGAAAGAAAGAAAAACTCAGGAAAGAAAAACAGATAGCATCTCAGCCAAGATGAAGAATGGTAGTCTCAGATATGCTGGAATCAAGGACATGGCTAAAGAAGGAAAACATACAAAGCTTATCAAAGGGAGCTTGTACAGTATCTAATGTATTGTAGCAATAGAAGTATAGATATCAACCCACCTGTATGTAGAAATGGCAGCCACAAATGTGAATCAATTTTTTCTCCTTGAAGTGCTATAACTTGACTATGTTTTGTGCCTCCTGCAAAGTACTGTTCGAAATCCTGGTGAAGAAGCTTAGAGACTAAAGTTTTCCTGTTTCATTTCAAGCGATCAATCTTCCTTCATTCCACTTGCAAAAGCCACTAGATCCTGGAAGGGGTTTTCCTGAAGTGTTACTTCGAATTTAGTTATTAGACAAAGGGAATAAGAAGATGGCTTCCTACTCTCCAACAGTCCAATACACTCAGACTTTTGTTTCCCATTACTTTACTCCTGGTTTTAAGTTAACATCTGAAATAAAGCATTTTGGATTTGACTAAAAGAAAGATTTTTTTCGTTCAACAGAACACAAAGCTCTGAGGCTTTGTTTTAATAAAAGAAAAACCACAGAATTTTGTTAATCTGCAGGAATTTTTCCACTTCCCCTAATTCAACTGATTTGAAAGCTAAACTTAGTCAATTATTCACACTCCCAAAGGACAAATGCAGGCTAGTTATCAATGTTTCTTAAAAAGCTGAGAAACTACCTCTACTAATTAATTAGCAAAAAGTTCCCATTAAAATGGGTGGACCTGTCATTAAGTCATTAAATTCCTTGTCTACTCGCAGTGATTAAAATCCACATCCCCAAAGCCTAGCAGGATATTGCCTGTGTATATCAAGGTGCTACTGCATGAATAGTGAGCAATAAAAATCATTTACACAAGCTTGAATTTAATTGTCTGTGCTGCCAGCTTCCCTTTCAAGTGACTGGAGGGACAAGTTACCAGTTTGAATTAATATCTCGTGTATCATTACAAGAACAACAGAAATTGATTGCACACACTTCTTGATTACAGTCCTGGGAGGATTAGAAGCTCTTGAAGTTTCATAATTAAAGGATGGATGTCTATACATTTTGTCAATCTACCACAACATCAGAACTCCTCGTAGGAACCTATGAAGGATTTTTCTTAATAGGATTATATATAAAAAGAGAGTATTTTAGTCAGAAAACAAAAATACAATCAAAAATTTTAATGAAAACTCAAAAAATCAAAAAGCAAAAAGTTTATTAATGCTTTTCCATGATCAGTACTTAATTGTTATTATCAAATACACTTTTATTTTCCTTTTTAACTTTTAATAACCTCAACATTTCTCACATTTTTGTGCCACATTTTATTCTTTTCTTTGTATGCTCTGGTTATGGCTGAACTAATCACTCTGTCCTATGCAGAGTACTGTGGTAAAAGTTAATGAACAAACACCTACTGTGCCAAGCTGATTGCTAGTAGCACTAGCTCACAGTAAGGGCACTTTGAGGGAGGAAGAAGCCTTCATTTGCCTCTCCTTGTTGAAAACCAGCAGCACTACACTGCATATTCAGCTGCACATAAGTTGGTGGAGTAGAAAAGTCTGAACGATCTCGATTTGCCCCTCGCATAAATTTCTTTGTGTGCTCAA
The DNA here is from genome assembly GCA_013400475.1 of Tricholaema leucomelas. Lineage (NCBI taxonomy): Eukaryota > Metazoa > Chordata > Aves > Piciformes > Lybiidae > Tricholaema lacrymosa > Tricholaema leucomelas. The sequence goes on from WAAF01015161.1 coordinate 273,121, forward strand.
GTGAGGCTTGAGTATCAGTTTGATGATCATAACAACTAACAGGGATATTAATTTGCAACGAGCATTTTAACTCCATTTCACATTTCAAGGAAGAGAGGGAGAAGCAGCCATAGAATGAGGTCTCACCCCTGACCCTCCTCTTCTCCAGGCTAAAAAAACCCAGCTCCCTCAGCCTCTCCTCATAAGATTTCTAGGCATCTCAACAGCCTCATTGCTCTTCTCTGGACATGTTCCAGTATCTCAACATCTCTCTTGAATTGAGGAGCCCAGAACTGGACACAGTACTCAAGGTGTGGCCTGACCAGTGTTGAGTACAGGGGAAGAATAACCTCCTTTGTACTACTGGCCACACTGTTCCTGATCCAGGCCAGGATGATGATACGTGTGTCCAATTATGTAAATACAGAGCACAAAGATGAAGAACAAACTATGTAAGGACAATAAATGAGGAAAGACATATAGGTAAAGATTAGGAAAGGTAAACCTACATCTCAGTTGTCAGAAACCTCTCATAGCACAGTCCAGTATGCCAGAAGATTGTCAGAGAATCAACAGCCTGATCCAAACAAAACAAAAAATAAAGTTCAAAAGCAGTGTAGTCCTGCTGCCAGTTGTGCATTCAATATTGACTTTTGGTGATAAAAGAAAGCATCTAGAAGTTTTATTCTGGATCATAAGGGCATAAGCATTAAATCTGTTTAATGGTCAAAGCTGTAATTTTGGAACATTGTCTTCTTTCAAAAATCCATTTAGGGGGAGAGGAAAAGCAAATAAACAAAGTGCAGCCTCTGGAGCTCTACTTCAAAAGCTTCAACTACCAAAGCTGCTAAAAGCATGTCTATTTCTTAAACCATTTTCCTTCAATTTTAGCTATTCTTGATGCTGCTGGATACATCACCTACCAATAAAAAATGCAAATGCTCCAAAGCTACAATTACACTCAGAAAGAAGCTGAAGTTTAGAGGCAATCTTTTTTAACTAGCAGGCATTGATCAAAATACAATTAAATGTATTATGCAGGAACATTTCTGAACTAAAGTAGGATTTAGTTTTCCCAATAAACAGGCTGAACAGTTTTCAAAGCTTCTGTATTTTTCAGTCCTAGATCTGCATTTTGAGCTTCAAACACAACATTATTTCAAATCTGATTTCTCCTTGCTTATTACAGCTTTATATTTGGCAATACAATAGGTTTTGCTCCTTATATTTGTCAAAGATACTCAGTCTCCTGAGTTCTCCAAAGAGAACTTAAAACTACAGCAATGAAGAATGGCAGTTGGCAAAAATTGCTGGAAAGTTGACTTCCATTAAATGTGTTTGAGTGACACTAGCAGATCTTCTCATACTGGGAAGGAAGAAGTACTACCTCTCTCCATTCCATTTGAAACACATAATTTTATTTTATGTGAACAGGGGAAAAAAAAAAGAAATAAGTTCAAAGAATTCTTCTAGGTAAATGCATCAATCAGAAAAAGAGAAAAAGGAGGCAATGAAACTGAAATGATAGGACAAAATCTTGGATAAGAGTATTACTTAAATGCTTGACCTGAAATGGGTTGAGGTAGGAGGGGTCAGGTTTGCTTTTTTTTTACCAGATCAACAAAGTTGTTAATATTTTTTCTCTGCAGAAAAAGATAGGTTGTTTATTTTTGCTAGAGGTTAGATAAATCATTTGTTATATTTTTAATAAGTAATAAATAATTTTCAGTTGTTCCTTTGAGCGTATTTTCAGCTGTTTAGAATCCGAAGGCTAGAAAATTTTGAAGATCTTATCCCAAACAGAGAATTGCTACAAATATTAGGAATTATCTCAGATTTTGTATTGCAGATTGCTGTCATCTCAAAAGCCAAAAGCAACAAATATCTCTAACTTAAGCTTTTTTTAACTGCAAATAGTGTTTCAGAAATTCTTTGGATTACTTTAGTTACTATATTCTACCATCTCAATCTATGTTCTCTACAGAAAGAAGAGCATAAACTTTGACACAGGGAGAGACAGAACCTAAGGTTTATGCAATGGGGAAAAAGTTGTGAAAGTTTCTTAACATCTTTCTATTGACCACTTTAAGAAATGTCACTATTGTGAAAAAGTGCATTGAGTACTTAAATGCATGTCTTCAACAGCCTAAGCTCAGGAGGTTTATTTCAGTGACACAGAGCAGTTGACAGCATCATTGTGCAAGGAAGGACATTAATCTCCAGTTTAATGTCACACAAAGTTAACTTGCTAATCTCGTTGGATGTGCCGCTGAAAACCCAGTACGCTGATTACATTTCCCAGTATGAGCACGGGATTGCATTGACAAATTCCTACATCTTAGTTTCTCAGATTTTACTGTTGTTGCTGTTACATACGATTTTACACACTCTGAACACAAGTCTTACAGTATACCACAGCAGAAATGGAACAGAAAATATAATTGAGAGATTAAAAATATCATCTCCTTCACACAGTAAAACTTTGGGCTAATACACTAACACAGCCCATATTAAATTTGCCCTGAATATGGCAAGTATCTAGGAACTAGGCTTAAAAAACATTTATTGAAAAACAAACAGACAAACCACTGTATTTCACATGAAAACTTGTGCTATTGAGCATACTAGGGCACTAGCAATTGAAGATGTGATTTTTCACCAGGGCGCTCGAGTATTCTGTGACTGTCTTGCCAAGATGGCCTTTTAAACCTGTTTAAGACGTTTAGGATAGAAACTGAAATGGAAGGAAGAAGAGGAAATGAGAGGCATTTTTATCACAGTATCACAGTATCACAGTATCACCAAGGTTGGAAGAGACCTCACAGATCATCAAGTCCAACCCTTTACCACAGAGCTCAAGGCTAGACCATGGCACCAAGTGCCACGTCCAACCTTGCCTTGAACAGCTCCAGGGACGGCGACTCCACCACCTCCCTGGGCAGCCCATTCCAGTGTCCAATGACTCTCTCAGTGAAGAACTTTCTCCTCACCTCAAGCCTAAACTTCCCCTGGTGCAGCCTGAGGCTGTGTCCTCTCGTTCTGGCGCTGGCCACCTGAGAGAAGAGAGCAACCTCCCCCTGGCCACAACCACCCCTCAGGTAGTTGTAGACAGCAGTGTATGGACTACACTGAATTTTCTGCAACATAAATGGGAGAGCCTGAGAGGTGAATGTGAAACTTTTAAGATGTCACCCCACTTCCCTCTCTAAATCTGCAGGTAAACACTATAAAACACAGCCTTACATGTACTTGATGCATGCACAGCTCCAAATCTTTCCCAGAAATGTGGAAGTAATCACTCTGCATGACAAGAAGCAGAAGAATGGTTTCCATTTAGGAAATGGGACAGAATGTGTGCACCATTCCTTGTCTCGGTTTCTTTCATGTCTTTTGAAATGGATTAAGATATAGCTCACACACTTCCATCAGTTGAGGTCTCTGTCTTTGGGTCTCTTTCCTGCTAATGCTTCTTTTCTGGAACAAGGACTCCCTCTTATCTTCCTTATTCTCTACTTCAGCCAAACTGTCACTCGTTTTTCATCAATAGTGTTACCACAGTCAAAATTCCACAAAACAGGCTGTGCAAGATCTTCATTGCTGTGTTCTTCTTTGGCTTGAGTCTTGGTAAAGAAAAACTATTGGTAGTCTGATAAGAAATCTGAGCAAGATGTAAATTTGGGTGTTTGGGAATGCTTCCAATCTTCTGACTGTGGGTATGTATCCTACCTGCACCTACAGCAGGGCAGGACTCAAGTAAATAATAGTCTTTTGCCTTAATCTTGGGGTCTTGTGAAAGGAAATCCATCCACACAGGATGAGTAGGAACCACAACTTGCATTCACCAGGTCTTTACAGCACACAGTCACAGTTTGGCTTAGAAACCACCTCAGCTGAAAAAGATGGAATCCCAGTTCAGACACCCTTATTGCTTTTAGACTGTGGCATCATTAAGAATTAACTTGTCTGGCAAGTTCTCTATCTTCTTTTCCCCAGGGTAGATGGAATGTGATGTATTCTGTATCAGCTGGTGACTGAATAACAGAACATTTGAAAAATTCAGCAGTTTAGAATCCTTAACCGCAATGAATAAACAGGGCAGAACTTTCTCCCCAAAGACATTTACAGGACCGGATGATCTCTTTTAACAAGAATCCCCAGGTTCTACAATGAATGCATGCTTTTAGCTGGCAAATTTTCTTCTCCCAAGTTTGTTCTCATACTTAGCTGTAAGTTTTCAGAAATAGCTGCCAGATCATGAAGAGAGAAGGATTCTCCAGTGGGTTCTCTGTCACACTCCACATTCACATTTTCCAAAATTTCCCTGGATAAAGCTTTCCTTCTTCCTTTGTTTTTCCCCCCAGTAATTTGTCGTCTTCAATTTATCTTTTCTCTGTTATAACGTTCAATAATGGAGGTGCCTGAGGACTAGAAGAGGGCTAGTGTCACTCCAGTCTTCAAAAAGGGCAAGAAGGAAGCTACCTGGGAGCTACACACCAGTCAGCCTCAGCTCCATCCCTGGGAAGGCAATGGAGCAGCTCGTTCTGGAGGCCATCTCTAGCAACATGAAAGAAAAGAGGGTTATCAAGCACAGCCAGCATGAATTCACTAAGAGGAAATCTTGTTTGATTAGTCTGGTAGCCTTCTATGAAGGCATGACCAAATGGATAGATGAAGGGAGAACAGTGGATACTGTTTATCTTGACTTCAGCAAGGATTTTGATACTGTCTCCCAGTAACATCCTCATAGGTAACATCCTCATAGGTAAACTCAAGAAAAATGGGCCAGATGATTGGTGGGTTGGCAACTGGCTCAACAACAGTCTTCAGAGAGTTGCAATCAGTGGTGCAGAGTCCATGGCCAGTGGTGTTCCCCAGGGACAAGTATTGGGTCCAGTTTTGTTCAGTATCTTCCTCAATGACCTGAATGAGAGGACTGAGTGTACCCTCAGCAATTTCAGTGACAATAATATGAAAGTGGAAGGGGTAGGGGTGGCTGACACACTTCTTCAGGCTGCACTGCCATTCAACAAAATCTGGACAGGCTGGACAGCCAGGTGAAGGCAAACCTCATGAAGTTCAATAAGGACAAGTGCAGAGTCCTGCATCTGGGAAGGAATAACAGCAGGCACTAGTACAGACTAGGGGTGGTCCTGCTGGAAAGCAGCCCCATGGAGAAAGAGCTTGGTGTGCTTGCAGACAGAAAGTTATCTACAGGACAGCACTGTGCCCTTGAGAACAAGAGGGACAACAGCATCCTGGGGTGCATTGAGAAAAATGTGTCCAGCAGGTCCATGGGGGTTCTTCTCCCCCACTACTATTCCCTGCTGAGACCACACCTGGAATACTGTCTGCTTTCAGGCTGGCTTGCAGTTTGAGAAAGACAGGCATCTAGTAGTCTACTGGAGAGAGTCCAACCAAAAGCTACAACAATGACTGCAGAACTTGAACATCTCTGTGGGTGGGGGTCAAGAGGAAGGTGCCAGTCTCTTTTTGATGGTGCCCAATGGCAGGACAAGGAACAACAAGTGCAAAGTAGAAGACAGGACATTCCACCTCAACACAAGGAGGCAGTTTTTTATGGTGAGATTCCTGGAATATTTGAACAGGCTGCCCCAAGAGGTTGTGGAGTCTCCTTTTATGGAGACTTTCAAAATCCACCCGGATGCATTCCTGTGTGGTCTGCCCTAGGCAATCCTGCTTTGGCAAGGGGGGCATGGATTAGATGATTTCTAGAGGTCCCTTCCAACCCCTAACATTCCGTGATTCTGTGATTTATTGCTCTCTTTTGACAGGATTAATTTGCCCGACGATGAGGACTAGGCTGATGTGACAGATTCTCTTGTTTCTTAGACTTTACTTAGGTGTATCATCACTGTCCTAGGAAGTCATGAGTCATGGATTGCTAGAAGCATTGTTTAAGTAAGACTATACTACTCATTACACAAAAATATTAATATGGCCTATAAATAATGGTCCATGAGTAATGATAAATAGTTGGTTAGATGCTTGGCTGGGAACTGTTCCTACTCATTACTTAAACAGAGTGTAGAAAAAAAAACAATCAAGAAGTTGAAATTTGTGGTTAAAGCAGGAGCCGATTCAGTCAATGCTCAATACACGATCGCCAAGAAATTGTACTTGAAGAGTCAATCTGAAACCACAGTGCTGCTCTATCAAGTATAAAAGTTGAGTTTAATTCAGTGAAGGAAATAATATAAATTAAAAACAATAAGGTTTGATGTTTCCACTTATCTAAAATTCTCAGTCTTTTCCTGTGCTGATATTTTTTAATGCCACATATTTATCAGAATTTTTTTCCACTAGAAAAAAAAAAACACAAAGAACACAGTAGACATTTCACAAAATTGTAAATTCCTCATGAGAGTTGTCCTTAACATTGTTTCATCTAGCTGTAGCCCACTGGCTGAGATTTTATCTAGTCTCAGACAGTGTAAGGTCTGAAACTGATTCATAAGCAGCGTCCTTCATGCACGAGCAAGAAATACAATCCTACAAGACTTTTATTTGTGTACATTATTATTCCTGATTCTTTCTCTTTTGTTCCCCTGGGAAGATATCGACTCTCTGCTAATATTCCATCAGTAAATTGCTATTAAGCCCTGTGGGCTTAGAATCAGAAAAGTCAAGGCCTTTCAGACTTCAGCGTCTATGATCAGACCTGCTCTTAGCATCACATGCTCCTTGCAGCCCAAGTCAAGAGTTATACACACCAAGTAAGAATAGTATCTTAAAGAAAAGTTGATATTCTTCTAGGTATTAAAAATAATCATCAGTCCAATCCTATCCCAATAAAAAGATTTCCAAGATATGTTACAAGCTAAATAAAAATAACACTGCCTGGGAAAACAACACTTTCAGAAGGACTCTGTGCATTATATTACGCATTTATTTTCTGACATACCTTCATGTGCTAATATACAGAATTTCATTTTGGAGCTGCAGTTCTTTTCAATGTCTTTATTTCAAATTCAAACAAGAAACAGTTTGAGTAGTATGTCAATATTTAATTAAAATCTTGTGTACTTGCAGATTGTTTTTTTAAAGGGAAAGAGCTATTTGTCTCAGTTTATTAAAGCACCACTAGCTTTAATCAATGAAGTTTTCAGAGTTTTTTATGTCACAGCCATAAGCTAGGCATTTCAGATCCTAATTATGGCTATTGGTCATTTCTGCAAGAGAACACTTTGGCCATTACTTTCTGATAATTACCAGTACTCAACCCTCAAAATCAAATATGGGTAATTAATCTGCTGACACACTACTGGCCTACGGCACAGACTTCCATTTTCATTGGATATAATTTACATGCATTTATCTCTAACAGTAACAGGAGAGGAAAAACTTTACCTAAAAAAAAAAAGGAGAAGAGCAATACATCTTCAGCCTTCTCAAGAATTTAATCTCTCAAAACCATTTTGGCTTTCCTGGACACTGAAGATGCCTGATAGCAATTTCATGAATAAAGTGACCATAAATCCTGCAAACAGCTCACAAGTATTATTAATTAGCATAAGCAGCTTTCCAAAATGAGATTTGTGTCAATCACTTTCCTACTGTCAATTTCTCCAAGGTTTTGTGATTACCACAAGGGTCTTTGAGGAGAGTTACATGGGATGATAAGCGACTGACAACTGACTGGGATCTGTACTTCATCATTTAACTCAAAACAATTGCTTAATAGATGGAAATATGCATGACAGAATGTCTTATTAGTCTGTCACCTGCCTCCTAATAAGATGATTTCAAACTGAGGAAATTCAAGCCACAGAAAACAGAATGCAAAGATTAAAGATGAAAGATAAAAGTGAAAAACTGAGCTGACAAAACAGGAGTGAAATCATCCAGTTTTACCCTTGCAATCAATAGGAAACTCAACAGGCTACACTTTCAGACAGGCTTTTTTCACAGATGTCACTTCAGCCAGAAAGCAGAGAAAATACAAAGAGTAAAGGTATAGTAGTTCCAGGTTTAACAAGATTTAGACTTTCTGAAAAAGAAAATAGGAAGCAATTTAGTAAGTCAGTGTCTTGCCAGGCTAGAAGTCCTGACAATCAAAGAACATAATAGAAAATCCAACTCCTGTTGACATGGAACTAAAACTAAAACTGGGCTTAACTAATACATATCATAATTGATATCTCTCATTGTAGTGCAAAATGGGCACATAACACTGGCTACACACAGTATGTAAATAAAGGTATTGTAGATATGCACACAGAATTTAATACAGACACATTCAAAGTCCACCGGTACTAATGGAAAACAAGCTTGATTTAATCCTAATTCTCTCTGTTAGAGATCTTTAACAGTGCAAAGATTTCTAGAAAAGACACAAACAGGGCAGTATGTAGTATCATTCTGGATTGTGTTCTCCTTAGTGTTCATAACTACTTGGTGCTAATTTGGCAGCAAAGGGTCTAGAAGTCAAATTTAATGCATTTTTTTTTCTTTATATTAGTAGTATATCTTTAATCTCCTATAGCATCTAGGTAGGGTGACCTGGATTTAATAGTAGACATGAAAAGGCACATACCACCAAAGGAGTATTTCTGGAATACTAGTCCTGAAAGAAACGTGTCTGAGTATCTCCTGATATCCTCAGTAAATTTCTGTAAGACCCTCATTTGCCAAGATTTCCTATCATCTTCCCAGTTCTCTAATGCTCCATGTTACTAGAGTAAGAAAAAATAAATATGGAGAAAATAGGAGGATCATTTCTAGCCTTACAAACAGAAAAAAAGGGACAGGAAGACAGTGGGCGTTGTGGCAAAGAACTTGTGCCCTCACTCAAAGTTTGATCTACAGTATTTTCCTGGAACAATCGAAAGACAGGATAGCTTAGAGCTTTCTGTGTGTTTTCTAAAAGACCTCTAAATTTGTATCAAACTTCAACAAGACAAGTCTTATCTGGCACAGTGCTTTTCATGACACTAAGAAAATGTGCATCTCTTAACTGGTGTTCTACAGACAGACATTTTATTGAGGTTGTAATAACATATAGTGAGCGTTGCTGAAGCTCAAATCCTGCCTTCATAACAATGTTATAAAGGCAAGAGAGAAGGAGAGGCAGAGGGTGCCTCTCTCTTTCGGTAGCCCCAGATTTCTGTCCCAATAAATAGAGAGCAAAATAAAATTCTGAAGCCATATTGAACACCACACTTGCAATGTCTCATTCCACTCTTGATTTTTAAGTCGACAAAAAAACCCTTGAACTATTTCCTCTATTGACTTAAGCTCTCAGCCCTCAGCAGTGAAAAAGTCCAATTATTTAAACTTTCCACCTGTAAGATAACTGTCATGGCATAACATCCTCAAGACTGTCTTCAGCAATCCCTGCCTTTGATGGAGAACAGTACACTCAAGCATGCAAAAGGTTTGGTTGGACACAAAAAAAAAGTTACCAAGATTCTTATCAATATAATGCCTATATTATCAACATAATGCCTATAAATACTTACAGAGTGGGTGTCAGGAGGATGGGGTCAGTCTTTTATCACCAGTGCCTAGTGACAAGACAGGTGGTAACAGGCAGAAACTTGAACATAAGAAGTTCCATCTAAACGTTTTACCTATTCCTATTTCCATCTAGAAAGTAACCTCTAGTTTTGAGGGTGGTAGACCACTAGAACAGGCTGCTCAAAGAGGTGGTGGAGTCTGTTTCTGGAGTCACTCAAAGCCCTTATGGGTACTCCTGTGCAATTGGCTCTAGGTGAACCTGTTCTACCAGTGGGGTTAGACTGACCTCCAGAGGTCCTTTCCAACCCCTATCATTCTGTGAAAATAAAACCCCCACATGGCTGGAACTCTGGTTTCCAGCATCTCTGTGAAAAAAAACCAGTATTTCTCTTTGTTGTAAAACAAAAACCTTACACATGCACAAATATCCTCATTAAAGAGAGCAATGGGAAAGAATGTACAAGTGGTGTACGGCACTCAGAGCTCAACCTCATTACAGTAAAATGTTTGGTTCAACCCAATAATAGGAGTTGATCTAGTAAAACACCTCTGTAATCTGCAGCACTGTAGAATCATAGAATCATAGAATGGTTTAGGTTGGAAGGGACCTCAAGGATCATCCAGCTCCAACCCCCCACCATAGGCAGGGACACCTCCCACTAGAGCAGGTTGCTCAAGGCTTCATCCAGCCTGGCTTTAAACGCCTCCAGGGAGGAAGCATCCACAACCTCCCTGGGCAACCCGTTCCAGTGCCTTACCACCCTCACTGTAAAGAACTTCCTCCTAACATCCAGTCGGAATCTCCCCTCTTCCAGTTTAAACCCATTCCCCCTCATCCTGACATTACTAGACCGTGTAAAGAGTCCCTCCCCAGCTTTCCTGTAGGCTCCCTTCAGATACTGGAAAGCCACTCTAAGGTCTCCTCGAAGCCTTCTCTTCTCCAGGCTGAAGAGCCCCAACTCTCTCAGCCTGTCCTCATAGCAGAGCTCCTCCAGCCCTCTGATCATCTTCGTGGCTCTCCTCTGGACCCGCTCCAGCAGTTCCATGTCCTTCTTGTGTTGGGGGCTCCAGAACTGCACACAGTACTCCAGGTGGGGTCTGACGAGAGCAGAGTAAAGGGGGAGAATCACCTCCCTTGCCCTGCTGGCCACACTTCTCTTGATGCAGCCCAGCACACGGTTGGCTGTCTGGGCTGCATGTGCACACTGCCGGCTCATGTTGAGCTTCTCGTCGACCCAGACCCCCAGGTCCTTTTCCTCAGGGCTGCTCTCCAGCCATTCATCACCCAGCCTGTATCTGTGCCTGGGATTGCACCGACCCAGGTGCAGGACCTTACACTTGGCCTTGTTAAACGTCATGAGGTTGGCCTGGGCCCACCTCTCCAGCCTGTCCAGGTCCCTCTGGATGGCATCCCTGCCCTCCAGCAAGTCAGCTGTGCCACACAGCTTGGTGTCATCTGCAAACTTGCTGAGGGTGCACTCAATTCCTCTGTCCATATCACTGACAAAGATGTTAAAGAGCACTGGTCCCAGCACTGACCCCTGAGGAACACCACTTGTCACCGGTCGCCAGGTGGACATTGTGCCATTGATCACCACTCTCTGCATGCGACCATCCAGCCAATTCCTTATCCAGTGAGTGCTGCACACATCCAGTTTGGTGACCAGGATGTCATGTGGGACAGAGTCGAATGCCTTACTCAGGTCTAGGTAGATGACATCAATTGCCCTTCCCCTGTCCATTGCAGCTGTGACTACATCATAAAACGCCACCAAATTTGTCAGGCATGATTTGCCCTTGGTGAAGCCATGCTGGTTACCGCCAGTCACCTCTGCCTGGTTTTCCATTTGCTTTTGCAGAGCCTTCAGGAGGATCTGCTCCATGATCTTTCCAGGCACGGAAGTGAGACTGACTGGTCTGTAGTTTCCAGGGTCATCCTTTGTCCCCTTCTTGAAGATGAGTGTTATGTTTGCCCTTTTCCAGTCAGCAGGAACTTCACCAGTCTGCCATGACCTTTCAAACACAATGGACAGTGGTTTAGCAACCACTGTGTAGCAGAAACAGAACTGTAAGACTTGAACCTAGTACCCTCAAGACCCTCTATGAAGAGGTCAGAGAAAAAGCAAAAAAGTGAAAGCTCACTTCTGTTTGTGAAAGAAAGTATCCAACATTTGCATCACAAAACTTTTAGGTAATCATTTCAGAAAGACTCAGACACAGCTGTGTTTATGCCTTCAGATACAAACTTACATTCAGCTGAACATCAAAGTAGTAGGTAATTTTACACATTAATTAAAAGTGTTCTGTAGGAGTCTGCTGTCTTCATGACACATTTTTGTATTTTTGGTAGGAAGAAAACAATGCAGAAGTTAGTATAAAGCCTTATTATTCCTAATACCGTCTTCTCTGGATTCCTAGGTAACAAGTGAAAACACACCAGAAGCACCCTAGTGAAAAGAATTTATAATGCAACGCAAGTCTAAACCTTACCATCATGTTGAGATATTTGAGAGGCATTTCTGAATGTCAAAGAGCACATTACACTTGATGAGAATCCAAAGCCTTTCAGTGTGAAAGCATCACTTTAGGCTTCTATTAATAGATCAATCTATTTTAAGAAAGAAACACTGTTCATATTTCACATGGTCTCCTTGGAGTTTCAGGATTTCAGCTTGAATTTCCCATCATGTTTTTAGGCGAGCTCTTTTAGATTTATAGTTTTCTAATTACCTATATGGCCACAGTGTATGGTCTTGATTTCAGTTAGGTAAGAGCATTATTTACTGTTTCCATTCATTGTCTTTTATAGTACTCCTAAATATTTAAGGTTAAGCAAGCCCCAGTCTATTATTGTGTAATTAAACAATTAACTCAAACACAAAAGTACTATTATTCATCTTAAACCACAGCATCATTGCCACTGGCTTAGGTGTACAAGTCTGCATAAATTAAAATGCCTACTAGACAAGATTTAGAGATGGCAACATATTTAGTATCATGTCCACCTGAAGTATTTTAAGCTTTTAAAAACATCCAGAGCTTTTCATATTTTATACTTTAAAACATTTAGGCCATCTGTTCAGAATGAAACAAGCTCTTTTCAAAGAGGTTACTGAGATTATTAATTGATTGCTTGTTGTTTCAAGTTCTACTTACAAAGACAAACAGTAGTAGCCTAGGGTTAATTTCTGTCAGCTCTCAGGTAATTTTGCATCTATCTGCTTCTTAGTGAATGAAATAAGAGGTTAGCAAAGGCTGTTCTTTGCAGATACTTAAGACACGTGTCTAAAATGGACATCTTGAGATAAATTATTTCTCTCAACTGGCTCTACAAAGATTCTAGATGACTAGCTTAGATCAAATATCTAGAGGCTTTATAAATGGATGGGATCTGATGAGAAGCATACCATCCAAGTGCATTCCTCTTCTATGATGGCAAGAAAGACTGCAGACCTTCAGAGTAACTAAACCACAGAGAAATGTTAACGTAAATTAACACCCGTAGGAGTTAGCCACAGCCAGTCAAACAAGGACAAAAGTTGTGAAGACAGCCTTAGAGTATAATAGGCAACATCCAGGACTTAGGAATATCATGGATGTAGGATACTGTGTTCTCTTGTGGACTATAAAGTTTGAATTTCTAATAAATAAGTGAACAGGATTTGTAAACATAGGTATTCAATTCAACTGTGCAGTGCTGAAATACCTGTTCCCCCCGGCCCCTTCACTCTTCTCACTTCCCGAGGTTAAATGGCCTAGAGCAATGTCAGATCTGCGTACATTTATCATTCCTCTGATTCTGCTGACATGGTGGCTGTAAGGCAGAAATCATGGCACCTGGGCTCTATCCTGGGCTCATTATTCCTGAGTCCTTCACGCCACTCCAGTGCAGCTCAAGCTATTCTTGTAGCTCCTGGTTTTGTCCTTTACCTCCTTTGCTTAAAGAAATTATTTAAGTAGCTTGTTATCAGGCTTTTCAAACAGGTAGCTTAAAACCTCTTCTGTTATGACTTTCTTGCTTTAGGCACATATATCCGTTCTAGGAATTCTCTGTTGCTTATGTGACCCATTTAATCTTTAAATATTTGTACACACACCTGCACTGAAAGCTATTTAATTCAGCACTGATGGATTTATTATTCCAGGACTCTCACCCTAAGGGTGACACTCAAGAAGTCAATTTATAGGAGCTTTATGTTGATGGTCATTTTAATAACACTAAACTGAAACTCTAGATGACCATCCATGAAATCCATGTGATATTTATTTTGAATATCATGCCAAATGATCAACCACAAGTACTGTGAACATTCAGAAAGCAGAATAACTTTTTCAAAGTATTTTTATTCCAAAAAGCTGGAATTATATATAGATGCGTAATTATCCTTGTTTCTTTGTTTTCAACTAGTAACTTCTATTTTTTTGGCAGAATTAGTGTAATCAGGAATCTCCCTGGTGGGAAGTGGCAGGAGGAGAGAGAAACCTCTTCCCAGATTTTAGCATCATTAGTCTGGAAGTAACTTGCAATCTATAAAACTGAGAACACTGAGATTTTATACAGAGTTTTCAATTCTTCTGTAGTTCAGATGCTCATGTATTTAACACATCAGTGTATAAATCTGCTTTTTCTATTGTTAAGCAAAGTTATTGTATCTTCCCCTGTGATACAATAGCTCATTCTGGAAGTCATCTCAAAGTATGTGGACAAAATCAATTCCCCTTGGTGAATCCATGTTGACTTCCTCTGATAACCTTCTACAAGGGCTTGGCTGGATAGATAGATAGATAGATAGATAGATGAAAGGACCCTGGTGGGTATTGTCCACCTTGACTTCAGCAAGGCTTTCAAAACCAGCTTCCTCTTAAGCAAGCTTAGGAAGTGCGGGCTAGATCAATGGACAGTGAGGTGGATTGAAATCCGGCTGAAAGATGGAGGCTGAAAGAGGGTTGTGGTCAGTGGCACAAAGTCTAGTTGGAGGTCTGCAACAAGTGGTGTTCCCCAAGGGTCACTGATGGGCCCAGTCCTATTCAATATATTCTTCAACAACAAGGATGAAGGGAGTGTACCCTCAGTAAGTTTGCTGATGACACAAAACTGGGAAGAGTGACTGACACACAGAAGGCTGTGCTTCCATCCAGCATGACTTGGACAAGCTGGAGATATGGGCAGAAAGTAATCTTACGAAGCTCGACAAAAGCAAGTATAGGGTACTGCACCTACAGATTAATAACCCTATGCATTAGTACCACTTAAGGGCTTACCTGCTGGAAAGCAGCTCTGTAGAAAAAGACCTGTGGAGTCCTGGTGGACAACATGACCGCAAGCCAGTAATGTGTCCTTGTAACTAGGAAGGCTGACAGTATTCTGGGATGCATCAAGAAGAGTGTTGCAAATAGTTCAAGGGAGGTTGTCCTTCCCCTCTGCTCTGCCCTGGTGAGGCCTCATCTTGAGTACCGTGTCCAGTTCTGGGTCCCCAGTTCAAAGAGGACAGGGAACTACTTGAGAGGCTACAGCAAAGGCCAACAAAGATGATGAGGGGACTAGAACATCTGTTTTATGAAGAAAGGGTGAAGGACTTAGGACTTTTTAGCCTAGAGAAGAGAAGACTTAGGGGGGATCTTATCAATGTTTATAAATACTGAAAGTGTTGGTGTCAGGGGGGTCAGGTTTTTTTCCAATGGTAAACAGTGACAGAACAAGAGGCAAAGAGCATAAACTTGGACATAGGAAGTTCCCTCTAAACTTGGAACTTCTTGGCTTTGAGGGCTGTAGAGCAATGTAACAGGATGCTCAGAGAGGTGTTGGAATCTCCATCTCTGGAGTCAGTCAGAACCCATCCAGAGGTCACTTCAAAGCCCTATCATTCTGTAATTCTCTAATAACCATAGCACATGTACAGTGAATGCTTAATGCTCTGCTGCTCTCACTTTGTAAACTCACTGACCATGTGTTATAGACACAGAGGCTTCTCTGCTAGATCAAGTAGCATGTATTACAGCATTCCCCGTGGCCCACGTCATATGTCATTCAGACTTCATATCTTACCAGAATAGACTATCACTCCTTTATGATCTTCTCAACAAAATGAAAGGAAAGGCGACTTGTGGGAGCAACATGCCTGGGGTTTTACCTTCCTATACTATTGAGATATTTCTAGGGCTGTACCCAGACATGGCAAGTGCACAAGTATTTCAATGTCTATTCATTTAATACAGTCATCACTGTCACTTGGTAATGTCACTGGTCTAATGCCAGAAGCAGTAAGAGTTCACTACGTGCATGAGATGCCCAATAATAGTCATCAGAAGAAGCAATGTCCACACATTTTCTTTAAATTCACGTAACAATATATAATGAAAGTCTAGTCACAGTTTAAACATTTATCAGTTTTATTTTATCCATTCTGCATTCTGCTAAAAAACAGACTTCCTACTGTGGGAATAAAATCCAGAGCCATTGGTACTTGGGTGGTATTCCATAGGTAGCAACAGCACCCAGCACAGTATGAGGTTTTCTGACCAGTTTTGATTGCCTGTTATAATACCCTCTAGACACAAAATATTATGAAGTTACCAACCAGAAGAAGAATCCCAACAGTACCTGTGAAAATATTCTGCCAACAGTGAGAAAGATGGATATATAGGTGGAGGTCTACCATGATCTATGTATCCTCTTGATACCTACTACACACAGCCAGGTAAGCACCACTTCAGGAATATTCATGGAAAAAGCATCAGCATTAACTGTAGTGCTGGACCAGTGTCAGCCTATTAGCTCAGGCATGGACAAAGTGGGCTTCAGATTACTCAGGAAGTGATAGGGATTAAATTATTTGACCAAGACCCTAAGAAACATTAATACACCAAGGATAAGCCAAATACACCATCATCATAGGGCTATATTACCTCCTGATCTCAGTGACAATCTCAAATTGATCAATTTCAAAGATTTAAAAACAAAAGCTACTTTCAATATCTTCATCCTCTGAGATGCAGCTGCCCTGAATACTTTTATTTGTATGCTACTTTAAAAGAGTAAAATAATTTCACTTATTTGTAAAAAAATATTAATTTAGAGCATCTGGTGAATTCATATAGCCTGATTATGAGCTGGAAACACCTGCAAAGCACTAATATAATAATAAGTGTTTAAATAAATTAAAAAGAAAATCTAAGCTTGCTTCTCTTCAACATCCCTTTGTTGCATTTATGTTCCCATCTTAGCTAAACACTCAGATCTTTTCTTGTTCAGCTAGATCCTGAATCACTGATTTAGTTTTTGCTTTGATGAGACTCTAATCTGTCTCAGCAGGGCTTGTTCTGTAATGGCCCCAACCTCAGTGCAGTCTCCATGGCACATCAAGCCTGCCTGTGCAGGGTAGAGAACCTACCGTAAAATACCCACTGTAATCACTTTAGGAAACCATTTATACCACAATGTGTTCATGAAGCCTGCAGTGTTTCAAAGGGATGTTAGAAGGTTACAAATTGTATGAGGAAAGGCATTTGAATCAACACCTTTTATCCATTTTAAGTTACAGTAAGTATATAGCTTTGCTAGAATCTTACAGTGGGTTTGAGAAATACAAAAAAAAAAAGGTAAAGAACATTTGAGCTTTACCTTAATGTCTTTTAAGTCATACAAGAGCATTTCATGGCTGTTATGGAATTATTGATCCACACAGTTAATGATTCATGTCACTATTACTAAGTTGACAATGATAGGCTAAGAATTGCTGAAATCTGACATCCATGTTCATATAAAGATGCTTTTCATCTGGCTCCATATTGAGGGAGGACTCAGGTGCAAACCATTTCTCAGCTCCTTGGTCTTGGCTTCTGCAGTAAGGGACCAAGGTAATTGAATTGGATAGGAGCCACAACATGATCTGAAGAAATCCTTGATTTGGACAACTGAGGCATTTCTACCACTTGTAGGTATGGGCAATATTCAGCTGTGGAGGGCACTTGATCTTTAGTGAAGTGTTTAAAAAAATCCATTCTGGCAGATCCTGGCAGATTTCTCCTTTGCTAGAGACACATAGACTCACATACACAAGCAGCCTTCAAATGTGAACCTGAAAACAGAAATACATCAAGTCTTGTACTTCCTTTGTTCAGACTCAGCAAAGTTGAAGCAAACTCTCTGATAGGCTTCTTGGATATATTTTTCAGAGCACAAACTTCTTGTGCTGCCGTTTGATGGCAAAGAACCTGTTCAGTCTTTAGGCCACCAGGACTACAGCTAGTTTTCCACTTTCCTAAGTACTTTCTGTCCTTCCATACTGGTCAATAGTTTAATTAGTTTTCACCTCCATCCTCACTGCAGGTTTACAATTCACTCTTCCAGGACTGTGCTGGTTTGAGGCTAATTGGAATATTTTAGTGAGAAAAATTAGATTATAGGCTGTGCAAAGAAACAGTGGTGATGTCTACTCCACTCACAGGCTTGCTGAGATGTATAAAGGCAAGGTCACAAACACAGGTAAGATGGTGTGTGTATCTCTGTCTTTCGGAGTGTGTGTTTCCCTTCTGCTTGGATCTGTGTAACTAATCCTTCTGCTTCTAACCCCTCTGGACGATCCTTCAAACTCACCTTGCACTTAAGGCAGTGTCGTGGAGGGCCCATAGGCCCGAAATCAGATCTGCATATGCCTTGCTCTGCCTGGACATGTTTTTCCTGCTTTTAGTCAGGGGTGAGCACATGGCCAGCACAGAGGGGCACAACGGGCCTGGAGCCATGTGGAGTCTGGCCTGCCCAGGCTTTAGGTTGTGGAAGCCCCCACATGCTCAGCTCACGCTTGCCGGGTGCTAGGCCCATGTGAGCCCCATGTTTGGAAAGTCCAGGCCTGTGGCTCCTTGCCTATTATGGCAAGGTTGGCTGACTGCAAGCCCGATTGGTTATTGGTGGCCAATGAGACCATCGATCTCGGCCCACAGTTCATAAATAGAGGTGCACTCACGTGGCAGCGTTCCTCTTTCGCTCGCCGGTGCATGCACTCAAGCCTGCCTTTACGGAGCTCAGACTCCCCGTGCAGCCGTGCATCCCTCTGCACGCCCATTGCCTTATTCCCTGGTGTGTGCCACAGCCACGAGATACCAGGAGCAGACCTATTCGTCTGCACATCTGCACCTGCAAGTGCTGCCTACGAGCTCCCTGGACGCAGCCGCCGGAGGGACCCAGCAGCTACGGGTGAGAGGCTATCACCCCTGAAGCCGGGAGTATTCCAGCCTTGGAGTCCACGGGCGAAGACCCTAAGGAGTTGGACACTTTACAGAGGCTGTGGCGTAGCCCGGAGGGTGATTTATAATTAGTCAAAATAGTGAGTAAATATCTCTTTAATTCCTATTGTGCCTGCCACAGAGCAGAAAACTTTCAGCCCACTCTGCTGGGCAAACAGTATATAGACCCCAAGCGGCAGTAGCCACGGGGAAAACTCTGTGAATAGTCCTATGCTAGTCATTGTATTATAGTTATTAGCCATTTGTGATTATACCCTTAATGTCTTCATAACCGTGTACGAATAAATATTAATATTATAAGTTCAGTGGTTGGGGGTGGCGAGAGTTGACAAATATTGAAGTTTAATAAATATATACATTTTTATAAATATTCTCTCGCATTAGTTAATTTCTCACCTTCGCCACAAACGGGCCATAAGGGCAGATTTCCCCCTCCGCCACAGGCAGACTCTGGGATAAGGCAGAGGGACGGAATGAAGGTGGAAGGGTGGTTGGAAGCCCTTCCTGGGGACTCTGATTTCTGGGAGGGGCATTGTGTTTCTGTATTACTTTTAACTTGTATATTTCTTTATATAGCTGCATATATTTGTAATATATTGTAAATATCTGCTTGCATATTGTACTAAGCTGTAAATATGCAGCTTCATTCCTTAACTTTTAGCTGGCTGAGTCTAATCTGGGTGATTTCATAAGAGTGGGGAGGTGGATAACTCCCAAACCATCACAAGGACACAACTGCTAAAAGGAGACAGACTCACAGAATGGAAAGACTATCTCCTTCAAAAATTAGTAGAGAAAAATACATGCTTGCAGTGTACAGCTTGTCTTCTCCTAAATTACATGGTTTTGACCACTTGATGCCTAATCCCAGAATATTTTTTTCTCTACTGTTTAACAAATCTACTAATTCAGAGGTAGCTGTCTGTGGTGGTTTTGGGGCCCAGGTTCCCTTAAGAAGATCAGAGAGACAGTCCTTCAAAAAGAGACAGAGTCATGAGGGACAGACCTGATCATCCCAGGATATTG
The DNA here is from genome assembly GCA_013400475.1 of Tricholaema leucomelas. Taxonomy (NCBI): domain Eukaryota; kingdom Metazoa; phylum Chordata; class Aves; order Piciformes; family Lybiidae; genus Tricholaema lacrymosa; species Tricholaema leucomelas. The sequence goes on from WAAF01015161.1 coordinate 292,846, forward strand.
TAACATCGCTATTCTATTCTGCTTCCTGGTATTACAGCTTATAAAGCAGTGCCTAGCTGATATCTCTCTCTTCTCTCTGCTTCACCTCCCTTCACTTCTCCTCTCTTCGTGAAGAGCGCATCCCTACATATCTTATGGTTTGTGTCGGGCAGAAGGCTTCTAGCTGGCAGGGAATTTTAAGATGAGTCATGAGGTCTGCTGAGGCCTTGTAGGCCTGAGGCAGGGGAGGAAAGTTTTGACCTACTCAGGCCCATTGAGGTTGGATGGGGTGGAGGATTCTGAAAGGTTTTAGCCTGACAGACTTGGCCTAGATTGTGAATGCATTCATTCCACCCGATTGCCTTCCATACATATGTATCTGTAAAAAGAACCACCCTTTAAACTTCCAGTCAGTATGCAGCATTCTCATTTTTACTCCCCAAAAGGAGCAAATACCATTTCTGTCCTCTGGTTCTGGGTAGCTCGTGGCCCTGAACTGGGACACTGTCAGAAATTAAATGAGACTAAAACTGAAGTCTTCCATTAAAATTGCTCCCTAGTTGTATTGTTGTAGCTAAAATGTAGCTCTTGGCAAAGTGAAAACAACATGTGTAATTTCCCAAATAATTCTTGAGCATAGGGTCTTTGGAGATCCTCCAAGGTGTCTGGTGTTCATATTCTTTTCCTCTTCAGAGAGGCATATTGCTGTTACTTCTATAAATTAAGCCATTTCTTCTTCAGTCAATTTCCTTCCTCCTTACAATTTGGATTCTTTCACATGACATGCTCCTTTCTTCTGTCCTAATTCCATGAGAAACAATTCCTTCACAGTTTAATGATTTTTTGCATCTAGAATGCTTCCTTCTCTCTTTTCTCTGAAATTTGGCTTCATGTGGCAAAGAAAACCTCCAGTGCTCCTTTCCTCTTTACCCTTCCCATGCCTTTAATCTGTGCTGACAAGAAGAGAAGCTCCCATTGTTAAGACACTTCCATTAGGAATGGAGTTTCAATTTAAAGCAAGTGATCAATATGCCTATACCTTCAGCTGCTCAACACTGTGAATGGATGAGTCCTGACTGATACTATCAAATATATTGTGCTTTTTTTCTCCTCTGGGTGTTAACAGATGGTTCCCATGAAGATTGCCATCACAGGATTCAAGTCTGAAACCCATATTCTTTAGAACTATACTCAGTCATGATCCTGATGGTAAAAGAAAGGGATTTTCATACATACATATTCCCACAGACTGCACATTTTGAGTGAATGAACTGAAGCTGGTTTCTTCCCTGAAAAGGGATAATTTGACCAATACCATTTCAGAAGTACAGACAGCCACAGACCTGTGATCAGTTGGAATTATCTTTACACCACCTGGAGAAGATTTCTAAACAAAAGGACAAAGTTCCTGACTACAACACTCCCACCTACAGAGAAGTGTGTTTTTCTACACATGATTAAAGCAAGAGCTAAAACAACAAAACACCCTCTCCAGAGTTCTGTGTCTCTATTTCCAACTCAGAAGAGCCTGTAGGGAAAATTAATGTGGGGCAAGCTACTAGCCCAGTTTTGATTGCAAGTGTTATTAAACACTGAATAATACAGCAATGATGTAATAAGTGATCTGAGAGCAACTAAGAGCCACCATGCTGAAGCATATCAAGTAAGTTATGATTCTGACAAAAGTTTGACTGCATATCCATTTATTCTAACATTAGATTCTCTAACCTGGTATGTTTCCCCAGGTCTCATTTCTTGGAAGCAAATTTTGGATGAGAATAAAAGTTTCTGTCCATATGCAGAAGCATGGTATGTATTTGCACTAAACCTGCAAAACTAAATACAGAGGATTTCTGTGACTGAACACATACTGCAAAACCAGAAATAAATTCCAGCCTTAGGTTACATCTACTGTTGGAGGCAAATCCTAACATCGTGGTAGTTGTTTAAATAGACTCCTTCAGCTCTCAGTCTACGATCATGCATATTGATAAAGAAATGCATCTGTTTACTACCTCTTTCATTCCACACTATTAGTGTCCCCAGGAAGAAGGTATTACATCCTGGTACTCTGTATAAAGCTTCTTCTACGTCATACCATAAAATGAAATAGTTCAACCTTCACAAATGACCAAGAAACATTGTATGGAGTACTATACCACCACAAAAGACAAGGAGTACTGAAATAAATGTCTATCACTGAGAAAAGGATATACCGAAACATTAATCTAAATCAAACCAAGCTCTAATGAATACAACCAGTCAACAAACACAAGTGTTATCAGTCCTTCAGCTAAACAGTCAATCCTTGCGTATCAATGGACTATATACATTGATCAATGAACAATGGCCAAATTCCAGGTTCTAAATTTATTTTCATTCTCTTTATGACTGTGGAGTTAACAGATGGAGAGGAGGAAAAAGGCTGAATAAAGCATTAGGCTAATGCCGGAGTCCTTATGGATACAGAATACTCAGTTCCTTTGTGAAGATACAACATATTTCATTACCTACAAATACTCTTGCTCTTGTTCCTCCAGTATTGACAGATTATGGCATCACCACTGTAATATGACTTGTTTGAGTAGCTCACTATAACTGTACCCATCCTACATCCACTGCGTCAAAAGCCTTTTTGCTTACTAGATAACACAGGATACTTGTTACATAATATGTGGTACCTACCAGACAACATAAGGAACTAAAAGGGGTAACTATCCTAGCCTAAACATACAATGTACAAAATGCTGCAAGGCATTTTACAAAGGAAATCTTGATGCAGGGAAAACATCATAAAAACTCCTCCAGATAACAACAGGTATTCATTTATCAAAATGAGAATGATAGATGTTACTGAAGAATACCAATGGCAGGCTCAAACACCTTTCTGGGACAGATAATACACTATGTTTTATAGAATGAGAGGAAAGAAAGATTTAAGACAGCAAAGCACCCTAGCACATGCATTAGAATTATTTTAAACATGTTTTCCTTGAGGTTGGGAATGGCAAGGCAGAAAGGAATCTGTTTCTATATCAAATGTTGTTGTTCTACTTTAATAGCTGGATATAGTTTTCAACAGCCAGACTAAATTTTATATTAGCATTTGTTTTGGGTTGCCAATTCAGGAACACGATTTAAAACAACTATTCTCTGTTTAGGCTATTCCTAAATGAACAAATGCTTTCAAATAGCTTTTGTCATGAAGAAAAAAACTGAAGTGATATTTTGTAAGCTCACAAACTGTAGAGAGTTAGGTCTTAATATATGCTGTTCCTATGGGAATTCAGGGGCTGCGGTGGAAAGGCAGAGAATCTGGAATAGATTAGGTCTTTTGCCTGAAGAGAGATGCTGAGCAGAGAGGTCAATAACTACTTTTCACTGAATATGTTTAAGAAGACACATTAGTATTCTGTTCTGCTGGCAGTGCTATTATACATGATGGGATTTCCCATCTCAGCACACACTATTATTACTATTTATATGGTCATACTGTAACACTTAACTGAATAATACATATTCATATTTTGACAGAATATGCCTGGAAGTACAACAGTTTATGTGTAGCCTGCAATTTCTGACAATATGGAAAAGAACACATTCCAGCAAGAATAGTGCTCTCTTCCAGTTTCATTTTATTAGCAAAGATCATAAAACACCCTGCTCATTAAAATCTGAATAACTTCCACAGGGAGTGCACTTTTCTGAAAGTGTTTTCCTACTGCTGGTGGCAAGGTAGCTGCTGGGTAACCAGAGCTCTAATAAGACATTATGAAATCCACAATGCAGCATGAAGACAGTTGCATAATCAGAGCAACTGTCAGCAACTGCTTAAAAATGGTAAGGTCTGAAGCACAACTTAGCAGCATGTAATGAACAAAAGAAACTATCATTGTCAGTCTGGGATCCTGAATGAAACTTTTATACATTATGATATTGCTTTCACTGTAAGGGGGCTCAGAAAAAGATCCATGATAAAGACAGCACTATGTAAAATGAGACTACAAATCACAGGTGCTAGAAATGCCATCATTAATGGTAGCACAAGTCTATGGTGTGGATTACCGTGCCTTAGTTCTCAGTGCTGCTCCAGTGCTTCTTCATCCCAGGTAGCTATATGATGAATGTTTACTCTAAGGAGTCTGCAGTATCTCAATGTCAGGGCCACACTAATAGACCTTATTTGTCCTGACAACACACTTACAATGCCTGCCCACAGGCCCACACCAGAGCCATCAATCGCTGCCTCAGCAATCTTGTAGGAGTGCCAGTCTCCAGTTGTATTGCAGTGATGTGTTTACCCAGGCACAGATTTCTACCGATCCTGACCCCAACCTGCAGGCTAATATCCTGACTTGGTCTGGGAGCAACCTTGTCACCGTTGAAGTTTCAAGCAATCACCTACTTCCAAGTCTCTCTGTTAACTTAGGCCAGTATATCTACCTCAGTCATGCAGATGACCCAAGGGGTTAACTCTTGCTTAACTGTTGATGCTCACAGGAATGATTTGACAGATTGTTACAGGATCTCTCTGGATGTGATCATCATATATTTCTAGAGATTTCCCTCACATAGGAGGTGTTTAAGGCCAGGCTGGATGAGGCCTTGAGCAACCTGCTCTAGTGGGAGGTGTCCCTGCCTACAGCAGGGGGTTGGAGCTGGATGATCCTTGAGGTCCCTTCCAACCTAAACCATCCTATGATTCTATGATTCTATAGCTCCTGCTGTGACTAGTCTGAGCAATTTAAAATCACAGAACCACAGAATCACTAAGGTTGGAAAAGACCACTAAGATCACTGAGTTCAGCCATATCATATTTTTTTATACACTACCTTTTTTAATGTTAAAAATCCTTACAACTCAACACTAAATTGAAAGCTTAAATTAAAATTCATTACCTACTATTGTGATTTATGTATATCTGTATTGCAAAGTCACAAAATAAATACTAAAGAAAATCACATTAATTAAAACCTTACTGAAGGTGTATGAACATTCCTAAGAATGTCAAGTCTCTAATAAAATGCACAGTTTTCTGGAAGTGTCATAGAATCATAGAATCAGTCAGAGTTGGAAGGGACCTCAAGGATCATGTAGTTCCAACCCCTCTGCCATGGACAGAGACACCTCACACTAGATCACTAGATCAGGCCGTCTAGATAGAGCCTCATCCAGCCTGACCTCAAACACCTCCAGGGTTGGGGTTTCCACCACTTCCCTAGGCAACCCGTTCCAGGGTCTCACCACCCTCATGGTGAAGAACTTCTCCCTAACATCCAATCTGAACCTACTCATTTCTAGCTTTGTTCCATTCCCCCTAGTCCTATCACTACCTGATAACCTAAAAAGTCCCTCCCCAACTTTCTTGTATGCTTCTTTACGATACTAAAAGGCCACAATAAAGTCACCTTGAAGCCTTCTCCTCTGCAGACTGAACAGCCCCAACAGTCCCTCAATCTCTCCTCATAGGAGAGGTGCTCCAGCCCTGTGATCATCCTCATGGCCCTTCTCTGGACACATTCCAGCACATCCACATTCCTCTTGTAATAGGGGCTCTAGAAGTGGATGCAGTACTCCAGGTGCGGAGTAGAGGGGGAGGATCACTTCCCGTGACCTGCTGGCTGTTAGAAGTACTTTTTATGAGCAGATGACTGTAGATTTACAATAATGAACCAGACAGGCTGTGGGACTGGGAGAAAAAAAACAACCAACCAACCAACCAAAACCAAAACCCCAACAACTTATTTTTCAACTGGAAACCACCTGAAGTTAAAAGAATCTTTTTATACCATACTGAACATTATTACATTGAAAATCTAGAAATGGATAATGGAGTTGAATGCATTATTTTAAGTAATTTAGCAATTCTGTGGCTAGTTTTGTCACCTGGAATGATGAAATTGGATAATCAAATTTAGTCCAATGCTGTGGTTTGAGACAACAATATATAATCCCCTAACAATCTGCTCTTGAAACCTTCTTACCTCTCCTTAGAGAAGATCATGTTGGTTTCACTGCTCTGGCAAAAAATAATCACTGTATGTCTATAACTGCATATTTGCATTAACCTTATCCTTTGAAATTCTTCATCCCTGGGGTTTAGCTTCACACGAGTATACATGATCAGCAATCAAACACCATTTCACTAAACAAGTCACACTTGCTTATGTTGTTCATCTGTACTGTTCTGGTGGAGTTGCAGTAACAAACTTTCAGAATTGTGCTGGTTTGAAGCTAATTGGAATATTTTAATGAGAGAAAATAGATTATAGGCTGTGAAAAGAAAACAATAGTGATGTCTATTCCAGTCATAGGTTTGCTGAGACATATAAAAACAAGGACATAAACACAGAAAAGGGAGTCTGTGTTTCTCCCTTGCTTCTGCTGTATTAACTGCTTCTAGCTGGATCTGTGTAACCCACCTAACCATTCTACTTCTAACCCTCCTTGCCAATCCTTCCAACTCACCTTGCACATAAGGCAAATTCTGGGATAAGAGAGGGAGGTGAAAAGAAGCTGGAAGGGTGGTTGGGAACTCCTCCTGGGCATTCTTGACTTCTGGAAGGGATATTTGGTTTCTGTATTACTTTTAACTTGTACATTTCTGTATATAGCTGTAAAAATTTGTAATATATTGTAAATATATGCTTTGTATGTTGTGCTAAGCTGTGAATATAAACCTTCATTCCTTGGCTTCCATCTGGCTGAGTCTAGTCTGGGTGAATCCACTGTGTTGGGGGGTGGGTAACTCTCAGAACCACTACAAAAATCTCCAGATCATAGAATCACAGAATGGTTTGGGTTAGATGCAACCTTAAGGATCATCTAGTTGCAAACCTTCCACTGCCACAGGCAGGGACACCCTCCACTAGGTCAGGTTGCTCAAAGCCCCATCCAATCGAGCCTTGAGCACTTCCAGAGATGGGGTGTCCACAATTGCTCTAGGCAACCTATTCCACTGCCTCACCACCTTCACAGTAAAGAATTTCTTCCTTACCTCCAATTTAAATATCCCCACTCTCAGTTTGAAACTGTTACACTTCAACCTATCACTACATTCTCTGATGAAGAGTCCTTTCTCATCTTCCCTGTAAGGTCCCTTGTCAGCACTGGGAGGCTGCTGTAAGGTCTCCCTGAACTTTCTCTTCTCAAGGCTAAGTAACCTCACATCTCTCAGCCTGTCCTCATAGCAGAGGTACTCCAGCCTATTGATCATCTTGCAGCCCTCCTGTGGACTCTCTCAAGAAGGTCTTTCATCTTCCCTGCTTCTTCAAACAAGGTGACATAAGTATATTTCAGCTCATTTCCTCTCCCAGTTTTTATCAAAGCTATATTAAAGCATTCTTCTGCCTGAGGACTTTTGACAGAAATGGGTTAGATAACACGTAAGTATCATACACGCAGAACTGAACCAAGCTCTGTTGCAGCCAAAATGGCTTGTCTAACAATAGATTTGATGTTTTGTTTCATTTTTTGTCCTAGAAAGTAAACTCTCTGCCCCCCTCATGATTTTAGCAGCTCTTCTCTGTATCTCTTCCATCTTCAGGTCTCTTCCTTAAAGAGTTTCAGCTGAAGTCTCATCCTACCTTGTACAGTATCTCTAGTCCTACCTGCTGGTGTTAAATGTGCAGTTCTATACACTGAGTAGAAAGTGGCTAGTCCCTTGATCCAGCTACATGTTTGTACTTCACAGCTGCTATCTTTATTCCTTGAATTCCTCTCAGCTATTCTTCCTTCGCACAACCTTGTCATGCAACTCAACGGTATTTGTTTAGTATTGGGATCATACCACATTGCCAGTGAACAGCCCCAGCTGTCCATATTCTGTTTGTATTTGGCAGCTGAAGTACTAGGAGTTTTAATGTTTTACATTTTGACTTATTTCATCCTCAGGCTCTCTTGATAAATGGACTGGCTTTTCATTGATTAATCTACTTGCCATTCTTCACAGGCTCTTTCCTGACTCCTAATTCCATTTTACCTAGTTCCATCACCCTCTCCTTCATTATTGTTTTCTGCTCTGTTCCACTCCTTCTTTTGCTTGGTATGAAAGTCAGTTTTAGAAATGTGAAGTAAGTACAAGACTGTGTAACATTGAATTTTTTAAACTGTGCAATCAACCTAACTTGATCAAACAATTCCCTTAAATTTCCCAACGTTTGATTTTTAAAATAAATCAACTGTCTGAAAAATAACTTTGGAGTGAAAGTTAAACCGAAGGGATGTGTGATGCCTTAACCTAAGAGGGCTATTTTTTTCCCAGTGCTTACAAAACCAAACCTTACAAGTTTTTGATTCAGTAATGATTTAGTAAAAAAGTCAGACTTATATCAACTCCAAGAATAACTGAACTTTATGCTGACCTTCACACATTAGCTGTGAAAAATTACAAGTTCAAACGTGACCAGACATTTTCTGTAAAAAAATAAAATTGTTTTAAGTGAACACTGAACATTGCATAATTAAATACAGTGCAGGTACTAATAGTAAAGAGCCATAACAGAAGTGACTTAGCAGCATAATATTCCAAGAAATCTTATAGTGATTCCTGTTAGCATGTCAAGAATCAAAATGTCCTGTTTATTTCAGAATAGGATATATAGAATCCCATTAGGACCCTATTTATTAAGATTAAATATTGAACATGAAACTGCTGATCAGTTCAGTTCAGGGAGAACAATCATTTTGCAGGCAATGGGTCAATCTGTTTAACTGCCAAAGAACACAATATCCTAATCTGCTGGCATTCAGTGGATGCAAATACCTATAAATATTCTCCTTTTGTACAGAAAAGCATTTCTGCAACACTTCCTCTGGATTTTCCAGAGAGCAATATGGGAAAAGCAATTAGCATGTAGACTGTAACATCCTTAGGAGAGCCCTGTTGTCGTATGCGTTCCGTGCGAGCGGGACAGGACGACACATCAATATGATGCAAATCCAAATCCAACTTTAATAGGGAAGTTATGCACCTTATATACTATTCAGAGTCCCGTACATACGACCACCTACCCAGCATGCATACAATGATTGGTCAATTTATCTTAATCACGCGTCTTAAGCAGAGTAATAATTGGTAGAAGCAATAGTCACTCTTTCTACGTGTAGCTACTGTTATCAGACACCTGCTTCTGTTTTTGCCACAAGTATGCTGTTGTTTTCTGGGAAACATCCTCTTGTTTTGTGAGAAAGTATCCTGCCTCTGCAGGCACTGTGTAACATTCACATGTTGTTTTGTGAGAACATCCTGCCTCTGCAGGCACTCGTATAACATTCACAGTGTCTTTACTCTTCAACTGATCTATCTTACATCTTTATGATCATGCAGCACAGCCTGGTCTCCGACACCCTGTTGCCTGTACAGTACCAGGCATGAGTGTCAGGATATGCCAGATTGGACATTTGGGTAAATATACAGGAAACAAGTTTGTCGCAACTTGGCTTTATTGTCTCTCCTCACTTCTAAGGAAAGGTAAGTCCCTTTCCAATGCTCTCTTCTCAACTCCACAATTTGGTGTGATACATTTCAGACTGAACACTCTCCACACTCAGGTCAAGATTATAGTGAAAAGCTTTCAGAAATGAATACTTGGGTTTGCAAATCATCGAAGTAAAACTATCACAGCTTTAGCCAAGATGTGAGTTGTTTCAATATAGTTTCATGTTTTATAAAGTACTTCTCAGTTTTTGGAACTCTGATGAACATGAGTCAATATTACTATATTAAAATATGCCTAATTAGGTTGTTAGAACATTACAGCTACACTTGTAAGCCAACCTGCAAACTTTAGATGAAAGTCCAGTCTCAGAAACCCATTAAATTAAAATAAAAAAATCAGCTTTTAGTATCTTGTAGTCTGTTCTTTACCCAATTTGTTTCTATGCTGATAATTTAGTGAAATTCCTTTTTATTAGACTCGCAGATTTTTCTAAATCCACACAAGAAGCAAGAGTAATTACACAAGAAGCAAGACTAATTTTTCCACTTAAAGATGAATAAGGCAACTGTAAAATAAGTTTTAAGAAAAGCAAAGTAATCTTAGGCAAAAGCAGACACAAGTAACAGAAACTACACAAAAGAAATAGATCTGAGAGAAATCTGCATAGATTAGTTGAATGTACCTTTAAAATAATATGAGTAGAGAGTAGAGAGTTTTAAAAGCCTTGCTTTCAGCTAGTTTAAAGAAATTTGGATACAGTCCAGAAGGCTTTGCCATCCTTTCAGGCTGCTCTTGTACATTCAGAAGCCACATCACTGTGTCCCACCCTGAAAGAAATCTACCATCTTTTTAAAAATTCCCTCTTTCACTGCGTGGTCATAAGAGTCAGATCTCTATGAATTATTAAGGGTGACTCAGGATAGCCTTGTGCAGGACAAGGAAATAAAAGCCAAATCTGCCAAATTCAACCATTTTTATTTGAATAATAGTCTACTCAATATTCCTAATGAAGAAAAATTGGTACTTTGGTATGGCACTGGCTTGAAAGTTGCAGCTAATGTTATAATATGTTGGTTTTACTAGCTTGATACTAAAACCTTTAGAAAGCTATTAATACTTGGCAGCTAAACACAAAGGACTTTCTTAGTTAGGGCCCACTTGCCACAACATTTCTGAGACTGAGGTACAATAAAATAACAAAATCTATATTCACCTGAAGGCTCAGCTTACAGAGTAGCAGAAAGAACATGGATTGTGAACAACTTCTAACAAGCAGCATGCAGTTTATAGCTTATGTTGGGTTCTGATTAAACAAAATTACAATGCTCATAGTTAACTGAATGCATTGTCAAAACTTCAGACAGAAGCCAACTACTTTGGCAAAAGCATGCAGGAAAAATAAAAATGCTAGGTGTTCTTAGGAAAGAGTGTAAGACATCAAACATTATTTTTATTATTTATTCACAAAACAAACCCACAGTACCTGTGAACAAACTGCTTCAAGAAAAGAGAGGAAATTTAAGAACACTGATGTCACACACTGCTAATTTAATAATTAATTTGACACAAGATAAATAACCAGATTTAACTCCTACTTTTTTGGCTATGCTGTGAAGAAAATAGTGAAAGAAAACAGAAAATGCTAGATGGATGCAAGAGTCACTTCCAAATCAAAATGCTTGCACAAATGCAAGTGAAAACGCATCCAAACCAGATACTTTTTATCCAAGTAAAAATCAACTCAAATAAACTGCTATGTGAATAACAAAAATTCTGAGCAGGTTGTGTAATCTTCTCTCTTGCCTTTCTACTTCCTCTAATTGTATACTGAATTAATTTCTGAGTCTTTCCACTAGAACAATTCAGCATCTTTCAGAGAGATCTCTACTGTTTCCAGAACAGGTTTGACTCCATAGACACAAGCAGACATCCATCACCTATTTAGAAGCTATCATCACTGTTTGAAAAGCAGTTTAGCAATGTAAAACAGAAAAGGTTTCAGTTTGGGTTTTTCCCTACCATACCAATACTTAGCATTGTTCTGTTGAATTCAAGAGAAAAATCACACAGTGATTTCTGGCAATAAATTTGTCATGAGACCTCTCATCATCTATCTCATGATATTAATTATAACATACAGTCATAGTTTTAACCTAAAGTAAGCCTTTTCAAATAAGAACATTTGCAACAGTGAGTAATGAGCTGTTTGCTGTAGGTAAGGTACAGTTTAATGATTACTTTTTTTTTCAGCTCCTTAGCATAACATAAGCATATTGCCAAGCTGAAGTCCCCTTGATACAGAAAGACCATTCCATCTATAGATTTATAGATTCTCAGACTGCATGCTGTGCTGGTTTGAGACTAACTGGAATATTTTACAAAGAGAAATTACATCCTTAGCCATGAGAAGGAAGAAAAGAAAACAACATGTACCCTGTATCACCCATTCTTTTGCTGAGAAACACAACTAGCCAAAATATAGCTACTCACTTCTCACACACCACTCAGCTCTCACTTCTGGCTATGCCTTCTTTCTGGCGGTCTGGTCTCTGTGGCTGTCTCTGCCTTAACTCTAATCTGATCTAATCCTTTTTCCTCTAACCTTGTTATCTTTTCAACATCTCTCCTCAGATCTCTAGATTTATCACGAGATATACGTGGGTTGATCTGGTTATTTCTGAAGGGAGGAAAGGAGGGAGGGGGAAAAGGGAATTGGGTCAGGAGCCCTCCTGGGGACTCTGGTTGTTTCTGGTAGGGTTATTGTGTTTCTGTACTACTTTTAACTTGTATGTAACTGTATATATCTGTGTATGTATGCTTGTATATTGTGATAAGCTGTAGATATAGCTTCATTCTTTAACTTCCAGATGTCCGAGTCTAGTCTGGGTAACTTTCTTAAGTGTCGGGGGGAGGGTAACTCCCAAACCATCACACATGCCTACAGTAACGCAAAGCTGCAGTCTCCATCAGATCCCTTCCTGTCCACACACCCCATCTTCTTCTTTCCTTGAAGATCAAAGCACATTGAGGATGATTCAAGCTAAGGTTTCCTCCCAACGTGAAGTCATATGATCAAAGTGCAAACTGGAATTGGACAGCACCTGGGGGATTTACTTAGAAATATTTTAATGTATTTAGCATTTCTGAGAAGCTGATAAGAGGAAGAAAATGATAAATGGGAGATTATCACATATTATCTACCTGCAAGGTATGTAATGATAACTGACAAAGAAAGTTGGGGTCTTTCCCCTTGATCTTACCACTTTAGTTGGGGAAGGATCTTGAGGCATCCTATTGTCATGAAACTCCTTGTATGAGTACTAGTGTGGACACCTCTAAAACCTTTCAACATCATGAAGGATTGCTGTGAACCTTTATTAATGTATGTATATATCTGCATTTTCTCTCTTTTTTTCTTATGAAAAGTAGGGCCGGGGAGGGGAGTGGAGAAGAGGGGGAGGGAAATGGAGTACATTCCCAAACCGTTTTGCCTGTGAATCACTTCTAGCTTGCTAGAGCAGGGACTTCACAACACTTTTAATGAGTTCATCAAGGAGTTTATGGATTCTATCTTGGCCTAGTTTGCTGGTATACAACATGCATTTAGAACACCTTGCTGACACTATTTTGATGATCAGGAAGCCATGGTTAGCATCAGGAATGAAGCACTGAATTGCCAAATCAGTTCAAATACACGCATGTACATTTGCACTTTGCTCAGCTGTAAAAATACCTTCTGAAAGCTGGAATGGCCCTGTGATTAATATGGCAAATCTATTAATAAAACCTAAACCCCAGTAAATAAAAAACAAATTGTTTTTTAAACCAAGTGAAAAGTGGTTGCAAACACAATCAGCAAATCTCCATGTCTAAACATCAGCAGTGTTATTAAGCCCTCAAGAGCTGTTGCCAGCTTTAATTCCAAGGAGAAAACCTGATGATATCTTCATTGCTATGTTTCTGGTGATAAACTGGCAGACACTGAGAGATAGCCTGCCGTAGCTGCATGCATGCATATGTGGAATATGTTCTGCAGATATTAGGATTTCCTTTGCTTTAAACGGTTGCCTTGGACACAAAGAGGCACAGACTTAAAAATAGAGCAGTCTCTACATGTGGATTAGATAGTCAGCATTCTTCAAGCCAGTCAGGTGAAGATAATTCAGAACTCAGAAAGTCTGGGAAGAGGCTTTCTTGCTGTTTTGTCTGATGGCTAAGTTAAATCAATAGGATTTGAGAGAATATTGCAATTACAGGGAGCTACATCAGTATATCCCTAATGGGAAAGTATTCTTTTATCTACAGATTAATTCAACCAATAAAAGGTATTGCACAGTTAACATTTCACTTCTGCTATAGCCAACTTCAAAAGAAGATCACTATTTCCATTAGAAGGCTATAGAAAACTCTGAAAAACTCTAGTGCAAGAGATTGATTGTGACATCCTGTCATGCAGTTTTTTCCCACTTCTCCCAAACCTCATGTTCTAAAGGACATCAATCAAAACATGTACTCTTCCATGATGGCAATTGACCTCTATAAATATCAAGAAAGGAAAAGGCATCCAACCATTTTTCCTCCCATGTATAGGGTCCAAAAAAAAAAAAAAAAGCCAGTCAAGAAGTCTCATACCTGTTAAATACATCTTGGTCAGCATTACCCTTCAATAACTAACCACACATTGCTAAGTTAAAACTATGCAATAAAATTTCATTACGTACTTGTCTGACTCAAACATTGTCAATTTTCATATTGAGAATGGGTTATTGATCTGACTGATGTCAGTCTTGTATAGATTAAAGAAATAGTGAAGCCCTTGTTATTAGCAATGTGAATAACCAAAAGGGAGGAAAACAGAATTCTAAGAGGTACCATGTGAATGGGTTTTCCATAATATGCATATAGCCACATCAGTGAGATTGATACTCAACAAATAGACTATAAATCGGATGGAAAAGTAGCTGGACACTGGGTGTCATCATAGGTGTCATCAATGGTGCAGAACTGAACTAGCGGCCAGTCACTAGTGTCATCCCTCAGGAATCAATAGCTCAATCCAATACTCCATCATGACTTCATTTGTGACTTCAGCAATGGGGGATGTGGCATTCCAGAAAATGTGCATCATACTGAGGGGAGTGATCAGCATGCCAAAGGACTGAGCTGCTACTCAGAAGTACTTTGACAAAATGGAGAAGTGAACCAAAATAGACAAATGTAAAGTTATGCAATTGGGATGAAATAACTCCATGGAATATCATAGGCTGGGTGCTAACCTTTACAGGAAAGAACTTGAGGACTCTGGTGGATGTTGACTATGAATCATCAGTATACTGCTGTATAGAGATAAAGGCCAACCATGCAATGAGCTTCACTAATAAAAGTATAGCAAATGGGTTGAAGGAAATTATTGTTTCCCTCTGTTTAGTACTTGAAAGACCACATCTGGAGTATTGTGCCATAATGGGGCACCTCAGTACAAGATACTGACATACTGGAGCATGTCCAGCAGAGGACCATCAGGATCATCTGGAGACCAGAAAACACGGCACATGAAGAAATATTAAGAGAATGGGATTTGACCAGTGCTGCTCCAGTATCCTAACAGGATAGACACAATATAGAACACAGAAATTTCTAGTTAAACACACATTATGTTTTCTTAAACCATAGCAATGGTCAAACATACTGTCAAACAGGCTGTCTAGAGAGGCTCTGGAATCTCCATTCTTGCAGATGTTCAAAAGTGCAGTGGCTGGGGCTTTGAACAACTTAATCACAGAATCATAGAATGTGTAATGTATCTGAGTCTGATTTGAGTGGAGGCTTTGACTAGATAACTGGATTTACAGGTAATCAGATGACTAGGTTTCCAGAAGTCCCTTCCAACCTCAATTATTCCATGATTCTAAACACAAATGCAGAATGACTTTTTTCCTGCCTTTTTTTTTTGTTCGTTTCATAAAAATATCTAGAGAATATTTTTTTATGGTTAACTAAAAAGAAAAGAATGCCAACAGTTAATTTAATAACACGTATTCAAACTTAACTACCACTTCTTGCCATCTAAAGTAAGCCTATATTCAACATGCATTTCTGTTCAACGTAGGACCAAAAGCACAAATTGCATTCACACCAAGGACATGTATACACATTCATTCAAGCACTGTTTGAATCACATGCCCAGTGTAAAGGGCACTGTGCCAAACAACAACAAGCAAGGTATTAATTCTGACCCTGCAACTGAAACAATCTGTATGCTACACTGGAATACCACCCAGGCATCCACTTCTGCCGACTCATGTCAGGCTCCTCCTTCTGACTGAAGAGAAGCTGATTGTCAAAATTCTTACTGTTCAAACCTAAAGTAATCCTTAGATATATAGTTTGCTTCAACCATGATTTTTCAATGCTTTTTAATTTGTCTATCACTTGAAAAGCCCAAGATTAAAAACCAAAAAATATTGCCTGTGGAAAAGACTGTTCCCTGTTCATGTAACCATGATTTACAGATTTCTGTTTAAGAAAGAAATTGAGCAGATAAATATGAGAAACATGAATTTCATCACAGTCTTTTTTCAGCCAGCTCACTGATTAATCAAAATCATCATTCCCCCCATCCCGCCCCGATCCCTTTCACAGGCCATTTTTGTAACTGCATGTATAATGAATGAGAGGCCCCTGCTACCAATATTGTTCCATGACCATATAAGGATGTCCAAGCTTCTGAGACTCTTCAGTCATAAACCTTAAGCTGTACTTTACTGCCTAGATTCCTTGGAGTCTGAATTTTCAGTTTGACTGCTTCAGCATTTTCTTAGTTAATCCTTACACAACTTGATTTCCACTTCATTTTCACACTGGAAAAACATCAGGAGTTTGTAACAACATTTAAACTTCAGATGGATTAACTTGCGTGAACTTTGGAAGATTTCAAGATTCACCCTTCGGTGATTACAACGTACTTCACACATGCAAACACTACTACGTAGCATACTTTGACATTTGCAATCTGAACATATTAGAATCGTAAGAGTTGACATTTATACAAGTATTCCTTACATTTTTAATTTCAGTACAGACTGTATATTAGGCTAATAGTAGGCATTTAATATTAATCACATTTATTAGAGAGCAATTATCCAAAGGGTAAAACCCACTACAGCTCTGCTGTACACACCGCTACAAATGTTCCATATAGTACAGAACTGGCAAGCATGACAGAACCAGGGCAGAAAGACGCCGCAAAATCTTACACGCAATGAGTTATGGAAGAGTAGTCAACTGTGCAACAACAGTTCTGCTGGAAAGGAGAACCACTGCTATGAAGATGTGAAGTGGTACAAGTTAAAAGACAAGCTACGGGGAAAGGAAAGAAAGCGAACTTTTCAAGAGAAAAGATTGTAAAAACTTAAGAAAGAAATGGAGTAAAAAGGAATGCCATTGATGGGGAAAGAAAGCAGAGAAACACAATGCAGAACCTTTCCTTTGCAACAGGCCATGAGCAATAAATTTCAGTGGCTCTCTCATTTACTCTTTCCACATGATATTCTGATTATGCAGTTTTCTTTTGTTAAATATAACCATATTTACATTTAGCCATGTAATGGCAGCAGCTTGCAGCAGTCACCTTTAAGAGAGACAAAAGGAACAGCCAGGGTGTGTGCGTTTTATTTCCACCCTCTGCTGATGACAGACTGTATGAACTAAAACTCAGAAAGTGACTAATTCTCTCTTCAGCTTCTCCCCACCTTTTCTGTGGATACAGATCACCTCTTCCTCTGTACATTTACTGAATCCAGTACACCACATCTGGAATCCTACGTTTCCCACTCTCTTGTAGCACAAAAAAATATAAAGAAAAGCCATTCTACATTCTACACTGTGCATAGTGTGTTTCTTCACTAGCCCAGCAAAAGAAGGAGGTGCTAACTGAAAAATCACAGAATCACGGAAAGAGACCTCTAGAGATCAAGTCCAACCCTCATGCCAAAGCAAGACCACCTAGGGCAGGACACAGGGGAACATATTCAGGTGGGTTTTGAAAGTTTCCAGAGAAGAAGACTCCACAACCTCTCTGAGCAGCCTCTTCCATGTGCTGTGTTACCCTCAACATAAAGAAGGTTCTCCTCATGCTGAGGTGGAACCTCCTGTGTTCCAGCTTGCACCCATTGCTCCCTGTCCTATCACAGGTCACCACCCAAAAGAGAACATAACTTTTATCTTGACATTCATCCCTCAGATATTTATAGATGTCAGTAAGACCCCCTCTCAGCCTTCTCTTCTCAAGACTAAATAGCCAAAATTCTCTCAGTTTCCCTTCACAGGAGCAATGTTCAAGTCCCACAATCATCCTCATAAGCCCTCTGCTGGAGTCGCTCTAGTGGATCCCTGTCTCTGTTCAACTGGGGAGCCCAAAACTGGACACAGCATTCCAGGTGTGGTCTCATCAGGGCTGCACAGAGTGGTAGAAGAACCTCCCCAAACCTGCTGAACACAATTTTCTTGATGCACCCCAGGATGCCATTGGCCCCTGCTGTCCCATGGATAACTTGCTACCCACTAAGATTCCAAGGTCTTTCTCCATGGAGCTGCTTTCCAGCAGGACAACCTCTAATCTATACTCATGCCTGGTATTATTCCTCCCAAGATGCAGGGCTCTGCACTTGTCCTTATTAATGTGAGGTTTGTCTTTACCCAGCTCTCCATCCTGTCCATATCTCGTCTGGTCCGTTAATCCACAGAAGTAAAAAAACAACTGTTTAGGTGTAAGACCTATTGTACCACTTAGATGTGCTCAGGTCTATGGGACTGGGTGGGATCCACCCAAGAGTAGTTAAGAAGCTGGCAGATATGCTCACCAAGCCACTCATCATTATCTGTTAACAGTCCTAGTTAACTGGGGAGGTCCTAGTTCACTGTAGGCTGGCAAATGTGATGCCCATTTACAAGATGGGCTAGAAGGATGGGGAACTACAGGCCTGTCAGTCGGACCTCAGTGCCAGGAAAGGTGATGGAGTAGGTCACCCTGAGTGCCGTCATACAGTACTTACAAGACAATCAGCATGGGTTTATGAAAGGTAGCTCCTGTCCAACTAATCTGATCTACTTTTACAACAAGGTGACCCACCTAGTCAATGAGGGAAGTGCCATGGACATTGTCTACTTGGACTTTAGTAAAGCCTTTGACACTGTCTCCCATAGCATTCTCCTTCAGAAACTCATGGCATAAGGCTTGGATAACTGTACTCTGCATTGGATCAAAAACTGGCTGCATGGCCAGGCCCAGAGAGTGATGGAGAATGGATTTAAATGTGGCTGGCACCCAGTTACTAGTGGTGACTGCCAGGGTTCAGTGCTGGGGTCCACCATCTTTAAAATCTTTATCAATGATCTGGATGAATGCACCCTCAGTAAATTTGCAGATGACACCAAGCTACAGGGTACAGAGGCTCTGCAGCAGGTTCTGGACAGGTTAGACCGATGGGCCAATGCTAACTGTATGAAGTTTAACAAGGTCAAGTGCCAGGTCCTCCACCTGGGCCACAACAACTGTACGGTAAGTTACAGATTTGGGGATGTGTGGTTGGAAAGCTGCGACTCTGAGAGGGACCAGGGAATTCTGGTTGACAGAGGACTAAACCATGACTCAGCAGTGTGGTCAGGTGGCCAAGAAAGCCAGTGGCATCCTGGCTTGCATTGGGAACACAGTGGCCAGCAGCAACAGCGAGGTGATTGCTGCCTTGTACTGGGCACTGGTAAGGCCACACTTTGAGTACTGTGTTCAGTTCTGGGCCCCTCACTACAGGAAGGACATTGAGGTTCTGGAGCACGTCCAGAGAAGGGCAGAAAGGCTGGTGAAGGGCCCATGAGGAGTGCCTGAGGGAGCTGAGGATCTGGCCCTTAGGGGCATGATTTAGGATTGACCCTAAACTGGGTTGAAGGTTGGACTGGACAATCCAAAGATTGTCTCTTCCAACTGAATGTTTTCTGTGATTCTGTGATTCTGTGAAGAAGACTAAAGAAGAATACACAAAAAGGATAGTCTAAATGGCTTGCTAAAGCACCATGCTATGGAGGAAACTTTGTTTATATTGTCCAGCATAAAGAAACAGTGTCTTCTAGCATGGCTTTAGGCTTTTCTGCAATTCTGTCCATTTGTCTGGTCTACAATCCAGCTATCTCAGATTTCTTCAACCAATTTCTTTCCCCCTTTAGCTTTGGTTTCTGCCATTACATATTTTATGCTTCCTCTCAGATTCCAAATTATTCTTTGCCCATATCAGAGTTGTCTTGTTCTCTTCAGATGAAGAAATCTCAGGCAAGGACTGTATTCTCAGTGTAGCAAGGACTGCAAAAAGTACAGGCATTTTCAAATCAGTGTTCATTAGCAACAAAAACCTAGCAAATCAGTATACAGCTGCTACGAACATAGGATTCTGATGTCTGTAAAGCAAGTGCCAGGACAGCTACTGTGAATTATAAGTAACTACAGCTTTATAATTTTTATAAGAGTGTGACATAGAAAGCCTCTTCTGGTCACAAAGCCAGTTGAGACTATCAGAGCTGTCGAGGTGCACAAAAATCCTTTAGGTCAGAAGACGCATCTAGCAATCCCACAGTAATGGCAACACTGCCTTTCCCTCCATCATAAGGCATTACTTGTAATACATCTAGAACAACAACCAACACCTTTTGCTCTCAGATTTCTCTCAGTCAGCAGTGGCACCTCCCTAGCTGAAATATGTAAAAAAAGATTGTACTGTGTCTTGAGTACCTGACATAACAACAGCCTCAATGTTCCCACCAGTTTTTCATTACTGAAGAAAAGGACTGAAAAAAATTAGGGCCAGAGACTATAGAGGGAATAATCAGCATCACAAAATTGCTCGTTACAACGCAAGAGATGGAAGACTGCAGGTACATAGCGATTCTGTCATTTCCTTCCAACATCCACAGGCAAAGTAACAAATCCTCTCAGCAGGGCTTTTGAAGTCTGTTAGCCTAACAGAATTATAGCATAATAGAGGCAGAAAAGACCACGTTGCCATGCACCTGATCCATTAAAAACTGGACTCAAGCCACTGGCCTGCACAGTTGAAGCACATTAGAAAAAAAATCAAACACATTCAAGATTCAAACCCACCTGAGAACTCCAGGAAATATTTCAGTTTTCTTTATTAAGAGCAAAAGCAGAGAGGTTCATGAGCAATTGGATCCCTCTTCTTGCTTTTAGCAGTTAACCTTTATGGCATGTTTAGCATAACATGTAAAGATATGGGAATTTAATCAAATGATGTAATTTTCCTGAGGAGCAAGACAGTAATGGTAAAATCTTGGAAATTCATACTTTTTCCACCACAGAGGAAGAGATAGATAATTGTTTACATGTAACAGTTTGAGATGCTAACAGTAAGCATGGAGAAACTACCCATGGGGGGGGGGGGGGGGGGGGGAAGAAAAGAAAAAGAGGTAAGGCAAAGTGAAGCAAGGCAAAGGAATGATAAGTCAAGGAGACAGTAGTTTTACAACACAATTGTCCTCTAGAGAAAATAAAAACAACATCATCATCTTTACTTCAGAGGCTTTCTAAAAAAGAAACACTGGTTTGCTGAGAATCTGTTGAGAGAACAAGCTGAAAAGAAGTATTTCAAACTGTATTTTGGGTCTTGCCTTTAAGCTATGGGTCTATCATTTCTGGTGATCTGAAGGAAAACGAAGCCAAAAAATTGCAGTCTCAAATCTACTGGCTATCACAGAAATCCAGGACTGAGCTACTAAAGAAATAAAACAACTTTTTTAAACAGTAAGAGGATTTTAAACTTTACTTAAGTCATGCCTCACTGCAGAAAGAAGTAGAGGGTAAAATAAAGACAAGACAGGTGTGAATGAAAGTAACACTAAGTGGAAGCCCCTGCTTTCTTGTTCTCCTATAACAGCCCATAAACTTTGTAGCTGATGCAAGTTCATAGTAAGAAAACAGGCACTTAAGGATACAGCAAAGAGAGCAATATAAGGAAAGTTCAGAATGTCATCAAGGTCCTCTCCACTCACTTATTTTTAATATGTGCCAAAAAACATATGTCAAGAAACTTAAGTGAACTGTGATAACACACACTCATCTTCCTAGGTGTTTTCTCAGAAAAGGAGTTTCAGCAAAGTCTCATCACAACCTCTGCCTCTAAGACTAAGTCAAAAGTTCACAGAATTTTTTGGTGCTGGAAACAAGGGCTTATTGGGTACTTTCTCTAACTATTTTCTAATAGGTAATATTTAATGCCATGGGATTTACATTCAACCTTCATTAACTCAGCATCTATTTCACTTCTCTGTAGGAGGCCACAAAACATCAAGTAAAGTAGGGAACATCCAACTAATAGCCATTCTGAGAAGTTCACTATAAATGTCCCACATTCTACCAAACTTTCTTTGGCTCTATTGGAGCAGCACTGTGATGCTGTCTTGCTACAAACACCGCATGGTGCTGCAACTGCAATAAAGATAAATCTTTAAGAAGCAAGGGTCTCAGACCAGAGAAGCTTGGTGACTGCTGAAGGAGGAACTATGCTGCATAAACATGGTAGATTATCAAGAAATGACGGAGTGTATTATCATGCTTGAGAACAAACGAATAATAACAAACAAAAATCAACCATAAATTTGACTTTTCAACCTGAGAAAGTCTTTAAATATGTTTTGTGAATACTTTTCTAGCTTATTACACACAGAACAACCTATTACATGTCACCTTATCCTAATTTCGTTATCATAGTGAGCTCTGTTTGAGACAAAAGACCATCTTAGCTCTCAGTAACTATAAACCATTGCTTGCAATCCCCTTCAAGGACCATGAGAGTTGGCTACTGTGCTTCACAAACGTTTAATGTTAAGAACTGCAGAGAATCTGAGGCTACAGCTGTACACTTCTTCTGGATTAAGTATATCCAGGTCTAAACCTAGATTGTGTGCCCACCTTCCCAGCTACACACTGGCCCTCCCTGTATCCTCACTCCACCTCCAGAATGACTCAGCTACTGAGGTATGGCCAAATAGATGGATACTAGTTCATAGTTGATAGCTCTCCCCGGAAGTAATATGAATACAACAAAGAAAATGCTTTTATCCAAACTTGCAAGTAGGTATGAAAAGGAATATAAGCAGGACCTTGAATTCCCTCTTAAATATTGGAGGAGCATAAGGGCTCTACTAACAGGTTTTCTTATCTGTCTTTTCACTCTGATTTCTCATTTTATGCCCAGTCCTGTTTTCTCTCTACTCCAAATCTTCAGGACACTCATTCACTACACTCAGCCATTCCTCGATCGTTCATGCTCTTCAGCATACCCACGTCTCAGTCAGTTCTCATATCTACTTCATGCAGTGACTACTCATGCACTATTTCTTGCACCCATCACTACCCCTAGCCCCTGGTCCACTGCAATCAGGTAATTCCCTCCTCTGTGCTGCTGAGGTGCAGTAAGATCACTAGAAGCACATAATACTGTTCCTTCACATCAGCTGCAGTAGCTCAAATGTAAACTCTCCAGGAAATCTGGCTTACACTCTCAATGAAACATACGCAGTACAGGTGGAATCTGAGATTTAAGCTGCTAAAACAGTTTTTCTCTGCAGAGCATGTGCAAATAGCCTTGGAGGCAGATTTTCACAGTGATAACAGAAGGCATCTCTGACATACAGGAAATGCACCATTTTCTCTCACTCTTTCCTCCTCCCCGTAGCCTTCAAACTTAATGTAATTTTATAACTAGCATGAGATAGTAATGTTTGAGGAAAGATGTAGGCTCACTCACTTTGGAATGTTAAAAAAACCCTTTCTAGTTTTGTTTCAGAAACAGCCAAACCACTGTCTGAAATGCTTCTGGCAAATAGAAGTTTTGTGATGGGTATCTCCTGTTGAAATGTTTTCTCAAAATCTTTAAAATACTGAGCTGAAAATCAGTATTTATAAAGAAAAATACTACACAGACATTCAATTAGATAACAAATTACTAGGTAGGGCTAAAATAATGTACCATTTTCTAAGTAAACCTAATCTTGTCCTGATTCTCAGCCCGGAAAATACTCAGTTAAAAGAGCTGGTATTCAGTCAATGGAAGGGCTTCAGATTCTGCAGGAAAATGGAGGCTGAGCCTTGTAAAGTTCAAACAGACACTAAAATAATGTAAGAGAAGCACTTTCACACACAGTTCCTGATTTTGGTTTCCATGTGATGCTCAGAATAAATCAGGTTATCTGTTTAGAAACTGTGCAATTTCTGGCATGTTTCTCATTTTTATTTCATTAAGGCTTTGATTACTCATTTATTTGTCATTTTGCTCAAAGCATTTATAAATACCCTTGTAACTTTAGGCTAGAGAGAGTTTATACATGTGCAGACTAAGTTATACAAGTAAGAAAGAAAAATTAATAAAGCAAGAATACTTAAAAATAATCAAATAAATAAATAAATAAAACACTTCCAGGAGCATGACTAAGGAAAGTATGGAGGTTTTTCCTGTGTGAGAAGTGAATGGAGGCTTATTTTTTTCCCACTAAACAAGCTTACCCTCTCAATCTGTTGATACAGTTTTACTTGCACAATGATGTTCAGGAAATAATGGAGTTTGGAGACCTTTGACCTCAATGCTGCAGCAGCAGCATCACAAAATCTTGGCCTTCACATGTTTCCATTTTTGTATTGAGAAATGTATCTAAACTGAAGCCCAAATATTTAAACTAGAGCTGGCTGTGGTCCTCATCAAGTTATTAACTTCTTGACCAGGTAACACTGTAACTGTTAGGATTAACATCACCTGGAAACACACTAGGTGAGGTTGGATAAGGCTCCAAGCAACCTGCTCTAATCCAAGATATTACTGTTCATTGCAGGGAAGTTGAACTAGATGGCCTATAAGGGTCCCTTCTAACTCAAACCAACAATACAGCTGCCAGCACAGGTACGTCTGTAATGACTTTTGTAATGAAATCACAGGTAACCAATCAGGTATTGTGCTGTGATTCTTCCTCAGTTACCTTTTTGAATTGATCCTCTGTGATTCCTGGGGTGGGCTAGTTCTGTGGATTATCACCTTAGCACCCTTTTTGGCACAGAGCTGTGACAAAACAAATAGCTCTGTGTGTTGATCAGTTTTTTGCACACCAGGTAAAGAATCCAAATTTGGGAATTCCCAAACAGTTGTACTCAGCTGATGGTTCTCTAAGCACCACCAGCTTTATAAGTGAAACATTTTTACCCCATACTATATCTGATGGCTTTTCTGGTGAGGTATTTCAAAAGAAATCACCATCACAGAACTCAAGCAAAAATTTGATGCATAAATCTGCTTTAAACCAAAGAAGAAGCACAAGGCGACCAGTCACTGCATCAGCTTTCATTGTTCCCATTAGCTAGAACATTGGCATGGGATCACAGAATCATAGAATTGTTTTGTTTGGAAAAGACCTCTAAGATCACCGAATCCGACCATTGACCCCCATTCAACCATGTCCTGAATGCCATATCCACATGTTTCTTAAACGTCTCCAGGTATGAAGGTCCACCACTTCCCTGAGCAACCCATTCCAATGCCTGACCACTCTTTCATAAATATTTTTTCCTAATATCCAATGTAAACCTCCCGGTCACAATGTCAAACCATTTCCTCTCATCCTATCACCTGGTAATAGAGAGAAGAGACTGACCCCCACCTCACTACAACCTCCTTTCAGGTTACATAATTTTCAGGTTACATAATACCATCTTAGCCAGACTTGTGGAAACCCAAAGGAAACTCCCAAATGATTCTTTTAATCTGCCTCTTTGCAGCTGTCTAGTGTAGCTGTGCCATGATTTATCAAAAGCTTTGTGTGTTGGTCCAATTGGGCAGGTCCCAAAAAATAGGTCTAATTTTATCTTTTTAAGGTGTTCTCCTAGGCTCCTTATGTTTATTTCACTTTCCTTATACTATTCTTACATTACCATCCAGATGGCATAGAAATTCTCATCAGTATTTACATAAATACAGTTTCAGACTCCAGAGAGTTAGAGAACACACTGCAGGAAAAAATGAGGACAAAATCAGTAACTCTCAGGTATGTAGAATCATACAATCTTGCAGTCTTTTGTTTCTTTCTTTGTGTTTTTTAATACTCTACAAAATAATGATATCATAGATTATAGTATTATGTAAAAAAAAAACCCTCTCCTAATAGCTAACCTTTTAATCTGGAAACAATTAAAGGAAAAAAGACATATATGAAAGCAGCAGCCTATGGACTAGGACAGATGGGCACATTTCCATTTGTACTGATGCAGTCAGACATTTAAGTCAGATGGAACCCCCAGGGGATTCAGGTCATAACTTTAGGCACCAGGCAAATCCTCCACTATTGTACACATCACCTCTTTATTTGGCCCCATCCAGCACAGAAGAAATTACTGGTGTTCCACTCTGCATTCTCCACAACAGTGCAAATTGAAAGAAAATACCTAATGCAGTGAGGTTCTATATGTTCTATTATTAAAGTGAACTTGAAGTTACTTTGGATATTGCTAGCCTCTCAGCGTGGAACAATTTAGGAGAACATGGCTCAGATTTATGCCTGACACAGTTACATTTACTTGGAGAGAGACTAATTTAGCTCTTTTATTGTTTATGCTGCTTCATAGGTATTATCATAAGTCATGAACAGACACGACACCATTGACTACATTCATCTAGATCTCTGTGTATGCTCTAATTGAATCACAAGCAAAAATAATTTCATGAACTGAATTTATCCAAAACTGGTAGTCTGATTTCAAACTAGAGTTGAAAGGAAAGCTAAGCCTACATTATCCTGACCAAACAATATAGCTTGATGGCTTATCTCAGTCTCTAATGAAGTAAGGTTTGCATAATGCATGAAGTCCAATTTGGGAGAATTGAAACTGCTTTGCCTTAAAGATAGCCAGATGTTTAGTGAGTATGTCATCAAGTGACAATAAATTTATCCAGAGAAATAAAGACCAAGGCTGAGGCAGATAAGGAATACGAGAGGAAATTTTTCATTTACATTTGCAGCAGGGAATAGGGACAAACAGCTTGATGATCTCAACTCTTCAATTACTAAAAGCAGCAAAATTAAAGTAACTGATGTTACTAGACAAAAATATGTTTTGTTACAAGATAATCATCTCTATAAATTGAAAGACTAAGGCCATACTTTCCTACAGTTAACAATTTTGATTGCCTTGTAATTCACTCTCAATCTACAGGCATTCCAGGTAACGAATAAAAAGATACTGCAGTAAATATACCTTGGAGAAATATCCACATGAAAAGGCATTTGGAAGCACAGAACTATCAGAGGCTGATATACAGAATGTGTGTAAGCAGATAGCAGTGACTTCTTTTTCACAGTTAGCTGACACTTTACCAAATATGAACTATCAGTCAAAGCTCCACAATCCCTTGAGTCTATGAGCTACTGTTTCTAAGAATGACTTTAAGAGGCAAGTTGATAAATGCTTGACCACTCAAAAACTGAGTTGATTTAGACAAAGAGACCCTCAATTTATCCTAGAGTAATTCAATATCCTTTGAAGCAATTTAGCTTTTCTAAATTAACTTTCCCAAATGTTGGCAATAAAGAAAGTGAATCTACATAGCACTGGACAGACAAGGAAGGTAACTATTACTTTCTAAAGGAATCATTAACAGTGCTTATGCTTACTGTAAAACCTAGGGTGTGCAGGCCCAAGAAACAGCTTATTGAAGTGGGAGAAACCAAGTTTAAGAACTGGGATCAGGCTGGAAAGGAGTTTCTTCCCATACTTTGTAAGAAGGCCAATTCAATTGCTCAGAGATGAGATACTGTAACACTGCTCAGCTCTGGCAAAAGCATTCAGTCCAGCTGTTCTTCAGGCCTTTGTCAATGCTCATTGTTGAGTAGACATTTTATTCTCCTTTATTACTGAAAGTAAAATGCTCATTAGTTATGCACCTTTTGAGACAACACTAGGGCTGAGTTATCCATACCTGATAATTTGATTGAACTATGAGATTGCAGACCAGCAGACAGATCAGTGCATTACCATAGATTTGTGGAAGAAACTATCATTTCTCCAAGACATAAACTGGATTTCCTGCCAATGTAGTAAATTATAGCAGTAAATATTTTAATGCTACACATGCTTCATCACAGAAAAATGAACATTACACTAGTTCATCCCATTGCGCCTCAGATAAGGGCTGCCTGGGCCTTTATCCAAGTGTCTATTCAAGTGTCTATCAGCTAGGTCCTATAATAGTTACACAAAGTGGGGCTCTAGATCAGATCAAAAGTAGAAACTGCCAAGATGGTATATGAAACAAATCAGTCCATGCTCATTTTTTCCCTCCAGCCCCCTTCTTTCCACTCTATTTCACTTCCAAGATTATATTAGCCTCTCACAAATTCAGTAGAGAAGAAGGTCCTAAACAGACTTAAGTTTCAGCATATTACTACTACCTCCCAGAAATATTTTCATGGTGAGGCACTGACTGTCAAAGCTTGAAGCAAAGAGAATGAGTCTCTAAGCTCAACATGAGCCGGCAGTGTGCACATGCAGCCCAGACAGCCAACCGAGTGCTGGGCTGCATCAAGAGAAGTGTGGCCAGCAGGGCAAGGGAGGGGATTCTCCCCCTTTACTCTGCTCTCGTCAGACCCCACCTGGAGTACTGTGTGCAGTTCTGGAGCTCCCAATACAAGAAGGACATGGAACTGCTGGAGCGGGTCCAAAGGAGAGCCACGAAGATGATCAGAGGGCTGGAGCACCTCTGCTATGAGGACAGGCTGAGAGAGTTGGGGCTCTTCAGCCTAGAGAGGAGAAGGCTTCGAGGAGACCTTATAGTGGCCTTCCAGTATTTGAAGGGAGCCTACAGGAAAGCTGGGGAGGGACTATTTACACGGTCTAGTAATGTTAGGACGAGGGGGAATGGGTTTAAGCTGGAAGAGGGGAGATTTAGACTGGATGTTAGGAGGAAGTTCTTTACAGTGAGGGTGGTAAGGCACTGGAACGGGTTGCCCAGGGAGGTTGTGGATGCTTCCTCCCTGGAGGTGTTTAAGGTCAGGCTGGATGAGGCCTTGGGCGAGCTGCTCTAGTGGGAGGTGTCCCTGCCTGTGGCAGGGGGTTGGAGCTGGATGATCCTTGAGGTCCCTTCCAACCTAAACCATTCTATGATTCTATGATTCTAAGTAAGGTGATTTTGATTTATCAGCAAAAATCCATGCAGCTTTAAAGTTTTCTATAATTCATACCTTTTTCATCATGACTGTTCCAAACTTAATGACAGTACATAAATCTATTGTAGAGGCAAGTATAGTAACACAATCATCATCTAGCAAAATGTTTAAGTGCATGATTAGTATCATAATCTTTGAAAATGAACAGACCTACTCAAACTATAATTTAATCCAGCATCACAATTTTGGGTTCTTTCACAATGTGTTAGCCTACCCAGCACCAGGCATGCTGGGCTCAGATGGGAGTCACCTTTCTCGACAGTGAAAGAGTATCTTTGCCAGGAACTAGCAGACCTCACTGATAAGGTTTTAAATTAGACATGAAGAGAGAGGGGGAGGAAATCAGGCTGGTGTGGTAAACACAGAGTCAACTCATGTTTAGAGGGAAATGGTCCTATCATGGACTCTGTTGACCAGACTTGTTGGAGACACTGCAGAGCAAACAAAATCCAGCAGAGGTGAGCTGTGTGCTCCCGAGGCAGTAGAAGCCAGCAAGGAAACTTGCATGAGACACCTCAAGGCAATCAAGAGGAGCTCTGCTAAGAAAGTGATACATATGAAATGCCTCTACATGAATACATGTGGCATGGGCAAGGAACAGGAGGAGTTTGAAGTTACTGTGTAACTAGAAAACTGTGACCTGATAACCATCACTGAAACTTGGTGGGATGAATCCTACTACAGGAGTGTGGCTGTTGATGGCTACAGGCTGTTCAGAAGGGACAGGCAAGGAAAGAGAAGTGGAGGCGCTGCCCTTTATGTCAGGAAATGGATAACGTGTGAGGAGCTGTGCCTGAAGTATAGCCAAAAAGTCAAAAGCTTATTGCTAAGAATTAGAGACAAAGGCAAGCATAAGGAACCTTGTGGTTAGTGTCTACTACAGGCCACCTGATCAAGGAGAGCCCACTGGTGAAGCCTTCTTACTCCAGCTACAGGAGGCTTCATGCTTGCAGGCTCTTGTCCTGCTGGGGAACTTTAACTATCCTGACATCTACTGTAAAAGTAGTGCAGCTGTAGGCAATCAAGAAGACTTCTGCAATGCCTCAACAATGACTTCTTGAGCCAGATAACAGACAGCACTACCCATGGAAATGCAATACTGGACCTGATGAAGATGAATGCAAGTGAACTCATCAGTGATGTCAAGAAAGGGGTTGGCCTGGGCTTCAGCAATCATACACTGATGGAGTCTGAAGTACTAAGCGATATGGGACAGGCAAGGAATACAAACCAGACTAAATTTTAGGAAGCCAAACTTCCAGCTCCTTAAGGACTTTGTAGGACACCATGGAAACTATCCTTAGGGACAGTGGAGCAGAGCATATCTGGCAGAACTTTCCTTAAGAAAAGTTAAGAACATTTTCCTTAGAGCACAACTGCTCTCAACCCTCATGTGTAAGAAATCAGACAAGGAAGGGAAGAGATTGGCATGACTGAATAGAGACCTAGTCAAAATAAAGAGCAAGGGAGAACTGCAAAGCCAGTGGAAGCAGGGGCAAGTAACCTGGGAGGACTATAGGAACACTGCTCAGTCGTGTAGGAATACGGTCAGGAAGGCCAAGGCACAACTGCAGCTGAAACTGGCAAGGGACACAAATAACAATAAAAATGGATGCTATAGGAGTTTTCTTGCTATCAACCATTGAAGTAAGGTTAAAGAAAGCGTACCCCCTCTGAGTGAGAATGGAGAGCTGGTGTCAACAGACAAGGAGAAGGCTGAGCTAATCAGTAACTAATTTGCTTCAGTTTTCACTGGTAATTTTGCTCTATCCTCTTCCTAGGTCAATGAACCTCTAGGTGTGGAACAGCAGGGTAAAGACTCTCCTACTGTAAGGGAAGATCAAGACCATCTGAACATACATAAATCTATGTGACCTAATGAAATGCATCCCAGAATTTTCAAGGAGTTGGCTGATGTAGTTGCTAAGCCACTCTCCATATTTGAAAAGTCCTGACAGCCAGCTGAGGCCTGTGAAGACTGAAAGAAGGGAAACACTGCACCCATTTTTAAAAAGGGTAAAAAAGAGGACCCTACAAATTACTGATCTGTCAGTGGATAAGGAGTTGGCTAGACGACTGCATACAAAGGGTAGTGGTCAGCGACTCAGTGTCTAGATGGAGACGTGTGACAAGTGGTGTCCTCAAAGGTCTGAACTGAAACCAGTGCTGCTAAATTATCTTGATTGGTGATATACACAATGAGAATGAGTGCACCCTTAGCAAGTCTGCTGATGATACCAAGCTGAGTGTTGTAGTTGATAAGACTGAAGGGCTGGATGCCATCCACAGGCAGCTGGACAGGCTGGAGAAGTGTGCTAAAGAGAATCTCATGAGGTTCAATAAGTCAAACCACAAGGTTCTACACCCTGGTCTGAGCAATCCTCAGTATCAGTACAGGCTGGGAAATGATGGCATTGAGAACGGTCCTGCAGAAAAAGACTTGAGGTACTGGTGGATGAGAAGCTGGACATGAGACAGCAATGTGCACTTGCAGCCCAGAAGGCCAACTGCATCCTGAGTTGCATCAAAAGAAGCATGGCCAGCAGATCAAGAGAGATGATTCTGTCACTCTACTCTAATGAGACTTGACTTCATTTGAAGTAGTGTCCAGCTATGGGACTCCCCAACACTTAGACCTGCTGGAGCGAGTCCACAGGAGGGCCACTAAGCTGATCTGAGGGCTGGAGCACCTCTCCTGTGAAGTCAGGCTGAATAAATTGGGACTGTTCAGCCTGGCAAAGAGAAGGCTCCAAATGAGACATTATAATTACATTTCAATATCTGAAGGGGTCCTACAGGAAGGCTGGGGAAGGACCATTTAGAAGGACTTGTAGCAATAGGACAAGAGGCACCAATTTTAAACTGGAGCAGAGCACATTTAGGTTGGACATAAGGAAGAAGTCCTTTATAATGAGAGTGGTTAAAATTCTAGAACAGGTTGTCCAGAGATTTAGCTGAGGCCCCACCCCTGGAGACACTGAAGATCAAAACTGTGGTCTTAGGCAGTCTGATCTAGTTGGACATGTCCCTGTTCACTGCTGTGGGGTTGAACAAGATGACCTTCGAGGGTCCTTTCAACTCAAATTAATCTGCAAATTTGTGAACTGAATGTTCTCTTAGGCCACACAGCAAAAACAGAAGCTTATTAAATTTGCAGGGAAATACACAAATATTCTGAGGGGTTCTATTATTTTAGAGATAGTTTGAACTTGTCATCTGGAAAACTCACCCCTCAAAAATAACAGATACCACCTCCCTGTTTTTTACTGCTTTATAATATAGATTTTATTTTATAATACAGATTTTGCTTTATCAGTAGACTGGATAAGAAAGTCAGATCAGTTAGCAAAAACACTCCAGGATAACAATTAACAACAGGATATCGAGCTTGTGCTTAAACAGTGTCTTGCATTACTCTGGAGAAGAACCCCACAAAGGAAATATATAGGGCTACACAGTGGATTGAAAAAACGGATTAAATCTGGGTTTTAATTAACTTTGCTTTATTATGGAACGATTCATCAGGTTATGTTTCTGTAACTGCAGATGCTCCAATAATAGCTTTGACTATCAAGTAAACAGACATGAAGACCAGAAATGTACAAAAAATTCAGACTTAATTATAAGCTCTGAACAGTATTTTAGACAAGTCTCTACATCAAGAGCTCTCTTTAAAATAAGTGCATAGTGAATAGAATCAACCAGGTTGGAAGAGACCTCCAAGATCATCCAGTCCAACCTAGCACCCAGCCCTATCCAGTCAACCAGACCATGGCACTAAGTGCCTCATCCAGTCTTTTCCTGAACACCTCCAGGGACGGTGACTCCACCACCTCCCTGGGCAGCCCATTCCAATGGCAAATCACTCTCTCTGGGAAGAACTTCCTCCTAACATCCAGCCTATACTTCCCTCGGCACAACTTGAGACTGTGTCTCTTGCCTGTTGCTGGACATCTATCATGCCTAATGGAGAAGCAAAATCAGCATGTGTCCACTTTAAAAATGAGGTTCAAAGAAGTCTATCAGTACAATAAGGGGCAAAAAAGAGTGAAGATTGCTTTTATTCCACAACACTTAACTGAATAGAAGGGAAATACAGCATTCCTAAAGATATGAGACATAGCCTGGAGAGCAGACAAATTAGAATAAAGTGCTGAAACACACAGAACACTGTAAGAATTACCTTTTCAGATTACCTGAGAATAACGACATGTGCATACATCCAGCAGACAACCAATTAACAGTTTTATCAACAGGTAAGTACAGTTTATTGTCTTGTTTCTCAAAAAATCTCTTTGACATATTTCACAAAGATGAGATTCAAGTCACTGAAACTGTACAGGTATCAAATTCTTCCTTTGCCAGCAACTTGAGCTGCAGCCTTAGATTCCTGTAGATGCTCAGTTAAGACTGTATGTGTGCACATACATGCAGACTGATGCTATTGACATTTAATAGCCTACATAATTCCAGAGTGCTTACATTTCTCTCAAAAAAATCCAAAAAAAAACAAAACAAAAAAAATCAACAAAAAAAAACCAAAGACACTGAGAGGTGAAAACTGAGCAATCTGGAAATCATACATTTATGACAGAAAATATGGGGGGAAATTAAAATGACATCACAGGTGAATTTTCAAATTTAAAAACCTCAGATTCCTAACAACCCGAAGCATGCTCATTATGATTACAAATATAACCAAGCTTATAAATACAGAAAATGTTGATATAAAATCTTGTGATACATATGAATGTTTTGCATCTGCAAGTCAGGATCCCTAATGTAATATGAAATAGGAAGTTGCAGGTTCCTGTAACTTCTTTTATGAAGAGATGAAAACCAAGATGAAGTGATATAGTATACACGCAGAAAGACTGGATTTGGCTCAGATCATCCATGTGTCATTTACTTCTAAATCAACCAACTCATGTTTCTTTTAAATCAGTCCGAGCTCACATCCTAGTAAGTTTTTTTTTATAAAGGACAGACATAAAGATATTTGTACAATAGAAGGCTTTTTAAGAGGAAAATTTTGAATGGGCATGAAGCACTCATATATCTCAGAGTGTGCTGTGTAATCTCAGATTACAGGCTGTGAAAGAAAAACAAGGCTGATGTCTACTTCACTCATAGGCTTACTGAGATGTATAAAAACATAAGTCAAAACATAGATAAGACACTCGGCACCACTCTCGTTTGGGCTGCTGCTGGGGAACTGGCTGGGCTGCATCTTACTCTNCCAGACAGAGTTTTACCCAAACCACCAGAGTTTTACATTTCATCATACTCATCTAGTATCAATAATTTTTATCATTTCATAACATCATGCCGTAGCTTAAAATGCTGAAATTACTTTCTCCTTCAAAGCTACTGACACTCAATGCTACCTTCTAGTATCAGTCACTTAATTATTCAGCCTTTTATTTCTATTCTATTCTATTCTATTCTATTCTATTCTATTTCTATTCTATTATTACATAATTCCTTTTTCTCAATATTTAAAAATAGCTTTTTTTCAGACCATGCCCCAAAGAAATCCTTCATGTGACAGACAAAGGAAGAGTCATCACTGCCTATCTAGAAAGTTTCTATTGTCCTCATAAAGATATTACAATGAGAAGTCCCTAGTAGAAGAGCATCTACATCACGATCTCACAGCCACTAGTTGTTTTTCTGGAAATCCAGAGGTTCCAAACAGGTATTTTTAAAGCAACTAGGAAATGAAACGCTGGTAAGGCCTTTACAGTAAGTGGCATAAACCCTCTGCAGGGAATGCAGGGTCAGTTCTATATTCCTGTGGATTATGTCATCTTTGTCTCAGACAGTATTACCCTTCCCTTGACTGCACGCCTTTTTGAAGGCATCCCTAACATTTCTTCCTCTTGTGGCATTTCTAGCCTCAGTCTAAGACGATTCCTTTTTCCCCAGGGCCACAAGTATTCACATACAATTCATGTGAGGTTATCATTGCTATAGGTAGGTGTCTGGTAGCAACCTTTTCTTGACTGTTAAAGAAATAATAAGATATTAATATTCATACTCAAGTCTATTCATAATTACAACAAGGTTATTGACATCTGAAAAGCTTTGCTTTACAAAAAGGGCTCGAACATTCAATTGAATACCCACTGAATAGATAATTAAAGAAAATTATTGTACTTTCTAGGTTTCACCCACAGGATGAAAAGTGCTGATGAAAAGTTGTAAGAAAATATACTTGAATAGTTTGATCTCTACAGAAACTCCACATAATTTTCTCTCGTAAGTGCTACAGATTAAGAAAGAAGTGATAGACCTATGGGCTAAGTTTGGAAGTACACAGCAGGGAAGTCCTCCTTGTACACGTTGATGATCTCACTCTTTAAATAGAAGAAATTGAAATCAATGTAATCATCTTTCATTCTGCTCAATCAATGATCACCTTGCCGAGCTGCCTCCACAGAATAGCTCAGCTTTTAATAATAATTTAGGAGAGAAAAGCTAAAATTTCCTGTCCTGCTGAGAAATATAGCATATGTAGATTCTTGCAAGAATACTCTTTTTTTTTTCCAGAATACTGTTCTAAATTCTGTACAGTTCTCCTCCTTATTCAGTTATACGACAGAAACCAGACAGAAGATGGTCCCTTCCTTCTTCTGTTACAAGTAAGTTTCAACTGCCGTTTCTATTCAGCTGTTTGTGTACTCATGCTCCATCAGCTCATAGGCTACATGAAAAACTGCTTATTTAAATATTTCTTCAATAGTTGTTTTTCTTATTAAAAAAAAAAAAAAAAGTTTCATTTTTTCCCAGTAGAGCATCACAGAGCTACTGCATCCTCTAGTCAAACAGCTGGAATAACACAAACAGGGGCAAAATATCTCCATAATCAGTTCTACCACTGGAGACACAAGCTAATATACAGCTTCTAGATTTCTGAAGAGGACTTCCCACCTTCACTGTAAAATTGAGATTGCAAGCTCATTTCTGCTCTCTCATGTAAGTTTGAACAAACTCCAAAATATAAGAGGAGAAATGGAGCTGCTGCAAAATTTTGTTACATTTGAGTGTGTAATGTAAATCTGCAGTATTAATAATTAGTTTTGATTCAGTTTCAGAGGGATATACAGTCTGTAAGCTGTTTTGAAACAAGATCCATTTCTATTCAAAAGTTTAAATATAGCTTTAAGCAGACTTGAGTCCTTAATACTTCAGATATCTACATTTCATATTTCATTGTTTTATTTATCATTCAACCCTTACAGATTATACTTAGGGGTATTTTTAG
The DNA here is from genome assembly GCA_013400475.1 of Tricholaema leucomelas. NCBI lineage: Eukaryota > Metazoa > Chordata > Aves > Piciformes > Lybiidae > Tricholaema lacrymosa > Tricholaema leucomelas. The sequence goes on from WAAF01015161.1 coordinate 328,799, forward strand.
CTGTAACCAAGAAATATCTCTGCACCATCCCATCCATTAACTATCCTATTAAGACCATCTACTATCAAAGAGATAAAGTACACATTTTTAAAGCTGTTATCTTAGCACATCTCTCTATCTTGGTACCGTAAGATATCCTGAACTCAAAGTTAAGGGATAAACTGTAATGTTTTGACAGTGCCATCATAAACTTCCAAGAACCACTGGTTCCTTTTATTATTTTTCTTCTTTCCTGCCTAAAGTTGTTTTGATCACTTTCTTAATTATGGTTCCACATATATTTCCAGCACCCCAAAATGCTAGTTACAAGCTAATTCAGAAGAGTAAAGAGCAAAAAAAGGACTAAAAATACTTTGAAAAATAAGCATCTTCACCATTGTCACCACTACTTTTGAACAGAATACTCTGAACAGACAGACAGATAGATAGATAGATAGATAGATAGATAGATAGACAGATAAACAGATGCAAGCCAAAGGACCCTAAGCAGAATAAATCTTCTGATAAATAATTTCCTGGACAAATCTTTTCAGTAAGCAGTTGAGGAAGAGCAAGATAATTAGATATTTTTTAGTTGAAGAATGGAGCAAGTACTTCCACTGCTTGACATTCAGTACTTCACATGAAATATAACCAATACATTTCACACTCTTTGAATACGTGACCAAGTTGTTCCCAGTAACTGCTATGTCTTTAGTTGCCAGATTTCCCATTGCCAGGGAGCAAAGGAGTCTCTGACCACCCATTAAATGATACACAGTAATGTACATTTTCCCATATACATAGACAAAACCAAACAATTATACTGAAAAACCTTGTTCCAAATTCAGGAGCTTTTGCTTCAAAAACATAAACCATACATGCAGTGCATTTATTAGATTCCAGTATGACCATTGTACACAGCAACCTTTGAATGTCATTGTAAATAAGAGAAAGTAATCACTTTGAAAAGGTTAGCATAAGACCTTTAACTAAACTATTAACGAGTCCTCCATTTCCAAGTTTTAAAACACTCAGCCTAGTTTACAAAGACAAATACTGTCCTGAATTAAAACTTGAAACTGCACAAGCAGCCAGAGTAATCTGTATCTCCACAGCTATATAAACTCAGCTTGCTTTCATATTTATCTGAATGTGTTACTGCAAGACTGACAGAAGTCCTAGAGCTAGGAAGACCAAAGCAACTGACTAATTGTTGTGGCTTGTGAGGTTCACTACTGTCACACTATGACACACATTCTTTCAGTTTCTCTAGCCTTTACAGATTTATACAACTTCTCCAAACTTACATTTTAAGGCTAAAGATTGTTGATAACTCTTATAGTGAAATAAGAGTATCCATGGAAGTGATGCTGGGTTTCAAATAAGTAGATAGTACATGTATGACTCTCATTAACTTCACATTACGAAGCTCCCTATATTCAACTGGCTCTTGAAACATTGAATCAAGAATTTTCATGACAAAAGCTTTGATTCATACTTATTTTTCCCTAAGATAGATATTCTACCATTTGAGATCTACCAGCATTTTGTGTTAGACAACAAAAAGCACAATATTACTTGTAGGTTTGTTCTTCTTTTGAAGAGATACAAAAGAGTCATCTGAAAAACAGAGCTATAGCTGAAAACAGAACTAAATCAGCAATCAAAACAACTTATCCCAGTGGTATTCGTTATCTTTTTCAAAAGCTAGTATTGAAGCCATTAGCCAGTCACTTACCATATTTATTGATGATACAGGACCAATGCTGTTGACATAAATGTCAACATCAATAACTGTCGGTTTTACTGTGGAGAAAAGAAATAATTTAACATTATTTTGGAGTAAACATAAGTAATCACTTTAACATTTTTCTCCACAATAACTATAAAGTCTACTTTTCAGGTAGAACTCCTGAGAAATATGAGTTTTGGATTTACCAGAAGAGATTATTTCCTCCTATCCAACAAAGACTGCTATATATTACAGCCTGTATCACTTTATCATCATGATCCCTATTAATTTAATCAGCAATTCGTTAAAGAAACTTTCAGTGCTAAGCACAGTGGCTGAAAGTCGAAACCTACAGCAACTGACATGAAAGTACAGAGTGTCACTTTTTCCTATTGCCTCAACACACAAATCCTTTAGCATGTTTGTTCCACACACCAAAATGTCTTCCTGGATTTCCTCGTCTCATCAGCCCTGAAATCATCCAAACATGGAACAAAATCATTAAGAAATCCATTTTGCTAAACACATAAGGAACTGTTCTTTCAATTTGCACTCATTTTCTTCAGCCCATGTTGACTTTGTGCTCATTCATCCAAAGTTTTTTTAATTAGATTTTGTTTAGTCAATGCAGGTCTCTCACAAGATCCTCCCTGTTTTCAGACTTCCAGAATTTAATAGGCCAGGACAAGCTCTCTACTCCTTTTTTCAGCTGACACCCCTAGTAATTATCTCTTTCAGCATCCTTAGTGTCACATAATGGCTTTTATTATTCATATAGCTTACTGCTGACATAACCTAACTCTAAAAAAATGTCACTCTTACACTGAAAGGCACATAGGTTTGGTTTTGTTGATTTGTTTTTTTTCATATGCTGCTCTACTTTTGATGCCACAGGGTATACATTAACCTCTAAACTGGTATTTCACTTTCTCCAAAACTAAGTAAGTATAAATCCTGTTCTAATCTGCATCGTCAGAACTGACACAAACTTGGCCCTAGCAGGCTAACAGTTTCTGTTACACTTCTTTCTTCCCCAACAAAGGCACCTTCCCCTCTTCATGATCTTCAAAAACCTTCAAAGAGCAATTCAAACTGCTGAAGTCTGGTAACTGTGCTGAACTCGGGACATTTTTGCAGTAATCCCCAAGCTCCCGCAGAATGAGGTACATTGGTTACTTAAAACTCAGAGAGCTTTCCTTGGGAAGCTACCAAGCAAAGTGAGGAACAGTTAAATACCACAGTTCCATGGGAAGCTTATCTCAGACGAGTAACAACAGTTAATTCGTCTAAAGCTTAAGAAGCCTCTAGAACAAAACTGAAGATAGATAGGAAACTTCACTTGTAAATATGAATACTTTTGCCTGCATTCCTCACATTTCAGACTAAATCCTGAGATGCCAAGGAATTCTAAAGTACCTGAAAATTTAGATGTTTGTGAAAAAATATGCAGGTGGGCTTGTCATGCAAGACCTTGGCACAAAGACATCATTAGGAAGACTAGATCTAATGTTGCAAAAACAGACATGAAAGTGGGTATAAACAGTGCTTAAAGATGATAATCATTCTCTCTAATTCATTAAGTACTACACACTTCTTTCACTCCATATGGTCGGAACAACCATGCTTATTTAAGGTCAAAGTTCCAAGTAGTCTGAAGTAAACTTAACTCTGATCTTCCCTACAGCAAAAGAAAATCTACACTCAAATGAACAAGCACAACCGATTAATGCAACTCTAATTGTACCCAGCTAATAACTGAATAGGAGTCTAGCAGCTTCTTGTAATGAGACTTGCCTCAAAATGAAGTAATAAATGTCATTACACAGGAATTGGTAATAGCAGAGAATTACAGCTAACTCATTTACCAAGATAGCACACATGGAATAGAGAGTTTTGATCTTTTTAGGGCTTAGGCACATAACCAGCTGAAAGTTCAACACTAACAAGTTCTGGTGAACATTAATAGGACTAGACTTAGTGACGGAAACTGCCATGCAGTTGAATCTTCCCAGAATCAGGGACAAAGCTCAGGACCAGAACACAGTGCTTGGAATCCATTTTTGTTTAATCATTGCAGTTAAGTATATAAACAGATTACGAGATGGTGATTTCTCCTTAATGTGCTGGACCAAATTCTCTTCTGGCAAAAAGCAAAGGAACAAACGAACGAAAAAAAGCACTGCTTGTAAATGCTAAAGAGAATTTGGTCTTACACTAAAGGTCTAATCTTGAAACAGGAGAAAACTAAGCAGCAGCCACTTCTTATGTCAAATGAAATCTAGCTTGAGCCATTCACAGTGAAATTCAAAAGTAAAAAATATACATAAAGCGTACAGGTAAGCTGTTCTATTACTACAACAAAAAAAGACTGATGTTTCCTTTGAGTTACAGTTTGTTTTCCTAGACAGAGGCAGAAAATACAATCGTCATGTGACTGTACGGCAAATATGTGATCAAGTTTAAAAATAAAAAGACAGTAGAGTACAGCTCTGTTGCACATGATCTCTCATGGACAGACACAGATATAAGCTGGGAGAGCCTTCAGGCACAGATTTCAGACTTGTTACCACAGGATTTTAACTCAAAATAATAGCCATAATGACACAGAAATTTTAAGATTACTTCATCCAAAATGCATTATGAAAAAGAAAAAAAAACAAGTCTTAAAATTATCATATTTTATTAGAAAGAACTCACTCTCTACCATTCTTCAAAATAAACTCAGTTTCATGCAAAAATACTAACAGTTACATTAAAAATTATTTCAAGGCCTCCTCAGCTTTTCTGTATCCTACATGCACTTGTGAACACTTGATTTGAATCACAGAACCACAGAACCACAGAATGTTAGGGTTTGGAAAAGAACCTTGAAAGACCATGTAGTCCAACCTCCCTGCTAAAGCAAGATCACCTAGAGCATGTCACACAGGAATGCATCCAGGCAGGTTTTTAATATTTCCAGAGAAAGAGACTCCACAATTGCTTTGGGCAGCCTGTTCCAGTGTTCTGTCACCCTCACAGTGATCACATTTTTTCCTTATGTTCAAGTGGAACCTCCTATGTTCCTACTCACATTCACTGCCACTTGTCCTATCACTAGACACCACTGACAAGAACCTGGCTCCATCCCCCTGATACTCACCCTTTACATATTTATAAATATGAATGAGGTCACTCCTCAGTCTCTTGTTCTCCAAGCTAGAGACCCAGCTCCCTCAGCCTTTCATCATTAAGGGTGGTGTTCTGCTCTCTTAATTGTTTTGTGACTCTGCACTTGATGGAACTTTTTTTTCTTGCACTTATAAAGTCCTCATCGTTTTGTTGCTTGAAAAATACCTCACCAAAAGTTAGCAATAAGGTTACGAATGGGTAGTTTGGCTCCAATATTGTTTTGATACCAGTAGCAGCCCAAAATAGTTCTGAAGAGCTGTCAGAAAAATTACTGGCAAAACCATATGTATGGCACAAGCAGGAGAGGAATTAGAATTTGATAAAAAATGTACCAACCCTCTCAACGTTCTTTGAAAAATTCTTTAATACAGAGTAGTTAACTTCCCCTAAAAGACAATGTAAGCATATAAAAGTAATCGCAGTGCTATGTTGCTACACAGTGCTATCTGAGCTTAGCTAACTGCTTATCAAATCATTCCATCTTCAAACACAGTGCTTTTAACTGAGGTGGGCATATATCAGGCCAAACAAAATATATGCAAACAAAACTAAGGTTAGGCCAATATTTAACTAACAGTTGCCACCTGATTGAAATGCCACGGCTTCGAGAAGGGCAGAGGGTTTTATATTCCAGTCAGTCTTTTGACTGTGTCATTGCAAAGACACACTCAGGTGAAATTTGTCTAAAAATTTTAGACAGTTCAAAAGATACCTACCACTGGAGTCATGAGCTCAATGCTGCCTGCAAAAATCATAGTATCACATCATAGTATCATAGTATCATAGTATCATCAGAGTTGGAAGAGACCTCATAGATCATCAAGTCCAACCCTTCACCACAGAGCTCAAGGTTAGACCATGGCACCAAGTGCCACGTCCAATCTTGCCTTGAACAGCTCCAGGGACAGCGACTCCACCACCTCCCTGGGCAGCCCATTCCAGCAGCCAATGACTCTCTCAGAGAAGAACTTTCTCCTCACCTCTAGCCTAAACTTCCCCTGGCGCAGCCTGAGGCTGTGTCCTCTCGTTCTGGCACTGGCCACCTGAGAGAAGAGAGCAACCTCCCCCTGGCCACAACCACCCCTCAGGTAGTTGTAGACAGCAATAAGGTCTCCCCTGAGCCTCCTCTTCTCCAGGCTAAACAATCCCAGCTCCCTCAGCCTCTCCTCGTAGGACTTGTGCTCGAGGCCTCTCACCAGCCTCGCCGCCCTTCTCTGGACACGCTCAAGCATCTCAATGTCCCTTTATCATTAAATTAATCATTTAATAAGCCAGGTAAACACTTAGACATTTAGCATAAAGCTAGTTCAGGTATGTGTGCACAAAAAAACACAGAAACAGCTAGAATAATTTCCTGATCACAAATACCCATGCAGGGCAACTACACATTTTTGTGTAGCCCTGCTTCATAGATTTATATTGTTGAAATAAATAGTGTCTGAGTGTGAATGTATGCCATTAAAATCTGTGAAGACTTTACTCTTGGAAATATGCAGGCTGACCCTGTGTGTGAGAACTGTCAGATAAATCAGGAGAACCTTAAGAGACATTTGAGGAAGTAAACAAAGGGATTGTTATACCGTTTCACATCTCACATGCAATAAGTTCCTGGCATTTTATTATGCTTACTTTAGTACTATAAATTATCTTATCCTTTTAAAATAGATCATATTTTTTGACAGATTGCCACTATTCAGAACTAATGCTTATTTCATTTATGAAACCACCTTGCTTTCTACAGAAAGCTTCCTCAGTTTTAAGTCTGTCCAAACAGCATTTAGATTCCCACATAAATCAAAATATTTAGATTTTTTTTTTTTAATTATATTGTTTAGAAATATTTTTACTGGAAGCTTAAATAAACATCAGTGGAACTAGCTGAGCTCTCATAAATTAAAATTCATTTTTGTGGAGAGTTAACCTTTTTTTTTACATTGCCGATGAAACTCCTAGATCTAAATTACTCCTTGGGATTGACCCAAAACAGTGGTGGCAAAAATTATATGGATCAATATATATATATTTATACAAGCAATGCAGTTAGCACTAGATTTCTAGAAGGCATGCAGTCAGAAAAAAATATGAGCTCTGTTCCAAAAACAGAGCCACTTAAACTCTGCCTAAGTTCCACAAGACTTCTGAACAGAAGAGACCAACAAGATTGGATCTACAGTAATGAGGGTTTTTTTAAAATTACTTTATAATGATACTTTACATTATCTCATTAGCACATAAATTGTTATTCTTAAATTGGGACATAGCTGTAATCATTACACAGTTATTGGTAACCACAGTAGTAGTTATGATAGTGTTAATGTTTACTTTGCTTTAGTGGTTATGACTATAAATATTTTACTACATGACCTTATAGGAGATACCTAGCTACCTGTTTGCTCCTGTCAAACAAAAGGCTATGCTAACAAGTCATTTCTCAGGGATAACTGTAGTCAGCTAAAACTTTTATATTTCAAGGCAAATTACCACATATGAAGAAACACATAGTAACAGGAAGTGTTACCCTGGAGGTATTTAAAAGACATATAGATGCATGGATAGCTACTTCCTTAGATATGTCACTAGGTTATCAATTTGAACCACAAAAAAACAGAATTATCATGAGCCAGTGTCAAAGATATCACAACCCTTAGAATTAAAATTCAATGGTCTCATAGCTGTCTACAGCTATCTGAAAGGACATTATGGAGAGGTTGGTGCTGGTCTCTTCTCACAGGTAATTAGAGATAGAACAGGAAGGAGTGGCCTCAAGCTGTGACTGGGTAGGTTTGGACTGGATATCAGGAAACATTTCCTTCACAGAGGGAGTGGCATTAGAATAGGCTGCCCTGGGAGGTGGTGGAGTCATCAACCCTGGATGTGCTTAAAAGTCATTCGGATGTGGTGCTTGGAGATATGCTTTAGGGTGAACCTTGTACAGTAGGGATATTGGTTGGACTTGGTGATCTTTTCCACCCTGAATGTTTCTGTGACATTTACAGGCCTGATTTAGTAGTATATTAGGCAGTGTAGGATTTACAGTTGGACTACATGATTTAAGAGTTCATTTCCAACCGAAATTATTCTGTGATTCTACAAAGGTACCTGCAAAGAAAATAATAATTAAAAATAAACCGACAACAAACAAAAAAAGCCCACCCTTGTTCTTCCTGCATGGAAGAGAATGGGCTTCAACAGCTTATAGAGGACAAAGCCCTTCACCTGCCAGAGCCAGAGAAACTGACAGAATCGTCATCCCTGTGATTTGGGATCGAAGTATCAAAACCAGGACCATAAAAGGAAATCAAAAGAATAATCCAAAATTAGGCAGAGACCTGAAAAAAAAGCGTAGATAGCAATCCTACAATGAAAACATAGTCTTCAGAACAGGGTACTTTATGCACTTTTGTAGCCATTCTGTCCAGGAGTGTGAATGACATTGTGCACATAAACAAGACCCCCTCGATTAATCAATTTCATTCTTTATATCCTAGTATCACCATCAATCAACTTTCAGCACTTTTATCTTTCATTTACCTTTCCCTAATGCATAAACTGTATTTTTTCCAGTGGCGCTGTCTGGGAATTGAAACTGTAGATCTTAATGGTTAAGCTAGCTCTACAACCAACACCTTAAGTTTCCTTGTTTTCTAAACTTATATTCATAGCAGAAGGGAATTCAGACTGGGCATGAGGAGGAAGTTCTTCACCATGAGAGTGGTGAAAGCCTGGAATGGGTTGCCCAGGGAGGTGGTTGAGGCCTCATCCCTAGAGGTGCTTAAAGCCAGACGGGATGAAGCTCTGGCCAATCTGGTCTAGAGTAGGGTGTCCCTGCCCATGGCAGGGTGGGTTGGAACTAGATGATCCTTGTGGTCCCTTCCAACCCTGACTGATTCTGATTCTGATTCTAAGTTCTTCTATGATACCATAAGACTTAACAAGAGTAGAACTTATTCCTGTAAAGTCTATCAAGACGGCAAACAGGGTCTGGAACAACAAGAGCAGTCATAAGAAGACCTTACAATTGCAAAAATAAAAAGAGCAATGATATTTTTCAATAGTATGTGCAGAAATTTTTCCTTGTTCAAAGATGACAAAATAATTTATTAGTTCATGCCACAACTTCAAACCGGCAGCTGTAGCACTGCACAGTTTCCCGTTTTACAAATACTTGTTCAGAACCCTCTTTAATTTAAAAAAACAAAAAAAAAAAAACCAAAAAAAAAAGGAAATTAAAAAAGAAAACAGGGAACACAGAAACAACAAAACTTCTTAATACACTTCTACACTTGGGAGAGCTGGAGAGCTACCATTATCTGGGTGAATACAGAAGAAAGGAGAGAAAAGAAAGATAATTAATAGATCAGATTTTCCTGACTTTCACTAAACTTTCAGTCCCCTGTACCCCACAAGTCTGTAAGTCTGTATGCTATAGTCCAAACTTCCTCTCAGATTTCTTAGGTGAAGTCCTGGAAAAGAAGAGAAAATAAGAACTAGGGGTTGCTACATTGACTTTTGGGTCTGATAGATTAGATGAAGAGTTTGGCAAACTGTCAAGCAAACTTTCCTACCTACAATACCACTCAAGAGAAATATTCAGTCTGAGTTTCTATCAAGTCATTTCAGAAAGTAATCACTGACAGGAAACATAATTATCTGTGTGAATTAATTATTTACATTCACAAAGAGAAGGTTGCATAGTAAGGGAGCATGCTGTTAAGTATTTTGGCAAAATGGCCTCCCTCTAACATAAAAACAGTACAACTTTGTCAACCCAACAGACTACATGCAAGATCTAAGTACTTCAAAGACATGAGTGGCTCATTACTTGGGTTAGATTACGAGACTACTTCCAGAAAAACTGTCTGCATACTGAAATATCAATGTATGTAAGTACTGTAAGCTTTAAAGTGTTTCTTTCCAGCATTTAATCTATATTAGGTGTTCTAGAAAAAATGCAACAAAATCAAAAAAAAAACAGAAGCCAAATCTATTAATTTTTTTTTTAAATATATAACTGTATATATATATTCTCTTTTTTAAAAGCAGAAACATTATCTTGGAAGGCTTCAGGGTCACTGCATTGGAATACATTTTCTCTACATATAATTTTAGCATGATGCATCAAGAGTACTGAGAGAAGGATGAGCAAAAAGTAGGGTGCTTCCCATACAAGGGGAAGCTGTGAAACAAGCTAGGTCAGAAACCAAAGTCAGAAATTCCCCTTTACTCATCTCCATGATTAAGCAATTAGAAAAGCAGAATGTAAGCTTTAAAAAAATCCTGTCAATAGGCTATTCTCATTAGAAATGTTCTTATACTACATTTTGCAAGTGTCGATGCTTGACGCACTATATGAGCACTAGACAATGATCAGGTGCACTGAATGAATGCATTTGTGTCATGTTTTAAACCTCAGACATAAATCACAGTTTTCAAAATACAAAACTGGTACTTTCAAGTAGCCATAGAGTAGTTTATTCCTCACTTACAAGCCCTACATTAATATTCTAGAAATGTTGATGGCAAAGTGTGCAGAGAAAGCCTCAGTTACTGACGATGTTAGAGTATCAGAACTGTTGCAGTCAGTTTAGAAATCTCTATCCTTCCACGTAGAAGAGAGGCTGTACTGGTTTGCATTGAATAGCAACTCCTTCCTCAAGAGTATTCCTCTCCTTGCATAGATGTGCTTACACATAACACATGGGAGATGACTGGCGCAAAAATAGCCTTCTTATTTACTGTCTTGCTCATGGAAATGGACAATTAATGAACTTCCAGTTTGGTGGCTGAGTCAGAACTAAAGCTTTCTGGAACAAAGACAATCCACTTTCCCCTCCCTCACCAGAAAAAGGAAATATCAATTACAACAACTGAAACAGTTCTGGGGTTGTTTTTTTCGATATTATCTTTTCCAGCTCTTGAGCCCTGTTTCCTAGCAGAGTCTTAGGCACTGCCCTCACCAATGGGTTATTCAAGTTTTTTCTTCCATGTAAACCTAAATTCGACTGATCTCCACAATCTTCTGCAGTGTCCAATACTACAGAAGTTGGATCCAGGACTACAGCTTTCACTTCCTGAATGCTTCTGTAATACAAACAGAAGTTACTCGCAGTCTCCTTCCCACAAGGTAGTATCTTTAAGCACTGGTCTATAATCAATGCCTAAATGACAACTGTCTCTCACTACTTCCTGTGATAAGATGTTTGACACAGTCTCTGGTAGGCTAGCACAAAAAACAGCTTATAGCAGAATGTATTAATTTGACCTTGCATGACAGTTCACAGCTTTCTCTGCGTTATGATCTGGGAAATATTTTGCTCTGTGAGGCAATAAGCAACACCACATATGGGAAAACCTTTCTGGAACTAATTTGAAGAGTATCAGGTGTGGCAATCAGCAGCTAGCAAAAATAACTAGACAGTCACAGTGGTAACAATCTGGAATGCACTTCAAGGTTCATTTCTCTGTGGCCTGCTAGGAAGGCAGGTCAAACAGCAGAAAGGTTCCGATACAGGTTCAGAACTCAAGGTTTTCACCAGGATTGTGCATGAAAATGCACACCTCCTTTAAAAAGCAACAGAATATTGTGTCCATTCACCAAACAGATGTTGCATACACTAAGAAACTGCCTAAATTAGTTACAAAGAGAACTTTTAACTGCTTAAAAAAAGAGACCTGCTGTTAAATTATGCCAACCCAGTACAAGAAGTAAGTCAGACAGAACTTCCTCTCCTGTGTTTGGCAGAACAAAAGAGTCCACGTATTTCTACCAGTCACACTTTTAAAAATCAAATCAAGGTACTGAGATCTGTCCATATGTTTGTGAGATTGCTCACATCCTCAGATGTTTGCCTAATGGTTATGAAGATACTTTAGGAGCAAATAAACACATTTGGACTCTCAAGGCAGCCAGAAGTGTCAGGGCTGGAAGGTATACAGCCATTAAATTATGGAGTGTATACTCATGTGTGTATACATATACACATACACGTATATACACATGTAGACTTCATACTTCAGAATTATTTATAAACACATAATAAATATAGAGGACCACTAGAGGCAGTACAACACTCTAGTAGATCCAAGAGGAATCTTGCTACTGCAGTATAATGAGGGAAAAGCAGGCATTAGTGAACACAAGTTGATGAAACTTTCTTCAACATGTGCAAGTGATAGACTTCCCTAACATAGTGATAGATTTGGAAAACCAAGGATGCACATATGCGGCACAAATTATCCCGCTACTCTAGTCTACCCTTTCAGTGAACAGTATCAGTAAATCAGTATTGTTCACAATTGTTCTGTTTCTCCCATAATGGTCTTGAATGCCTGAATTCTGATTTGATGTCACAGAATTACCTGGTTGGAAAAGACCTTAAGATCATCTATCTAGCCATAACATAACATGTACTTCTACAAAACTGTTAAATCATGTCCCTAAGCACCTCATCCAAGTGTCTTTTAAACACTTCAGGTGGTTAAAAAAACTCCACCACTTCTCTGGGCACCCTGTTTCAGTGCCCAGTGATCACCATGGAGAAGGGTAGTGAACAGCAGTTAGTTCTGTTTGTACTTAACAAATGTGTGTATTTCTTCTACTAATCCTGTTGGGTTTTGGAGAAGGTATTTCAAGAGCTGGAGAAAGGGGCAGGTAATGACAGGCACCTGGGTAGACTACAGGTTGTGTGATTTAGGGTATCTTTTGCACTGATATTTTAGTGCCAAGGTGACTGACTACTTGCTAGAGGTGCTCAGGGAACAGTTTGTTTCTAAAAATTTATGGTGAAATGAAATGCTTTGCTTTGTTTTGTTTTTCATATTAGCAGATTGAGATAAGGATGGAAGTTTGGGGTTCATCTCAGCTTAGGAAACAACCTTACAATTGTCTTGTCATCACTGACATTTTGTCCTACATTATTTATTGCTTCTTAATGAACAAAAGAAAAAAAGATCTTTTCTTTGAGGTAATCAAACCAGCTACCCACTGAAATGTAACTTAAATTTGAAATCAGTTGATCTAAAATAGACCAGTGTCAAAAACCTGCTTCATTAAGAAAATCTAAATAAGATTGAGATTTTTCTAGCTGTATTTGTCATCATTCTGTTCTGTGGCCTGTTGATTTATCAATTATTTCTGTTTTTATTTTATTACCAAGAAGGAAGTAAAATTCCAGGACAGAACTAAGCCTTACTAATAGTCAGGGCTTAAGTCAGTGTGACACAGAAGGGGGAAAAGAGACAATCTTGCAAGGTAGTAGGCCTAATTGCACTTAGAAAATGTTGCATATACATTGAACAAATCTTCACTTCAAAGGACTTTGAAACAAACTCCAGAGTACCTATCTATGGAAGATATTTTAAGACCTTAATCATTAAAAATGGGTTTATTTATTATTTGTGAGTTGTGCCTCTTGTATCATGCAACAGACCCAGGATTCTCAGCTCCATAATTGTAACTGGCAAAAAGTCCATGGAAAAGATGCTTTGTCTCTGTAAAATACTTCTTAAAATCTAAACAGCACAATGGTATTAGCTGTTCAGTGTGAAGTGCTTGCCCTTTTTTAATTCCAAAAGCTGTGTACATTCTGTGGTATAATGGAAAACTGCCAGATGCCACCATTAAAATGAAAACTCTCACAAGCTGTGATATTTATGCATACAAGAACTCTGCCAAGTGTGTTGCCACAGGGGATGCAGTCAAACGTTCCCCTGCTGGTAAAACACAGCTTTGTTTCCAAAGACCAAAGGCCCCTTTTATCTAGACAGGTGTGGTTAAGGTGTCACATTGCTGATAGCCTTCACAGTAACTATTCTCCCTAATACCTAGGTTGTTTTATCCACCCTTTCAAAACCCCAGCTGGGAATCCTGCAGGTTATCCCTGCACCGCTGCATGCAGAGTGAGCATGTGATGGGATCAACAACAACTTACACAAAACCCTAGGCCAAGCACAGGCCAGCATGAGAGAAAAGGAAAGAAGGAGCAAGTCCTGGCCTTGCAGCATTGATCTACATGCTTACAGGGGTTTAGCTGGGCTGAGCAGGGAGGGAGGAAGGAAGGACAGTGGCTGAGTGTCTGTTCATAGGAGGTCATTCACTGATGGTTATACTCCTCATCTGGAGGCAACATGCTTACTCAAGAACTCATTACCCACAGTATAGCAAGTGGGCACTAAAAATATGCCTGTAAAGTGCCAGGCAGTATATGCTAGTTTGAAGCTAGCTAGAATGTTTTGGTGAGAAGAACTAGATTACAGGCTGTGAAAGGAAAACAAAGGTGATGTCTACTTCACTCATAGGCTTTCTGAGAGGTATAGGTACAAGAATCCAAACATAGATAAGGGAGTCATTCTTCTCCTTGGTGCATTGCCTGAGCTGTATTTCTCTCTCTAGCCTCTCTGTCATCTCTCTGATTAATCCACTTTTCTTCCTAACCCCCTGGCCAAACCTCCATTCTTCCTTGGGACTGGGGTAAGGTTGAGACAGGTGGGAGAAGGTGGAAGGGCGGTTGGGAGCCCCTTCTGGGGACTCAGGTTTCTGGGAGGGGAGTTGTGTTTCTGTATTACCTTTTACCTTGTATATTTCTGTATATAACTGTATATACTGTAAATATCTGCTTGTATGTTGAGCTAAGCTGTAAATGTAAGCCGCACTCAAATTTCCAAAGCCAGATGAATCTAGTCTGGGTGATTTCCAAAGTGGGGGGGGGGGGGGGGCGGGGGCAGACAACATTCAAACCACCACACAGTACCTGGACATACCTGAGTTAACCTACACACCAGCTGTCCTAGAAAGCATGGGAGATCATAGAAATGTCATTGCCTGGGCCAGTATGCACTTCATTACCTTCTATTTGCCATAGCCTTCTCCTTTTTCCCATGGTCTTTGGCTTGTGTGCTCCCAAGCGATCTAAAAATCGTAATTTTAACTTTTGAAAGTGCAAAGAAGTCAGTATTTTCTCTGGCTTTTCTGACTGCATTCAACAGAAGACCACTTTCTCACCAGCACTGCCAAAGTTACTCACTGCTAGAAACAGCTGCTTTGCAAGGGAGGATTGGAAAACTGAGCAAAGAGCAATGCAGTGTGAACGGTGGGTTTCCTGTGGGACAGCCTATTTGCCTTAGAGGCAGTATGGCACAAATGTAAAGGCCCTGATGAGTAGCCGCCTATATGTTAGTCCTGGATTTAACTCTCAGCATCTTTTCTTGACTGAACTTCTGCTTAAATCTGAGAATTACTTCTTTCTTCCTCTACTGGTTCATTCCACACTTTCTATAAATATTAAAACATGCATTTTCTTATTACATGTTCTATGTTACCTGGTCCACTGCTGCATTTCCTAGTGCTTTAACTGATAAGTATTATTAATCAACTGTTTCATATTAATACAAATGTATTAATACCACGACCTTCAGGGCAGGAACACAGCTCCATTTCAGGACAAGTCCACCATCTGGTTTGGGGGATAATCTTCTCCCAGATGAAAAGTAAGATGTGCTTGTTTGTAAGGTATCAGCCAGCAACTCAGGGCAGTTAGACACCATGCCTGATTCTCTAACATTACACTCGTGTTGTCTTTGATAAATGCAGCAGTTCCTCAGCTTCAAAAGGGCAATGTTATTTATCTGCATCAAAGGTAAAAGAGGAGGGAAGACGGACCAGGGGAAGGTAGCAGAGGTGAACTAACTTCTTTAGCATCTGAGCAACACTCAGCTCAAATTCTAAAACAGCCAGATTCCTATCAAAGAGAAAAATGGCCCAGGACTGAAATACTTGATAGAAATAGATAGATGTAGTTGAAAATTGTAAAATCTCTGTTTGGTAGGATATATGAGTAGCTGTGTAATTTAACTCCTTTCTCTACAACAGGATTTATGAAAGTTTGTGGAGAGACAAAAGGAATTATTTCAGTAACAATGACTTTCCAGTGCTGTAAGATATGCCTGACCTCTACTGATTTTATAGCAACTGACATGGGGACACTGAATGATTATTTTGTCCCCCCAAGGCATAACATAATTTACTCTGTCTGAAGTTAGTGATCTGAGGACACTGTACAAAATAAAATTAAAAAATTGTCCAGGAATGTCCTCCAGATGTCAACATGGGTGGGGAACCACATTAAAGCACTCCTTCATCAAGTATTAGGAATCATCTATATCCAGTATGACAAACTAAGTAAAGAGAGAAAAAGATTAATGTCTGTGTGTGTTAAAAACAGACACATCAATCAAATAGGGGCTTTGTAAATGCTACGGAAAATCAAAGGAACAGCTATGAGAAAAAAAAACAAACATCCAACAAACAAAACACTTTCATATCATGGCATAGGGGGTTGGTTTTTTTTTTCTGGAACTGTTGCATTACTGTGTAGCTATGAGACACACAGCTACACAAAGCTGGCTTTTACTTCCCTCTCAGACAACTCAAAGGGATTGCATAGAAAGTATATCAATACATGGACCATCAGCAAACAGTAGTTTCACTTATAATCAGTGGTAGGAATTCTCCCTCTAATCTCTGCAAAAAAATTAGGAGAAGTGAGTTATATTAGATTGTCGTTTTGAGCACTCCACTTTCCCAGGCCACTCTGAAGTATATGCAAGATGATACACAAGGTGCAGTACATGTAAATGACAAACTGTTTGATTTCTGTGTTAGAAACTTCCTGCCAGCAAGCTCAGCAGCAGTAGTGCTGTAGTCATTCTGATCTAAGGATGCAAACAAGGTAAATGGGGCATAACCACAGTAGGTAAAAAAATACTGATTTGAAACACACAATCTGATTACACAAGTTTACAAAAAAAAAAGTAAAATAGCTCATAGCTCAGAATGATT
The DNA here is from genome assembly GCA_013400475.1 of Tricholaema leucomelas. Lineage (NCBI taxonomy): Eukaryota > Metazoa > Chordata > Aves > Piciformes > Lybiidae > Tricholaema lacrymosa > Tricholaema leucomelas. Next base: position 345,520 of record WAAF01015161.1, read on the forward strand.
ATATGCAGGTAGCTAATGATTCTTATCTAAATTTTATACCTATTTGTAGTGGTATTGCCCACAAGATTCTTCCATTTTATCAGATTTCTTTTGAAGATGTCTGCCGGTCTGGGGAAGAAAACCTCTAGAGTTGCCCTATACATGGGGAAATCCCAGTTGTCTTCTCAGCGTAAAGGAACATCAGCTTCTATGATCATATTTTGAAGGGAGCAGATGCACAGTCTTCTCTTGTTCTGTCCTACTTTTTGTTTTTAATATGCTGGGGTTTTGATCATTTCACAAAATCACAGAACCACAGAATCATGGAATCAGTCAGAGTTGGAAGGGACCACAAGGATCATTTAGTTCCAACCCCCCTGCCATGGCCAGGGGCACCCTACCCTAGATCAGGCTGCCCAGAGCCCCATCCAGCCTGGCCTTAAACACCTCCAGGGACAGGGCCTCAACCACCTCCCTGGGCAACCCATTCCAGGCTCTCAACACTCTCATGCTGAACAACTTCCTCCTCACGTCCAGCCTGAACCTACCCATCTCCAGCTTTACTCCATGAGAAGAGCTTTGCTCCATTTCTCAGAGTAAGTTTTTCATGTGTGTGGATTGGATGACAGAAGGGGCAAGTATGTTCCTAACACTTCAGAGCTAGCCCTTCCATATTTCTACACAAACTCTGTACATGCAAACCAGAGTTTAGCACCCTAAGGTATCATGACATCTTCCCATGAGAATTACTGTTCTTTTAAATACTGACTTAGGTAAAAATTTCAGCCAAAAAAAAAAACCTTAATCTCCACTTTGACAGACATTTGTACATATTAACCAAAATAAAACATAATGTCTTTGCTGCACTCATGGATGCTTCTCCTCACTTGTGCAGAAAAGAGTACTTACTTCCAATATCTGGACGTAGCTTTTTGTCATACTCTCTCAGCAGCTTGTTTAGTATGAGAGTCACATCTGTGTCTTGTGTTTTTGGAGCTAAAACCCATTTTTGGTTAGGTGTTCCATCTTCATATTCATCTTCTTCCACCTTTCTAGAACTGAAAGAAGAAATTAAACAAACAGATGTTATTTCACATAACTAATATCTGAACTTACATTTTAGGTAAATCTTCACACTCATCTGAGGAAGTTTTAGATATCTCACTTAGTTTTGCATCCACCCTGTTTCTGCAACATTAACAGTTATGACTTAGACTCTTTTAGAATTTGTCTTCTGCCAGTCTCTCAAAAAATTATACTCTGGGAGTCAATACAATTATCAGAGTAGCATTTTATATCCTGTATTTTAATCAACCTATCCCAACTAATTAGTTTACAATACGCTCTTACAAAGACTGAATATCTGAAGTGTTATTTTTATTAATACATCAAGACAACTGATTCATCTCTTGCACAAAGGCTAATAAGAGTATTAAAAATTCAGATCTTTTAATACTTTCTGATCATTTTATCCTATTAATAAATTATTATATTCTCAGCTCCTGAATTTCAGTTTAATGTATTACAAGGCTTAGAATTAAGAGCTTGCTCCTTGAATTTGAGATGGATTATCACAAGCACACAACTACATTGCATAAATTAATCTGAATTTCCATGCAGTTTTAATGACACTTTTTTCAAAACAACACTATACTAAAAGCTGCAACTTGTTTCCTTCATAAGTAGATTTTTTTCTTCTAGAAGTATGCTAATTCAAATGTGGCAAAACTATAATTTGTCCAGAAATCACAGCTAGAGCTACTTTCACACAAGACTAGTTTCATTTGTGTGGCTTTATGTGCACAAAAACTAATTTGTTGATTTGAAGATGTATCTTTTGGTATCTTAGAAACCAAATATGGTTGATGTCTCTCACTGCAGAAAATCTATGGCAGTCAAACTGTGATGAAGTCATTAGAAAAGATAACCTCAGTGGTGGAAGCTACAGAAATAATCAGATTGTTGCACCAACCTGCAATCACCCCAGTGATGCAATAGCATTTCACAACTTTTTTACACAAATGTCAATAATTACGCAAGGTGCAGAGCAATGGAGTATCAAAAGCACCAGCTCTGCTTATTCATGAGATGTGCTACACATAAGTGCAACCTCCTTTCTCTATCTCCATAATGACACTAGTGTCTTTTAAAATAGCTCAGCTGTCCAGAAGACTTCATAAACATTCTACAGTAACAGAAAAAAAAACAATGAAGGCAAGTTTAAAAATTTAATCACAGAGCATCATCAGCCCTCAAAATTGCTTGTAGACCACCATTCAGGCACTTAATGAAACTTTTCATTTAAACTGCTTTACAGCCAGTATGCCCCTAAGGATTAGCCATGAATCACTTAACATGACCTCACAAATTGCAGGTGCTCCGGGTCCAATTTCAATATAAAAATAATTCGGAAGCCTAGCTCCTGAGAATTTTCTATAGAGAGCTCATATGGCCAGGCCACAAAAGTAGAGAAAAACTTAAGGGGAATTTCCGATAGAGAACCTATTTCTCCTCTGTTAGTGAGCTTTATTTCTTGAAGAGTTGATCTTTCTTGCATAATTCACTCAGTGAGCACTAAAAAAAAATCACAACAGGATTTTGGCTTTTTTTTTTTCTTTTTGTTTGTGTGGTTGGTTGGTTTTGTCCCTCAGATCATAACAAACCCCTATGTTTTCAAATTGTAGTTACTGAACCACTCTCAAAGGAGGCAGCATCTCCAAACACATATGGTTGATATTTCGGAGCTGTAACGCTGCAGTGGTGCTGAATGGCTGACAAATCACATCTTTTTCTGCCACACCCACCACAACTTTATTGGAGGTATTCAGACTGCATGTGGAAATGAGAACTGAGTTCAGCTAAGATCTTGATTCCCATTTCAAGGAGCCACTTATTTAAAATGAGAGTCTACACTGACAGACCCTTTAAATCCCCTCACTATCAACCTTTTTCCTAGAAAGTAGCTCCCAACCCTGTAAATTCCTATCTACCTTCCAGATCTAGACTGAGGTTGAAAGTGGTCTCACAGTGAATCAGAATTATATACTAGACATATTTTTAAGGAAGAAAACAAAACAATCTTTAAGAGTTTGTTATTTCACTTCCCTTGCTTGTTTCTATACAATTAAGCTCCTTGAAGGCACCTGATGTTGCATTTTCACCTACAGCCTTACTGGCAACTGTCAGTTCCTAGTATATTCCTGTATCCACAGAAACAAACATAGGATGATGGCCGGCCACTTTCAAACTGGGGAGAAAGAAAGATTTCACACCCTTCCCAAACTCCTCAGGGGCCATTAGTTTTTATCGTGTGAAGAAACAGATGAGGCAATGCACAAACTGCAAAGGAGGAAGGCTGGAAAACCCTGAGAGGTTGTGGGGAAAGGGCTTACTTCCTGCAGCATGTATGTCTGGGACTTGCTCTGGGCCCTGGCATGAAGAAGCTTCTACTCTTATACTTCCTGTGGGGATCTGGGAGAAAGACGCCACTTGGGTATGGGGCAGGCTGCCACGAAGGAGAAAAGAGAAAGGGAAAGGGATAAGCCTCCAAGCATGCCCGTAGCCCAGTGAATGTGTCAGATCCTACAAAGGGGAGACGCTGATCTGACTCCTTTTCTTTGGTTATGCAGCGGAGGCCCTTCCTAGTACCCTGGACAGCCAGTGCAACCAAAGGTGAGATCAGTCCAAAAGGCTACGGTTGCAGCTGCCGGCTGTTCACTTTCAGCCGCTCACCGCCAGCAGTTGCCGGAGTCCCGCCGGGGATACCCTTCGCGCCGCTAATGCAGGGGCCAGGAGTTCCCAGCTTGGCCCGCCACACGCACCCTTCCCGGACCCGTCCACAGTGGTTAACGCCCGTCAGGCCGAGGGCGCGACGAGAACAGTATGCTTGCCCCGCGCCAGACTGCTCAGGCACCAAGGCTCTTCCTGGCACCCTAGCTGGACCTCGGTCGCTGGGCTCACGCTGTCTGCGGCTGCCCTCTTATGCTGGCCCCGTCCGCGGCGCTCCCAGTAGTGGGACGGAGAGGAAAACCGGGGCTGCCGGCAGCCCAGCGCCTTGAGGGGAGCCCGGGCAGCACCAGCCACCGTCCCGCCGGGAGCCTGGTCCTGGCAGCCGCGGAACGGGAAAACTTTTTGTCGGGACGGCTCGGGACGAAGCGTGCCGGGAGACCTCCGGCTTCACGTGGGGCCGAGAGGGACATCGGCGGCGCTGCCGCGGCGGCAGCGGTGTCCGAGATGTCCGGAGAGCCAGGCGGCTACCGAGAAGACAGCGGGGGAAGCCCGTTTGGGAATAAAGTCTCAGCGCGGGGGAGGTAGGGAAGAGTCCGCTGTCCTTCCCGGGCGATGAGCATTTTGCAAACTCCGACGAGCGGGACTCCAGCCTTCAAGCTTCGGTGCGAGGGAAGAGGAGAGGGAGTGGGGGCAGGCGAGGGTAGTGCGGACTTACCAGGCATGAAACACTGAGAGAAGGAAGAAAACCGGCAGGAGCTTAGCGGACATGATCTGGGCAGCGCTGGCCAGGTGAAAGGTACGGCAGGGCGAAGGAAATGGTGCAGGATGTTCACACGAAAAGGAGAATGAGGCAATGAGGTAAAGCTCTTAGCCTCTCTTCTTCTGTATTCTCAGCTTTATACCCTGAAGAAAATACCCCCTTTCACACCGCTGCTAGGAAGGGAGGAGGGAGGAGGGAAAAAAAAAAAAAAAAAAAAAAGAAGAAGAAAAAAAAACAAGTGGGACGAGGGGGAAACCCCCAGCGGAGAGGCTGCCGGGGCCAGGTATAAATCAGGCTGCACGGGATGACAGGTGTTCAGAGAGCAGAGCTGCGGCGTTTTCCCCTTCCTGGCAATCAATTGCCGAGAGCAGCAGCGCGGCCTCTCCCGCTCCCCCAGATGGTGCTGGCTGTGCCCCCCGGGCTGTGCACAGCGCGGCGGAGCCCGGGCCCCGGCGGGCCACGGGAGCCGCGGGGAGGGGTGGGTCGGGCCGGGCGGAGGGCGGGATGGGGGGAAAGGGCGCACCTCGCCCCCCACGCCCCGCGGAGCGCCTGGCCCGCGGCCGGCCCCGCAGCGCGGCACCGGAGCGCTGCCGGGAACCGCCCCGCATCGGAGAGCTCCTCGTCCCCTCTCCCTGCCCAACAGGTACCCGCCTCGCCGGCAAGGCGGGGAGCCGGGAACTGCACCCTGCCCCCGCCCCGGCGGGCGCACACGCAAGGGAGAGGGGGAGCAGCAACTCTCCGGACGTAGTCACCAGGCAGCCGGCCCTGGGAATTTGTCCCTGCCGTCACTAGTCCAGTGACCCCGAGAGAGCGGCTCCGAGGGGGCTGCGGCGCCCGATGGCAGCCTTTATCTGCTGTTCTGGAGGGTGCTTCCACCCCCAAACTCCACACTTACTTGCCAAATGGGCCCTCCAGAACGCTGGAGGTGCTCCCTTCAGACGGAGACAGCAGGGTCGGCTCTGCTCCTGGTCTCGGAATGGTCGGAAACCACAGACATCCCGATGTACATTAAGACATAGACCAGTGCGGCTACAGAGAGGGACTTAACGGTACAGTCTAGCACAGACAGATAAACAAACATACACAATTTTGTGTATGTCTCTGTATCTAGCCGGATGTGTGTCGAAGTTTGCATGCACTGTATGAATGCATAGACATACATATGCGTAAGATCCACCTGTAAAATGTGTATACAGAAAAAAGATGCAGTAGACCATGCTACGTGTGTTTATACGGGTAACTTTAGAACAAATTAGGATTTTATGCTGTAAACTCAGAAATGTGATGGCAGACGAGTGTATTCAGGGCAAAAATAGTTTAGACTTCGACATCATTTGTCTTTCTACTCTGCTAAGAACAGCACATATGTGATTTTTAGCAACTTAATTCTCTCCAGATGTGTGGAGCTTTGCACCAAACATCAGCATAATACGAACGTGAATAACAAAATTTCGCTTACACGATGGTAATCTGGGAACTAGAAAGCTCTTCTGGAGCTACAACGAGCGATCACTTTACTGTGATCAAAAATCTCAAAGCATAAATCTTTTCTTCTTCCTCTCTTAAACATAATTTCCAAGTTCTGAGGGAGTGATTGTTAACTATGACATATTTAACAAACAAAAAAAAAAAAAACCCAAAACCCCAAACTGCTGGAAGATGCAGTCTTGCTTTTAGAATAACTCCTATATCATGCCTAGCAGAGCTGGCTGTAGAGAGTTGTCCCCGAAGTTATTTATTGAAGGAATGAGATAGCTTAGGGAAAATCTGCTGCAAGCCAGGCAATTAATTCCCAGTCATGCACTTTAGGGTTTTGTTTGTTGCTTTTTCTTTCAACCTAAACGTTTCTTTACAAGATTACAGAGTAGTTTTCTCGTGATGACTTTGGCTAATTGCAGTTACTGAATTGCTAATAATGACTCGTTATAAGACTTGTGCTCTTTTCCATTGCCAGCAGAGAAGAGCAGGTGGATTCCAGGCCGCCTGCTTCCTTGAGGAAGGGAAAGGGGTTCTGTGATTGTCTGGATTTCACTAGAAATAGCTATGTGAAAGCGAGCCTTTCTTTAGGCACCGTCCTGTTGAGAGGCATGTCGCTCCGCTGATGGGAAGTCTGCAGAAACACCAGAGCTGCGGGCCTTGCGAGAGGCGGCACGGGGCAAGCGGAGGCGGTCACCGCCTCTCAGCTACGACAGAAATCCCTGCCCGTGGCGGCGAGTTCCGGCAGCGCCGGGCTCCGAGCTGGCACCGGTACTGCCGCGCGGCAGCTCGCTGTAGCCGCCACCGTTCTGAGGCAACCAAAGGTTTTCTGAAGGATACTACACTTACGGAAGCATCACTTGGAACACCCGGGTCGCGCTACCCATGTCGCCGGCTCGCAGCGCCATCGCTTTTGGCAAGCAAGGACGGGTAGCGTCCTGCGTACAGAGAGGGGTTTCGCTACTGCCGGCTACCCCCGCACTGGCCACGTTTATAAAAGTGCATATATTCTCACACAGGTACATCCACGTCAAATAAATAAAAGCGTCCCCGGCGCCCTGCAAGGGAGATGCTGCCGCGGTAGCTGCCGCGGCAGCCGCCACGGTGTGGGCTGGAGTACTCTGCCCGCAGCGCTTTGGGACAGGAACCTTTGGGACAGAAGCCCAGGTGGGCGGCACAAATAGGCCGGATGATACCGTGGCGGTAATACGTCGAGGAGAAACACACAGGGCGACGATCTGCAAAGAGTGGTGGGCGGCCAGTGTCCGGCGCCGCCTCCCCAGCCGCGAAGCCGGGCTCCCAGCAACCCCACACCGCAGGAATCCCCGACTCCTTTACGTCTCGGGCTGGGGTAGCTTCTCCGCTACAGCGGCTCCGCCCAGCGCCGCTCCGCCTCTTCCACCCGCCCGGCGATACCTTCCCGCCCTCGCCGTCTCCGGCAGCGGCAGCGGGATCCTCTGGCGGCGGCAGCGGGAAGGACGGGGGGCGGGATCGAATTGCCCCCTAGCACGCCTCCAGACAGCCGATACCCCTATTCGGTGACCGTGTGGCCATACGAGTGATGTATGTGGTCATCAAGTCACCCAGCCCTCCGAAAAAACCCTCTCAGCGTTATACTGTCTGTCCCCCTCTTCCCTTGCACTGTGACAGCAAGCCCCGAGACTCGAAAGGAGATTTATGGTTCATTAATTACTGATACCATCTCCCTGGGCTGTAAGGAAAAAAGATGATAAGCCTAAGATTCTCTTTCTGTTGTCCCCTGTGAGCTATGTGCTAATGCCAAAAAATTACTTCAGCACCACTCTTCATTATATGTCATCCCTCAGTTATTTCTACTTTTCATACATAGGTTCTTAAAAACACTCTGCCTTTGCCGAGTCTTTTCAAATTGTGTATGCAGGTAAGGATCGTGATTATCCAACACACCTTTTAACAGAACATTTTGTTGTACCTTGTAATGATAGTGAAATGTTTGTACTCTCTAGTACAATAAAATGGATCCACATTTTAATTTACTGTCCATTGCATTTTCACAGAGGAAGACTATTCAACCTGAGGGATACCAAAGGGATACCTTTGTGGTATTTCTTGTGCAGGGGGTAGGAAGTAAGAGCTTCTGAAAGCAGTTGTACAGGGTTATCATAAATACAGGGAGGGGAATGCAGAGGAAGGGCATGGGAGTCTCAGATCAAGTGTCTCCCTTGCTGAAACTGTGTGCCTCTTTTCTTGCACTGAACAGGTTCCTGAAATCTGGCACCCGAACTATTGTGTGATTAAATGTTGAAGGAGAGCCCTCACTGGTGGCACAGGAGGAACTGGGGTTGTTCTGAGACGAACAGCAAAAGGGCTGCATCCTGTCACCTACAGCTCCTGGAGTCCTCCAGCTGAAGGCTTGTTAGAGATTTATTAGAGAATAGAGCCAGTTTATTCTGGCTGAAGTGTTGCACCTTCTGGAAACACTCTGTTTTGTAAAAATAACTAACTTGACTTCGAGGTCAGAAGCTGAGCTCCAGAGATCAAGACTCTTTTGGTGTGCCATCAGCTCTGTCCTTCAGCAGAGGGCTCCTTGCTCTCTTTGGCCCACAGAAAGGATATAGAGAATCCCTCCCAACTGCTGTGCTGCAGCATTTTAGCAGTCTCATGTATACTTCCTGGCAGAAGCAAAGGTATTGAGGGCAAACAGGCCTGGTCTTCTGGGGCCAGATAACCCCTGAGCAGCTGTTCTATGGATGTCAGTAAGATCAGCCTGCAGTGAATGAAGAACTGAGCTGAGATCCATTGAAGCCAAAACTTCTGTGGGTGGCTGATTCCGGTGTTTGTTATATGTGAGAAATTACACAGTATCCTCTGTGTAGTACATCAAATTTTCCCACCTACAAATGCAACCTTTTATTGTTGGTCTAGTGCATTACAATCTGTTTGTGTTTCTCAAAAACTCTACAAATTCTTCTAATGAAAATGAGCTGATATCTTCAATCAACATTCTTTAATTTCCTTTTCACTTTCTTTTTAGCCAGGGCCAATTAAACAGCAACTTTTAAGACATGATGACTGTGAGAAGTGATAATTGCTTTTGAGGATGGCAATGAAAAGGCAAATAATGCAATATAGAATGGAACACTTACACTTGAGTCTAAATTAGTGGTAGTCCTAGGAAGATCCATCAGAAGTCCTTTGGGCTTCATAAAATCCAACTTCCACTTTCTGTCTTTCTCAAAATTGAGCAAACATCCATAACAAAATAGCAGAAGACATAAAACTGGTAAGGTGAGGATGTCATCTGAGATTGTCACCATGCAATAGCCATATTTAAGTGTTTATAGTGATATAAAAACTTATAACAAGCCAGAAATAATTAAAGGTATTCAATCAAACACTCCTTTTAGAATAATTTGGGTTCCTCTGAACACTTCATTGTCAATTCAAATCCAAGCAGCAAGGGTGCTAGGGGAAATACATCCTTATTATAAAGAACATTATCTCCAGATTTGTTTCTTAACAAATAGCTGTGCAAGTGCTACATTCATCTTGTCTGTATAAACTGGATAGCAAAGCAATTTTGTTCTTTTTTTTCCTGAAAGTTTAATTTATATGCTGAGCAAAGATTTTTGAAAGAGAAGATTATTTCATGAAATAATTTCTTTCTTTTTTATGTTTTGTTTTGTTTTGTGCAAATATGTCTAGCTATTCCACAGAGGACATATTCTGTTTAGAAAAAAAAAAAAAAAGGCAGAACACTATCTCTAGAATAGAATTAGAAGAGGTCTAAGCTTTACAAAATACATTGTTACCTACATTCATCCTTGGAGTAAGCTGGCACAGCTAAAATATCAAATAAAAACCTTTTCCATTGTATTTGACTTGTTCTTTCATTCTTAATGGGCACAAGTGAGGAAATTTGGCAAACTGCACACACTATGTGGTGCTGCATTGTTGTAATTCACTTTTCAACTTTTTTTTTTTTTTCATGAAGACATGCAGGAAAAACCCTATGACAAGTGATTTCTATTTATTACTCTTTTTGGTTGTGACTAAACTCATAGAATCATAGAATCAGCCAGTCTGGAAGAGACCTCCAAGACCATCCAGTCCAACCTAGCACCCAGCCCTATCCAGTCAACTAGACCATGGCACTAAGTGCCCCATGCAGACTCCTCTTGAACACCCCCAGGGACAGTGACTCCACCACCTCCCTGGGCAGCCCATTCCAATGGCAAATCACTCTCTCTGTGAAGAACTTCCTCCTAACATCCAGCCTATACTTCCCCCAAGCTATGAAGTAGTGCCCTTCAGGGTTTCAGCTCACTCATACTGGGGACAGTGACACAGCTCACCTCTCTTCTGAAGGCCCAAGCTTCTTCAAAGGCAAGCCAGAGGAGATTGATATCCATCCAGATACTGCCCCAGGCAGGAGCAGTACAAAGCCAATGTATTTACTTTGAGTCAGGATCTGGGAAATGCTCCCATCTCCCACAGTTCAGATACCATCAGTGAGTACTGGTCTCCCATACAAACCGTTCCACTGACTGTGGGGAAATTTAAAGTGTTAGGTGTTGTGTAGTGCAAGACAGTGGCACTGAAATATTCCAGAATGGAACTGATATTGGCTTATTGAAGCATCTCCCAAACTATGGGACAATATCTGCTGTTCAGGCAAGAGCACAGACTGCAATGTGGCTGCTGATTTTCTATCATTTCAGTTCTCAACAAGGACCAGGTGTGGGATTCTCTGAGAATTACAAGAGATGTTTTCTGCAGGAAGCTTCAACCTGTTTTAGCAAATGCACAGTAACAGAATGAACACTTATCATTATTGTCTGCCTTTACCTTCAAACACAAAAAAAGATAGTCAACATGATTGGAAGTGATTTATGTGTAGAAGAGAACTCTGACAGATTATTAAAATAAAGCAAAGGGTCTGACCCTGTCACCACTCATCTCCACTGTTCGCAGGTAGTTTCAAATTCAGTGAAGACAAGCAGACTGTCTGTGCAAGTAAAATAGATCTGATTTAGTGATCCTGACAGGGATTTCCACAATAGAGACCAGAAAATAAAGCCGAGCCACTCAGGGTAAGAGTCAGACTTGGGTGTAAACAAATAAAGCATAGAAAACCTTCTGAGACAGAGAGAATGGCTCTGGAGAAGATGCTGGAACAATACGTCTGAGTTGCATGTTCTTGTAGTGAAAAACTCCATACTGGAGGCTTTTTGTGGAAATCAGAGAAAAGTGAAAAGCAATTTCTTGAGATTATCTTTCTTGTTTTGGTATTCATTGCCCTCTGGATGTTTGCAGACTGTTCATAGTTTTCAACAGTGTAGTAAGTACATCATCCATATTTCCCCAAAAGCACTCTGGTGCCATTTTCACAATAATTCCGTGTCCTAGGGTCTGATTATGCGTTCATGCATTCCAGTCTTCTTTTGAAGAACATTTGCTGAATGGCTTTATGGAGTCAGCTCAATGGTCTGATTAGTGCAGTATTCTTCCTGTCAAAGCAGCCAGAAGCAGACCTTTTGGGGGAAGAGTAAGAGGGAAAAGGCACATATGTATGACATTCCTCCCAAGTACTCCTTTAGCTTCTAGCAGTCAGATCTCAGGATCTTCATATGGTTGCTATTTAGAGAATCATGCAAACATTCCATGCTCTAGACTGAGCTAGAACTCACAGAACCTGTTTTCAGTGACTATTCAATTAGCTCCTAAACCTTTGGAATATCATTGTTCAATAATTGTTTCAGCTACAAAATCTCCCCATAGAAAACAAACCCAAAACAACAAACTAAAAACCAAACCTAACTCCACCATGATTTTCATGTAACTTGTATGTTTGGTATCCAAGGGGAAAAAGTGTCAGGAATCCATATGTGCAACTGCAAATACTATATATGTCATAAGGAATAATGTGCTATAAAAAACCTTGAGCCTCTGCTATCTGTATGCTGTATGACTAGTTGAGAAGAGATTTGAGGTTGCAGGTACTGCTGCATACCTGCCAGCAACATGGTAGCATGTGTACACACGGGGTTTATAAAAAAGAGCAAATCAGCAAGAGGACTATCTGCTGATGCATCCTCACCAGCCTGCCCATCATCCTCAGACACCTGGTCGAGGAAGATTAGTTTGGCGCAGTATGCTGTGTCACTGGTGTTACTAAAGTTACATCACATCTGTTGTTTGGGTAAATCTAGAAATAGAAAGGTGTTGGTAAATTGATTCCTAGCAAGAATCCTTGCCTAGATGTGTTACTCAGCACACAATAATACGCCATAGATGTCAGTGGCAGGCATTACATCATCATCTGCATGAAAAGCCTCAAGGGAAGTGAGCAAACACACATCTCCAGGGTTGCAGGCACTCTCAGTAATTAATGAGACCCTACCATATGGTTCATGTCATGGTCACTTCGTCTTGCCACAGGAGGAATACACACTCATATGGAGTGTTTAGAAGAAATGTTTTCCATGTGTGTTCAACCAAACTAAGAGGAACAGTTGTATTTGCTGGCCTTGACAGCACGATGGGCTTACCTCTCCTCAACTGGATATTCAGCCTCTAGGAACCTAGTGTGGCCTTCATCGTACATATCTATGGCCATAGAAGGAGGCAGAAGAGGCTGCAGCTGAGAGGGTCTGTCTCACTCATGCAGAAAGATCTGCTCTCATCCAGCAGTTGCCAGGTGGTTTTAGCTGTTTCAGATGTGCTTAGTGAGAGTATCACTGGTGACATTCAGTACAACGTGCGTGTGTACCTTACTGTTTGACTTGGCAAAAGTACATGGTCTTCACCCAGAGAAAAAGACTTCAGCCATTTTTGTGGGAATAATCTGTATACAAGAAAAGAAATAGCCACAGGACTTAAAGTTTTGCCTCCCAAGAGGCTCTGCAATTTTTTACTCATTTCAATACCCAGAGGACCAGATGAATTGTATTCAGATACCATTATCCCATCTTTATAAACAAAGAAATGAGCAAGGAGATCTGTGGCTAAGTAAAGCCATACAGGAAGCCTATATGAAAGCAGAGATCCAAATCATTACTTTGGCTCAGGCTAGCACTAACAGATGGGATGCACCTCCATTGCTCCTATTTATGAGCTTCCAGTGCCATGGTTTCTGTGGCCACTGAGAATTTCTAAACTTCTAATTCTACAACACTGAACAAAAAGCTGCATAAAGAAACAAATGTGTAAGATTTCTTGTTAATGTTTAAGAATAAAGAGTATGAAAATGTTTAAGAATAAAGAGTATGAAAAAAAGGCATACGGGAATCCTGGACAGCTCCTCAGTCCTGGACCAGACTCTCGACTCAAAGAGAAGCATGAACTCTCTTCTCTGTACCAAACAGAAAACAGGGATGATATTCCACAGCAAGATAGCACCTAATTCTGAAACATCCCAATTCACTGTCTTCACTCAGTATGCACCTTTCTGGCCAACAGTGAGAAGGTGACATGAACATATCTGTGACCAAGTGTGTGCACTTGTGCTTTCCAACTAATTCTTCCAGTTCTTGTGATTTTTTTAGTTTCTCTGAAAAGATAACCAGTATACAAATGACATTTTCCAATCAAATATTGAATGTGTTTTTTATTTAAACATTACGATTAAATTACAAAAGCTTCTGGAACAAGGAAAGGATGCCAAGGAGGAAAGAGCTGAAAAAATCAGACTGCATGTTCTTGTTCATTGTGAAAGCAAAACACATTGGCAGCAGCAAGGCGTTCTATAGAAAAAAGTCTCAGATGGACAGTACAAAGGCCTTTCTTCAATATTGTCACAAACACCTTGCTGTCACAAAGCACATTGTTTTTTTTCTGAACACACTTCCTAGTGTTAGCTGATTATTTTTCACTGTGGGAAACAAGTAACAATTATTGCAGATTTACTGCAGTTGTTTATTTTCATCTCTGCTAACCTAAAGCAAACTTTTTTCTCAGGAAAATGTCCAAACATTGTTTATTTTGCCCTAACAAAAAATGTCTACTGCTGTTGTTAGAAGTTTTACTTGCACAATTATGTTCCTAATCTATATTAATTCCATGCAATATATCTCTAATTTTTGGAATAAATACTGAGAATGACTTGAGAAAATTCCTTGGAATTCAAAATCTAAACAAATTCCTTATTTTCTTTTAAGGGCAAGATTCCATCACCTTTATTTACAAGAGTAGCATCCTGCTCCCTGTCTTACCTCACTGGCAGAGGCTCAAGCAGTAAAAATCAGCATAGCCCCTTTAGCATTTACTCCATTGTATTAGCTTCCAATGAATATTGGGCCGAGCAGCTTTACCTGTGGTGTAAAGCAATACCTATAACCAGTAAAGGTGCTCAAACATAGCCCTACACTTAAGAATTTGGCACATTTACAACTGGCGTTACTCAGTAACTTATCAGATGACAATAGTGGAGCTCTTCCATAAAATATAGGTTAAGCCTATATTTCTATGACTGTACATCTGAAGTATAAAAACCACGATATGTAGTACACTCGGACAGTTAAAAAATATAACTTATTTTATTTGTAAACTATCAATGCAAGATACTCAGCAGCAAAGAAGCCATGTTCAATGTCTTCTGAACTTTTATAAATATCTGTTGCTGTAAGTAATGTCATCATCTCCAAAACATCTGAGGTTACATGTAGAAACAATCAAGGCAATATTATTTGTACATATTATTAAACATGCAAAAAACTTCCTGAAGAATATTGCCCAAATGTAGAAAGTCATATGGATCTCAAATTTTCCTTGGTAGCATCTGCTTTGTAAGTATGGCTCACATGTGGCTTTAGAGTCCTTCAGTTTATTTTGGAGAATTGGCACCTTTAATAACAGGCTCCCTATTTAAATATGTGGCCCAGTAAACTAAGTTAAAAGTTCCAAACAGCACTGGAAAAATTATCCGGGACATTTTGTCAATCTTACTGATGCTGTTGTAAGTCTTTTTGCTTTCAGCGGGCTTTTCTTCAGCAGACTTTGCTGGAGCAGGTGCAGGGTTGGAGATGACAGATGGTGCCGAGTCCTTTGGCATGTTTGGTGCAGGGGTCAACTTCCCAGTGCTGTAAGTATTAGTAGATTTATTTGCCAGCAATGCGCGCTCTTTTTTCTGCAGTGTAAAGAGCAGAAACATTAGACTGAAGGAACAGAAAGTAGAAATACGTTCTCAAGTTGTTAACCCAAAAATCTAAGTACCATAATCAATCATGCAAGCAAATGCCTGTTGGCTATTCTGACTTTGACTACCAAACAGCTGTTTCTGCATTGATTTTACAGCCCTTACTCAGGTTAAACTGTCCCTGATGCCAGAGAAAGCTAAGAACAGCTGACTGGACCTGAATTCCACCTGCTATGTACATTAGCAGCTTCTTTTGTTAGGGCAATGCAGTCCTGTACCTGCAGAGGTTGCTGCCCTGTGGGCTGCTGCCAAGACGCAAACCTCATCCTCCCAGCTGCAGCAAGGAGCATGGTGACTGACTTTGCCAGCTTGCCTTCTTTCTTTGTATGGCTCTTTCAAGATGCCTGAGGGTACAAGACCTCTCTAGGAGACCATTTGGTAAGAGTCTGTACTATTGCAAAATTTTCATTTCAGCGCCAAACTCAAAAGTTTATGTTTTCATGGAACTGCTCTTCTGTCTCTTTTTTATTAGGGATATGGTGGGGGGAATCTGACTCATGGAGCTCAATGCGAACTTTGTAATTTTTTTGGCAGAGTAGATTGGGAATACTCTGCAGAGATGCTTCATAGTATTAGCCTGCCGTTATCAGAAGTTTGATCACTGAAATATCATGACAGGTATTCAATGTCCTATATCCTTCTGAAAACAGTTGTCTTCATACAGATGACAGAGACTGATAATCTATTTCTGTGAAGGCAGCATATTTTATTGTAAGTTTTCCTCTATAGGAAGGTGAAACTAAGTACTGAAATAATTAAATACTTTTTTCCATGAAGAAGCTGAAAATTGTCCATTCTGTTGTTTAAACTGTGCTGAGTATCTGCTTTTTATTCTAGTTATCTAAAATATGTAAGACAAGCACCTTGATTTTAGCTGCTTCCTGGGCTTTTTTGCCATCCCATGCCCAGCTCCTCTTGGTGAAATAGTTGACTGTTGCAAA
Source organism: Tricholaema leucomelas (assembly GCA_013400475.1). NCBI lineage: Eukaryota > Metazoa > Chordata > Aves > Piciformes > Lybiidae > Tricholaema lacrymosa > Tricholaema leucomelas. The sequence goes on from WAAF01015161.1 coordinate 361,580, forward strand.
TTCAATCAATGCAGAAAATACAAAGGCATAGCAGACAGCTATGAACCAGTCCATTGCAGTAGCATAGGCCACTTTTGGCAAAGAGTTGCGGGCACTGATACTTAAGGTGGTCATGGTGAGGACTGTTGTTACTCCTGTAAAGAGGGGGGAGGGGGAAGAAAAGAGGCAGAGATCAGTTTGGTAGCCCTTGCGAGATCCCTAAAGAGTTAGGAGTGGCCCCGATTCAGCAGGATACCTGGGAAGACCACATGAAGTCAGACAGTATTTACATGTTACAATCCAAAAGAGTAAGAGGCTTTGCTCTAAAAGAAAAAACGAAAGCCTCTGCTCTCAGGTATTTAATTCTGTGGTATTCTGGTTCCCTCTAGTTATAGTGTATTTAAATGAGTATTTTTAGGGGTAACACGAACTCATCCATTACATAAACAAAAACCTTACTGGTATTTTACCCCTATACACTGATGCGTGCTATGTATAGTGTCCCTTGTCAAATATAAAAACAGTAAGCAACCTATTTAGCAGTAACTGTCAGAATAAAGTAGGATCCCTGATGTTATTCTCTTACATGACCATTTTTTTGTATGACATTTTTGACTGTTACTAATTTTTTTGCCTGTAGCTCCTCCCTTCCCAGAGGTGAGCAAATGGCAGTTATCACTACTTTCATTTCTGGCAGGATAACTCTAATAGAACAAAATACAGCAGCTCTGGGAACCTAGAACAGATACTAGCAAAGTGTTGCTGGTTCCTGTATTCTCCCCATACACCTTGCTGAACTGATTTTTGATCAAAGCTGGCAACTGATTTCAGTAGGTTTGTAAAGAAGAATGTCTCTTTGAAGAATGGCTGAATGAGGTTTTACATAATAAACTGATCCTGCTCCCCTCATTTTTCATCTAGTGAAAATTTTGTATTTCATCAACCTTTGCTTAAGACTGTGTTTATTTTCTGCAATCTTCTAGTGATAAATCAAGTAATTTAAGAGACCTCAATGGATTTTTTCCATGACAACTTCAGTTGTAAATATGTTTTCTAAATGCAAAATCATATTAATTTGTTTGATGGTAATAGAGATAATTGTCACTAATTAAACTCTACTTGGTTTTCCCAGATAAATAAAATAAACACAAATGTATTGAAGTAAAATCTGTTTCAAATGCTTAGCCAGATTAAATGTTAAATTCCATGTCTTTTTAATATGCTAAATATACTAATATATGTGGGGTTTTGCTCCAAACCATCCAGTATTTTACCCAAGTGGAAAAAAAAACCCATACCAATCTGATTCTTTTGCCTTCAGATAACTGGTTCTTGAACAATTTGTGCCATAACTTTACCAAAAAAAAAAAAGCCCAGACTGTTTTCAAATGGATTTTGATTTTACACTGGAAGAGAACAAGGGAACATCCAGAACACCTCAAGCAGAAATAAGCACTGGTGCACTGTGGTTTTGTTGCAGCAAATCACTTCCACAAGCCAAACTGATTCTTCTCATGTGCTGGAAGAAAAGTGAGATACTCACCAAAGACAGTCCTAGCAGGAACAGATTCTCTGTTTAGCCAAAATGACACTTGCGATAAGATCACAGTCATAATGCAAGGAAGGTACGTTTGGATGACAAAATAACCAATTTTTCTTTTCAGATGAAAATGGGCTGTCATAATAGTATATTCACCTAGAAGGAGAAAAATGTGCATGTGGATAAAATATGGGATACTTAGTGACTTAAGTAGGCCACCTCCACCACCCATTTGAGGATATCATTGAGCCATCCTTAACGTCATGAAAAATGTTTTGATTTCTGCAGTGTGGAATGTCAGGACTTGAGACAGAGGTGCTGCTAGATCCTGTTAGTCTTCACATCCAGTCCCTCAAAAGCAGAATACAACGACTGATTACTCCTACTGCACTGAAAAGCTGCAGTCCTTTAGTGCACCTTGAGTATCTTGGTATTCATGGCCTTAAGAACACAGGTTGCTAGCACTGCTTTGGTCCTGCTTGCTTTTCACTCAGGCCTAGAAACTGCATTACCAGAGTTAAATTAAGGCCATCTACTCTTAGAAACCTGATTTAACAGCAGGACTTAACCTCATTAGGGAAACTGTTATATGCCAAGCCATCAATTTTCAAGAATAAGAATGGGTCCAGACACTCCTTCAGCACCGCAATTTAGGGACTGCTTATCCTGGTGTTGATGTAGCAAAAATTGCAGCTTTGCACATGGATCCTGGGATGTCTTACTGATATGAATACCCAAACCTATTAGATTGCTCCTCCAGAAAAACAAACAAACAAAAAGACTTTAGTATATGCGGTTTTCCCAGAATGTGGTACACCCTACCCCTTAGGAAGATAGTTTCTGGATAGACAATTGTGCCATGTCTTGTTCACTTGTGCAATGAATATTGTACTTTGTGCATGAGAAATCACTGAAAATTGCCTTGGCAGTGTTAAATTCCATGTCTTTTTAATATGCCAGATTCACAGCACTATCTTTGTCAGGTCCTCTGCATTTCACTAAAAGCCTAAAAAAACCAAGGCACTCCAAAATCAACAGACCAGCTGTCACCTTCCCTAATGTATCAGGAAAAATCAAAACTTAACTGGTTCTTTCAACTGTTCCTGGTAAATCATATCATTGGTAGTGTAGGCTATACATTGATGGCAACTGCTACCCAAAGCCAAAATCCTGCTAGTTAAAAAATAAATGATTATTTGCCTGGGGAAAAAAAAAAAAAGAAAAAAAAAAGAAAAAAGGAAGGAAAAAAAAAGAAGAAAAAAAAGAGTAAAAACAAAATATGAGAATAAAAAACTATCAAGCTTTAAAAGATCTCCACTCACATTGATGTCCAATTAATTTAAAAGCATGCATCATTCATCTGGGTACCAATAAATCAGAGTAATGCCTGTTCTGAAATAGATATGGTTCTCCAAGAAAACAAATAAAGCTATATTCTGTTTCAAGACTTAACCGTTAGTCTCTACAGACCAGCCACAAAAGGAAAATATACAACAGACTGATTCTGCCTTGTGTGAATAGCCTGAGTTGAGCTGCAGCCAGCATTGCTAAGCAGTTAGATCTGGCAGATTATTTCTAAGTGACAATATGGCTAATTAGCAGAGAACAGGTCCACAGCAAAAGGGTTTTTGCAGGTATAGCTGCACTGATGTTATAGTAAAGGAACTCTGTTATTCTGGATGAAGTTTACAGGCCTTGTTCACCTTGAGGATTTTGGACTGAAAGACTGGAATAGCACAGAAATACCTTAACCTGACAGCCTGCCTCAATCTTTGTAACTTACTTCTGGAGTCTGATTTTGTTGAAATTGTTCCCTGAAGGGATGTGGAGATGGACAGCGAATGCCGTGACACTGGGGAGAAAATCCCTGTGAAACAACATCTAATTCCCTTCCATTTAGTGTAATTTTGAACCAGGGATGCTGATCATGCTGTGGTCTCAGGAGGAACCCCACTTGCTCTCTTTTTAGGAGCATTTAGTTTGTGGATTACCCATAAAATATGCCAGAACCAGCAGGGTCTACGTGCTTGTAATTTGAGTTGTTACGGTGCTGGGATGTGTTTGAGTCAGAGTTTTCCTGCTTGCTAAGGAGTGACGATGTGCATTTTTTACTTTGACAGGATGCTTTTGGAGCTGGAACAAAAAAACATCTACACAGCTTCAGTAAAGTGACAGGACCTCTTCCTCTTGTTTTTAAATGCAGAAAATGAATGCTGACTTTTGATGGCCTTCCACAGCTGATTTTTATCTTATCACTTTTAACCTACCTAAGCTTTTGTCTCCACTGAAATAATGGTATCACCTTGATTTTGTACTTTCACTTCTTACAATCAATATCTCCTCTGATTTTCCATTTCCTTTGCAAAAAAATCCTACACTAGGAGGCCTACACTCCAGCAGACTTAGGGCTTAAGAAAACACCACATCTTGGTTTTTAATGCTTAAAAGTAAAGCTAAAAGCTGCCTGAGTTGGCCTTTTGTTTATATATAACAAAATCCTGGCTCTGTTGGAGTAGCAAAGCTCCCTTTTACTTCTGTAAGGCCACTGTTTATCCTTAGACCATAAGCTTTCTTGAGCAAGAGCTAATTTTTGTTATAGGTTTATGTAGCACTTAGAATTGTGTTCCTGATGGGGTCCACTCATCATTGCACAAAACAATTTTAATAACAAATTTAGCACTAATGAAAAGCCCCAGAGCAGGAATGGCTGCATTTCTTCGCAGAGCTATTCTACTATGCTGCTGCTGGTCTTAAGGGGGTTTTATGCTTTAAAAGCTGCTACAGTATTTTTTTGGTATCTAGATGATGGGTTTCTGGAGATAATGCTTACAGTCTTTCCAGGAGCCTACATGCATTCTTCTGTTGCTGTTATGCTGGGATTCAATAGAGTATTTTAATGAGACTGGACCAACCCCCAGGCTTATTTGTTTACTGCATATACCTGGACTCACATGTCTTGACAGATTTTCTGGTGAGATCTCGATATGATTAGGTCTGTAATGCCTCATTCCTGACCATGCTGACACACCAGAATATTTTGGTCCATGAGAAATGCCTGTGTCTTCTTTTTTGGTAGATATTCAGGAAAAAGATTTCATCTCAAGTTAAAAATGGAATTATTTGGTACAAAATGAAAAGCTGAATGCTTCTTCCATTATTTAGGCTTTGGGTTTTTCCGAGCTCAGGCTCCAGCTGGCAGAATATAAAAGAGTGGGTTTGGGTTTGTTTTGTTTTGTGGCACTGCAGATCCTAAGTTAGAGATGAGAGATTCTGGGTATGGGGAACAGAACTGGGCAAGCATTTGCAGAAAGCAGCAAGATCCACTTGGACCCAAATCCCATGTCTGATTATTTTTAGCACTCGTGCCACTAGGACATAACAGATGTTGGCCTGTTGGAGGCAGTATGAGTAGTCAAATTTCTTCTGGGGGACTGACATTTGGGGATGTTACCACAAAAAATCCTGACCAAACAGGTGGCACATGTCAGAACTAATTTCTGTGGCATGACTAAAACGTTCAAATTTCAAGACTGGTTGTTGAGTTGGGAGTGCCAGGATAGTTATTTTCTGAGAAGACAGCCAAATTTAGGGGCTTGCCTACAAAATCAGCAGAATCACAAGGGACTGGTGCAGATCCAGCGGTTCCATTATTTTTATAGACGTTCACTAGAAAGGACAGCCTAAATGTCCTATGAGACACACAAACATTTCACCTATTCAGCTGCAAGGGCTGTGTATTTTCAGTTGTTTGTCAGAAAAACCCACCAAAGAGCCAAGCACTTCAATTTATGCAATAGCTATTTGAGTTTACTTTTTCACATTCAACAATTCAATAGAAGGAAGAAATGCCTTAGACAGCCCTTCATAAGTAACCCTGATTACTGGCCTCCTACGAGCTTGATGAAGTCCAGAAAATCCACCGCTGACTGATGCTTTCCCTGTGCAAAATCGGATTTTTGTATTTTGCTAATCCCCAGTTACAATCTGTGTCCTGCTCTTTGTGATCCACCCTGCAATCAGAATCCAGCTAGCCCAGATGTAACCCAGGACATTAATATAAAATCTTGATGTTGGAAAACAAGGATTTATTAGCCTAAATCATATGATACAGTAGGGCTGGTGGCTACTGGGCAGAAACTTTAGGATCTGTCTGAAGAGTATCCCGCTTCCCTGGGCTGAGGAGTACAAGGAGCTTTCACAGGCAAAGCTGCAGACTGGAAGTTGCCTGGAGCTAACACGCTGGAGCACTCACTGCTGGGCTGGAGCCCTGAGGAGCAGGGAAAGCTTGTAGGAGATGCCCCAGTACATCCTCTGGATCTTTTTCCTGGCAACAATGAAGGCGAGAGGGGAGCTGCCGTTCATTGCAGAAAACAACGCAGCTATGATGGTAAACTGGTAAGGAAAAAGTCTTTGCTCTTTAATGGGAGATAGCATACTCATCCCTTTTCTACAGTAGAGGCTGCTCTGACTCTGTATGCTTCTCTTGACTTTTGGTTTCTTTGCTTTAGCAATAGTTTTGCATCTCCTAAAATGGGCAAGGGAGGGGGTGAAGCTCTGTAAGATGGAGATAGTGGTTGTGTTTAGTGGCTCCTCTGTGCTGCCTGAGGCAAACCTTCCCTCACTTGGGGTCTTGATTTGTCTTTATTTGCTGTATTTGGACAGTCTCAGCAGAAAGCTTTCATGTTTTGGTCTATCTGACTCTGTGTGCAAGTGTGCATGTGCCTGTTTTCAAGTGTTCTCGGTTTTCTGCAGGTAGTAACAAGTTCCTAACTCAATCTATAGCTTATCTTCTACAATCCTGTCTTTGGCTGAGCCTTTAGAACATGACCAGACGACTCTGGTGCTTTGCCATCAGGAAAGGCTCCCAGCTGTGTTGCTGCACATAGCCCCCTTTTCTCTCCCCAAGCCCCACACTGCCAGTGGTGGTGGAAATTCCCCTTCACATAAGGCTATTTTGTTCCCTCCCAGAGCTGGAAGCCACTAATGCTCTCCAGAGCAGTGCATTGTATAACCTGGTTAAGCTCCCATCGGGCTAAGCCCACGTGACCCCTGTCCCGGCCTCGACCCCCCCCGGGAAGTCCCCCCGCCAATGTGCACCCAGGGCTGCCCTTGCGTGGGAGCCTTAAGAAGCAAGAGGGTACGGCTCACGTGGGTGCTCGGCCTGGGATTAAAGCTTCTTTGCCTCCCTAATGCTGCCACATCTGGCACCTCCACTTGCAGCCCGGGAGGAAATGGGAATCCTCAGAGTTTACACCTCCTCTGTGGCCACGTGGTCCCCCAAACACGCTGCCGAGCCATGCCACAGACCCCCATCTACCCTCCGCTCCCTCCCCCCACCGCGCCCCCAGATTTCATCAAGCAAATCATTTTAAAGCGATGATTGAAATGGATCAAATGCGTGGGTGGCGTTTACCTCACGGGGTGGTTCCTCCCACAGGGCAATCAGCCAGCAATAGTGCTGGCAGCCTCAGCAAAGGCAGCTGCCAAGAAGCTGCATGCAGCTTCTCCAGCACTCCCGTTTAACAGCAGGAGCTTGGATGCATCTTCAGCAACAGCCTCGTCTTGGCCCTAAGAGCTACTAAATAACCCTCTCAATCTCTCAGTCCCTCTGCTAAGTAGCCAGGAACTTGCACAAGATCTCCCCAGCACCCTATGCTCTGTTGGTCCATCCCTAGCCTCCTTGGAAGATAATTGGAGCCTATGGATTTCCCCTCCCACTCCAGCTATCAGCAACTACGGAATGAAAATTCCTCCGTACCTGTACTGGTACTGATGTTTTCAGTTCCTACAGTTTGTCCCATCAGGTGATACTGGTTAAGTCGTGAGCCATCTTCAGCCACCACCACAGATGTTGTGGTGCTATTAGTCCACACATAGATCACTTCAGAATTGGGGTAAGCATCTGTCAATAAGGAGGGGAAAAGACGGTGATGAGTAAAAAACACTGCACAATATTATAGTGGATCATTAAATGATAAATGGTGGTGAGAAGGAAGAACAGAGGAGCAAGAGTGAATGGAGTAAAACAAATGAAGATGATATAATCATGTTCCCATAGGCCCAGCTGAAAAAAGATTAGGTTGAAGCCTTCTAATATCACAGATGTGTGGGATGGTTTCTCAAAGGCTGGAACGGTGGAAGTATAAATATAATCCATCACAACCACTCAATTCAGGAAAAAGCAGCTCAGACCTATGCTTACCTACCTGGCAGCACCTAAACCCCAGCAAGCTGCAAAAGGCATTTTGCTGACCGCCCTCTTAAAAAGATTCAAGGACCTTAAGTGCCTGGACAGTGGAAACCCTGTGTCTCATCCCATCTCCAGGATAAAATACTAGTGACATCGTGTGAAAGTGTAGGGTCTGGCATGTATGCACTGACTTTGGGATATGTACACATGGATGATGGGGTGGGTCTTGCATGGAAACAATGGCTGTAGGTTAAGGAAGCTGGGATGTGTCTGTCTGCATCTGATTCTGAGAGGCAGATATTGGATTCAGGAGTGAGATTGGATGAAGGAGAGCAAGACTGGAGTGAGTGGTGCATACCGTAGTGAAAGGGTGGTGGTGTGGGAATGCCTGCACACTTGGAGGTGTAAATGTGATAGATTTTTCTCACATTCACTTGGAAGTCCTAGTAAATAAAGGTGGTGGCAGCTCTGCTAAGTAATCCCTTTCTCTATAACGTTACTGTTATTTTTTAATGCCCTAACATGTTGAGTAATTGGGCTATTATTGGAGAATCTCGATTTTCTTTTAGAAGGACAATCAATACTGGGTTTGTTTTTTAAAGACTTTTCTGCAGATAGTCTCAAAAATCCAGGAGCTGACTATACATTTAAATATATTTTATTTAATTTAAGTAACTCTAAAACTCTTTAGAACAACTCAGTCATTGAAAGCTTTCTGGTAACATTACTGCAGGCTTGCTTCAGTAGGTTGGAGGCAAGGCTTACTCTCCAAATAGGAGATGAAAAGTAGATACAGCTGGAAGCAGTTTGAAGCCAAATACTGGTATCTCAAATTCAGCACTCAACTTGTAAGTTCATGGTACAGAATGTTTTCCTCTTGGAAAACTTGCATCCTAGTTCTATGCAGTCAGTGCAGGAGGCAACACTGAATGGCTTTCCAGACAAGGACTTGAAAGTCAAGGGCAAAAGGTTAGCTTGAAGGATCATGTATACTGACCTCCTCAGACTACAAGTTTTATTTGATGGAGCTAGTGAGCTGTCTTGGAAAGCTGCAGCTTCATGGAGGATGTAAAAAAATTCACAGATCATGGGTCAATGTGAGCTTCTAGAGGAACTGCAATTGTAAACAAATCCTGAAGTGGTCTTTGGATACATACAACTGGGAATGTCAAGCAGAAAATAGGAAGCAATCCTAGTCCAGTTTAAGAGCACCTGTATGCAGCACAATGAGCTGCAGAGTACTTGGATGCGGGAGCAGGTAGCAGGGAAGAGAGCAGCACCTTTTTTTCACTGTCATTAATCTTCCTGTGGCATCTGCGGGAAGTGCTGCCAAAAGCAGGACATTAGGCTAGCCACACATTTGGTCTGTTTATGGCTATTCATACTCTGGTGTCCACACCATTGGAGATACGGAAATAATGAGGACAGAGAGGGAAAGTGAGTTCAAAAGAGGGTCACAAGTATCTTCAGGGATGGGAAAACAAGTCATGATTTGAAGACTAAGGAGCTCAGCTGACTGAGCTCACTGACAAGAAGCTGAGATGTTACTCAAGAAGTGGGTATAGATACTTGCACAGAGAGATACAAACCCAGGGTCATTTTTTTATATTACTGACAAAGGAAAAGACTGAAAGATGATTTCAGGCACATTCAGATGAAGAATAGGTTGCAGTGGATAACCTTCTGAGAAGAAAATAATAGGCTCCTGTCACTAGAAAGATGAGGATGGGATGGGAGCTTTCTTTCACATATATACAGTTTTTGCTGCTGTATGACTGGAACTGATCCCAGGTTTGGAAGCTGGAGATGTACAAATCCTCCATCCCTTGTTAGCCATATATCTTTGTAAGGGCTGCCCACACACCTTCCATGTGCTTGTATTTGTAGCTGTGCAGTAAAATTACTGTAATTATATCTCATGATCTGCTCTGAGAGGCTAAGAAGGAATGTCTTCCCTGTTTCAAAATATTTACATCACTAAAAGAGAAGAAATTTCACCTTCCTTTAGAGTTGAGATGCTTTCTCAGCTCAGAGATGATTACAAGTTCACAGCATGTCGTAAATAATTCCAAAGCCAGATCTGCAGAGGGCAAGTAGGAGGAGATGGATCCATTTTAAAAGGTGTTTCAGAAAGCCCTCCTTTTTAAATGCTTAGTTGGTGAATGTTGCTCATGTGCTGATGTCCCTGCTGATTGTTGGATTTGTGTAGGCAGATTTGGGATTGTCAGAGAATTTACCTATATTATTTTCTGTGGGGAAAAAAAACAAAACAAAGCAAACATTTGGCTGCTTGCTGGGAGAATCCAGATGTACCTCACCATAGCAGTTCCCTATTACTGCAAGGATCCCAGGCACTGGGATAATTGAGTTTGTCCTGCTGTCATCCAACAAGACACAATAATTCAGTCCAACTAGACACTTCCCAGTGGGAGCACTGTAACCAAATTCCATTGAAATTGCAACCATACAGGAACACAGGCATGTAAGGCTTAACAACTATTTAGATGCTTTGGTTCTCTGCTCTGCCTAGCCTTGGGAGTTCTAAAATAAATTACTGGCAATTCTTCAAATTGCAGCCTTTAGTGGGTACTTAAAACACATGCACCACTACAGGGTTGGAGGCTCCTACTCTGGAGAAGCTCACTATCTCCTCCAGTGAAAAAACTATCTGTAATTCATAGAGAGACCAAAAGGTGCCAAAACTCCACACAGATTATGTCCAAGTAGTACTTCCTGAGGTTGCTTTCTTTCAAAACCATGTCAGGGAAAGGAGGCTGCCTGTCCAAGGCTAGTGGTTCAGAGTATCCAGGAGGACAAAAGCAGAGCTTGAGGCAAGTCACTGCCTGGGAAGACGACTTCAGTTTGCAGGTTCTCTTTCACAGAAAAACATCTTTTGTGACCCTGCTTGACAGAGAACTGCACAATTGCTTGGCCAAAAGTAGAGCATCTATGGGAGAAGGAAGAATATCTCAGGTAGAAGAAGATGTTCTGGTGCAGGAGCAGGATGGTTATAGCTGGAGCTTTAAGAGCATAACACGTATCCCTCAGGGGCCCAACCCGAACCAATGCAACCTGCAGTGGTTTCCTCCCCTCTCCCCATCCAGAAAAAGCCTGTCACGTTAGGAATAGGATGAATTTGCCCCAGTCTAGAGATACTCTTTTGTGATGGATCGCCTATGTGATCCTCATCTGTCTTCCATGCAAGTGTAAGAAAACACGGTCTGTGTTTTAAAAAGCCGAAATACAAGGTTTTGGCTTAGTGCCACCTCTCCTCACTATAGACCGGGTTCTGAGTGTCTAAGCCTCCTTGGGAGAAAGAGAATGAAGAAAATGTCAAAAAATAAATGTGAATGTAAAAAGATGCAGCCACCCCCTCAGTCATGTGCACCCTTGAGAGAAACTTACAGCTTTGAGGAAAAAGCCACCCCATGCACCTTGGTGTGGCAGATGAATGACTGAACATTTCTTTTCTGCTCATCTAGATAAAGCTCCAGGTAGATAAACCTATGTATTTGTGTCACACAATTGTCTTTCTGCTGCAAATCTTCTGCCATGTCTTCCCAGAAACCTCAAACTCCAATTATCCCAAACTTGACTACCAAAAGCTCCAGCTTTGATGCCGATAACCCATGCAGTATAATTAGGCACAGTCATATTGAAAGCTGAAAGTGTGGGAGTAGTCTAGAATAATCTTATTTTGCTACTGCAATAGAGCAGGTGCTAACAGAGATGGTATTATTCACTGTCATACCAAATCGTGTAAAACCCCATTTCCACTCAAGCTTACAGTAGGTTGCTGACCAGCCATGCTTGCTGAAAGCCTGAAGAACTTCAGCTCATGCTTTCTAGAATTACTGATGATAAGAGAATATGGCCCTCATCTCCTCCACATGACACACAGAGTGGGGACAAAGAGTTTCCCAAAGGGCAACAGAAAAATATAGTAGAGACTTCGGATCAATGAGTTGGAAGAATCCTGCTGTGTGCTGTAAAGGCAAATTCAAATTCAAACCACTGGAAATCCAAGTGAGACTGCTTTGTATTTATCCTACTTTAAGCAAATGGGTTCATTCTCTTCTTATGAATCCAAATAATTAACTTAGTGTTCTTCATGATCATTTTTCTGGATTTCCAGAGAAAGTAGGGAAGTGATGTAAATTATGCTTTCTCTTCTAAGTTCACTCTTTCAAAAAGGAAAAAAAAGGGGGGGGAAAGTAGCACTTGAGATGAACAGCTAGAGTTACAGAGAAGTATAATGTTATTGAAAGTGAGAAAATGACAACAGACATTTATTTCTACTGGACATTTGATAAATGGCTGCAGGCTTATCACCTACCAGAATGACGAAGTAATTTCTTCTCATATCTCTTTATTGATGAGCAGATCCATTTCTCTACATTGTGTCCAACACATGCCAACCAATATAAAACCAAATGAAGATCTCCCATGCCCTTCTCCCACCCTCTTCCTGCTTTTGTATGGCTGTTGAGCCATATGACCATATGACATGGTCTTTCTTATGCAAATGAACAGAGGGCAGGGGAGAAGCCACAGCCAAAGGAGGAAATACACTAAGACAAAGTCTGACAGAGCAAGCCATCCAGTTGGTAAGGACCTGGAAGATCCCTGCCATTTGCCTCAGTACAGAAGGGTAACCTGTTTTCATTTGTGAACGAAACAGTGTGTGCAGTGTAGCCCCCTCATGTGCCTTTGAAAAGCAGCCCATAAGCACAGATCCTTTTTCTGCCACAGACCCCACCACAGAGCAGTGGTGACACCTGTGACTACTGACGAGATAGTCTCGTGCCTTTCTTTCTCCTCCATACTGAAATAAATTCAAGGGGGAAAGGAGACAAGGAGGAATGTTTCTGGTCTTAAGTCAGGTAAACCTAAATGGTGATGTGTGAGCTCAACCTTTTGAGCTTCCTACTCAAACGTATGAAAAGTATGCGTATGTACATATCCCAGAGTCGGTGCACAAGCACACACGTGTACTGACTTTTTGATTGACCTTTCTCTTTTTTGTCCCAGAATTATGCTCCTCAGAGGCTAAATTAACTTAGAGATACAACAGAAAGATGACCTTTGACTTGTTTGTTATTTTATTCATTGCAATTGTGTAGTTAACATTCTTAGCTTTTATCATCATGTTATTTTAGTACATGCCATAGGATCATCAGACTGCCTAATCTAGGGTGTGTTGCTAATTTCCATTAAAGCCTGTTGATTGCAAAAGATGTACATAAATTGTCAGCTTTTTTAGAAGGTCTAATTATAACCTGAATATGCATACAAATATCTATCTTCTACCTTATCTATCATTAATGTGTTTGACTCAGAAGCTGTTAGACAGCTCGACGGAGATCCAGACTTACAACCTCTCAATGACTTCTACAGTCAGTAAACAGTGCTGCTACTAAGCCATCATATACCAGCTTGAATTCTAAGAGTTAGGCTGGATTTCTTGTGATTTATGCACTTGCAATTTAAGTACTAAGAGAAATGTATTAATGTATTCATTGATTAAGAGCAGAAAATGAATAATTCTCCATAGTGTGATGAATTCTGCTGTTCTTGTGAGTGTTTGAGGGTGATGGAAATTGCTTTAGTGACCTGAAATAATGAGAATTACCACTGCTCATTTAAACTGGCACCAGCGTACAGCATATGGACAAACAGCATGCACGGTTTTAAATATGTACCACAGACAAGAAGTATAACATGGATAAATAGAGAGGATTACAAATGTGCATAGCACAAAATCACATAATGGTTGAAGCTGGAGGGCACCTCTGGAAATCATCCAGACCCACCCTCTGCTCAAGCAGAGATAGTGAAAGCAGGTTTTCCAGAACCATGTCCAGTCAGGTTTTGTCTGTCTCCATGAAGGGAGATTTCACAACCTCTCTAGCCAGCCTGTTCCAGTGCTCAGTCACCCTCATAGTAAAAACATGGGATTTTGTGTTCAGATGGAATGTAATGTTTTCTAACTTATGCTCAATGTCCCTTGTTCTGTCACTGTGTAACACTGAGCAGAGCCTGGCTCACTCTTCTTCATTCCCTCCCACCAGGTGTTTATACAGATGGATTATGTCCCTGAGACTGCTGTTCTCTAGGCTGAACATTCTCTCCTAATAGGAGAGATGCTCTGATCCTTAAATGATTTTTTTTGGTCCTGCATCAGATTCGTCCCACAAAGTCCTTATTTTATTTGCACTGTGAAGCTCGGAATGGGACACAGTGCTCCATATGTATGCAGGAATGAAATGCTCAGAATGATTCTTTTGAATGGCATCATCTAGATGCGAAAACAGAGGACACCCAAGGAGGAAATTATTAATGGATTTGGAACAATTGTATGAAAACTGATGGCAAAAGATGCTACCACTGGTTGTGAAGGAAGTTCAGTCTTACTTAAATGATTATTTCTGTCATTCTCAAATTTAAAATACAAAGTACAGCTTGATGACATAGGCAGTATTTTATATGTTTTTTTTCCAATACACAGTTTTATTTGATCTTGTTGCCACATTCCAGAGAGAGAATAGGATGCTCTAAAAATGAGCCAGACAGATCTCAAGAGACTTCATTACTAAGCAACGCTAATATACTATACTGATCATTACTAAAAAAGTAAAGCTGTAATTTAGATCAAAATGACTATGTTTCATAATGCAATTTATCAGTCACCTCAGGAAAAGGTGGGAATCAAAATGTCTATGGCTTGGAAGAGAAATGGAAGTGTACCCACAAGGCAGTGACACATATTAAACTGAAGATGCTCATGAAATTCATTTTGAGACACACAGTTTTGTAAAAGCAGTTTTCTTCAGCTTTTCAAAGCTAGAGACAAATGGAAGGCCCTGCTTAATTTTAGAAGTTCCAGTGGACAGGGAGAAAATTCTAAACATGACCCAACTTAGAGCTCAAAAATATAAATCAAAAGGAAAAAAAAAACAAAATCCTTTATGATTTTGCCTGAAAGCAACATTTATGATCTTGGAGGTGTGATTCATGATTAGCATAGGCAAGGCTGCTGGATGCTTTAATACAATAGACTATTTGCAAACTGGTACACTAAATCACAGTCATACCAATGATGAATGTAACATGAATACTAACCAACAGTTGTGCTGATAATTCAGTTAGACACAGTATCTTCACAGGAAGCTACTGCACCATTTAAGAAAAGCCCTGAGATAGGAGCTGCCGAGTAATAAATACAGAACGTCCCTTAAGGACAATTGTGGAGACAGCATGGCAATTTGAGTGATACTCCTTAAAGGTGTGTATGCAGGCAGTATCACTGATGACAGCATCAGCTCTTCCCAGCCCCATCCCTCTTGCACCCATGGCCATGGGGAAGCAATCAGAGTGCTACATCGATTCCTCAAACACTGAGACTCTGTGACTGACTCCTCACTGTGCAATCTGACAATACAAAAAGCTGGATTAAAAACAGGTGCATTGTATGCTGTGTGATAGTAGGTCCTCAGGGTCCTTAGAAAAGCAGAAAACAGGGGAAAAAAAAGTTTTCTTATGGGGCAGTTCACAGCACCTCAAATGGCAACAGAGGATGTAGACAAGTAAACTGTACCACCTATTGTTGTGGGATGCCTGCCATGAGCTGTCTGAAAGGGGCAGCTAAGTAGGGTCTGCTGTGGGGGCTGTTACTCATCCAGGTTCTGCAATGTATAAGGCAGCACCAGGTCACCTTCCCAAAGAGTGTGCTCTCATCTGAGAGCTGACTTTAGGGGGAAGGTGATGCCTTCATTCTTTTGCCTCTTCCCATTTCTTTTCTGTCAGTATTTATAACATAACTTCTTCCTTTATTTTCAGATTTAGTTGTAGCTGTCTTGATATGGAACTAATCTGAGAATTCATTTTACACTATATTTAAGAGTGACTACACAATTGTTTTTCATATGGAACAGGTCAAAACCTGGTATTTCAGCCTTTGATGTGCTCTTTTTTTTCTGTTACAGACAGTATAAATATCCACTGTAAAAGGACTAAACCAACAGAGCAGTGGGATGTGCTGGGATGACATTTAAAAATTCAAAATATCCTGGGACCTTCCTGACCCTTTGCAAGTCTTTGTAGGCCAGACATATGGTAATTCCAAACCAGTCAGCCGGTTTGAGGTCTCTACCTAACATTTAATGAACTTTGAATTTGCCATCACAGTATTAGCCAGCTATATAAACTGCTTCATTAGGAAAAAAAACCAGCATGGTCATAGGAAAGATTTAATTTACTTTTTGCAAATCAAACAGAAGTTTGTGCATAATGCCTTGCTCTCTATGCAATCTTGATGGCGGTGGTCCGCTCACTCTGCAAGCCGCTGCTTAATATCAGCAAAGCTAACACGGTCAGCTCTCCAGTGTGACTGGATTTGCCTTCCAGAAAGGCACACTGAATTTTAGACAATACTCCTTTGATCTTCCTGTGGCAGGTGCCTTCACAAACCTATTTTTGGCCACATCTAACATCACAGAATGAAACCATGACCTTATCGTAATCAAGACATGTTCTTCTCACCCACCTGAGTGGCGTCAGGAGCTCGCCGACTGTAGTTACCCTATCTGCTCACCTTACCATTCAAAGCATGCTCACTTATAAATCAGTGTAATTTGAAGCCAGCCAGGAGTGCCTGGGACTACTTGAAGAACTAAATATATACCTTTGTTTCTGAAACGATTTCCTTAATGAAGACATTTACAAATCTCAGAAGCACTGCTACATTAATAACACTGTGTGAATGCGTAATCAATAGGTATGTAGAGAGAGCAGGCTGAACTATTATTATTCAAACAGTTTAACACTACTCTGAGAATAGAATCACTAGAACTTATTCTCTGCACCAGAGGAGTCATTTAAAACTCTGAAGCTGACTTACAGACCCCTGCTGTGGGACACAGTGCAGCCCCCATATTTAAGACCAGTGTGCAAAACTGCCTGAGGCCTTTGGTTCAAACTGCCCAAACTCAGTGATGAATACAAAGAGAGTTTCCAAGGTGAGTTGTCGCTTAATAGAGCCACTGCCATTTTATGTGCTGTCTGCCACAGCACTCCGGTACGCGTCCTTTCTTTGGCTACTGGCCCTTCCAGTCACAGAGACCCGGGCCTGAAAGTGCTCACGATCTCATCTTCCCTGTGCACGAGCAAAACATCTTATCTACAGCCATCAGCTGACCTATTTTAGTCGTCTGATTTAGGAGGAGATTAACCTGAGCCTAAAAATACCTACTTCTCTCTCCTGACTGTAAGAGGGTGACAGCAATCAGCTCAGCTGTATATATTTACTTTACAGAACCATAAATTTAGAAGGGAGGAATCCCAGCTTTGCTGACATTCGCCACTGGGATGCTTTTCAGCACAACAGTTGGCTGTTAGCACAGGCTGACCATGAGGAGATTTTCAGTGGATACAATGGTGAATGGGGAGAAAACAGAAGGCCTTTCAGGCTTTCATTCTTTCTATTCCTCCTTCTTGCTCATTTCTTCACAGAGGACAACATGAAATAGCCATTTCCACTGCAGAAGGTTGCTGAGCTTGGACTGCAGCAGTGCTAGATCACAGCTTGGGCTAACTCTGTGTACAGGATGAGGCTAATGTGGGATCGGGCAAATTATATGGAGACCTCCTGGCTCATCGAGCCTGAAACGTCATGAAGGAACTGTTCAACTGGACACTAAAATCCAAGTTTCAGCAGTGACTTGCAGCTTTCCTCTCTGCAAAAAAAAAACCAACCCCAAAACTCTAGGCAAGTCATTTTGTCATTAATGTACTGCAATAGCACTGGGAGACTCTAATTGAACCTTGGGACCCATAATGACAGAGGCAATAAAAACAGGTAATGAACCTCTCCATCCTTGCTCAGAAGAGCCTGTAATTGCTCTTTCCTTCTTTTATCCCCACTTGCAAAATAGAGCCAGCACAGATCTACCAACCTCACACAACATCATGAGAATGATTTCAGAAATGCTTACAAGCCATGGAAACAGCCACCTTAGAAAAGAGCCATTAAAAACCCAGCTTGTAAAGCAGTGGAGCAGTATTGACCCATTCGTCCCATTTACAAATTATACCCTGTTTAGCAGTGGCATAAACTCACGAGCTACAGCTGGCAACTGTAAGCTCTTCTTGTGCCCTCTGGGGCACAACAGACCCCGCAATGTCTTTGTAGATTTGCACCTGAGGGCCATTTGAAAATCTTAAGCACATTAAGCAGACTCTCTGCATGTTTCTTCCTACAGATGACAACTCAAATTGAATCACTGTTTTCCTGTATTCAGGCAGTGATGCAGCCTTTAAATTTAGGCTGAAATCTCCAGATTGGGAAATGCATGCTGATATTTGTACCATCACTAAAGCTCCTGGATCTCCATGCCACTCTGCTACAATTGTGTCTAGACCTCCTTCTGTCGAGATAAAAAATCCCACTGCTGAATATTTCCGCATCCAGTCCTTCTCCTGCCTAAAGTTTTATTCCCATGAGCTCGAAAACACCATCAGTTGAGCTTTTAATCCCTGAAAAGCTTGATACATGTGGACCACCTCCCGAGGAGGAGGCTGCTCCCCAGGCAGGCAGTGCACAAGCTTTCAACCGCGGCTGCTCGAGGGGCTCTCTGCAGCTGCCACGAAAGCTGCCACCGGTGCCTCCAGGAAGCAAAGCACCTCCTTACTAAAACAAACCAAGAGTTTCAATAGGGGCAATCCTGCATGGCAGCTGCTCTGGGCTGGTAGGGAGCCAAGCCCTTGTCCGCTCCATGTCAGCAGACTTTGCAGCCTGGGGTTAGTGCTGTCTGTGAGATGGATGGAGAAGACAATAACTTTTTCAGATCACATGGCAAAAGTCCTGTGTGAGCAACTGTTCTTTATGACCTCCCTTTCTTGTTCTTTTATGAATCTAAGGAGGAAAAACTTACCAGCTTCTAAACAGGAGGTGACCAGAAGTAGGAAGTGACCAACTCAGAGTTGGACACTGTTTCACAGGAAAGCAATGACACACCCAGAGGACTAAAGAGTAGTAAACACCTTGGGTTTAATGTATCTGTTAAATCATGTCAGTGCAAACAATAAACAGGTATGTGTAGTAAAATCTTTGATAAACCAATCAGAGGCAGCAATTGCAAATGCTTAAAGAGGATACTAGCAGAGTTGCCCCATCCATTTCTAGAAAGTCCTGAATGTGTGCCATTGTAATGGGTGAAGAAAAACTGACCTGATAATTTTAGGGAGCTTTTAGAAAGGGCTCTTTTCCTTCTGTCACATTAAAAGCTATCACTTCTATGGGGAATCTAGCAGACAAGTGAGAATTTAGAGTCATACTCATTTGCAAG
Organism: Tricholaema leucomelas; assembly: GCA_013400475.1. Classification (NCBI taxonomy): domain Eukaryota; kingdom Metazoa; phylum Chordata; class Aves; order Piciformes; family Lybiidae; genus Tricholaema lacrymosa; species Tricholaema leucomelas. The sequence goes on from WAAF01015161.1 coordinate 380,634, forward strand.
TTCTGATGTAGACCTGGGTCCCATAACAACAGTGCTGCCATTGTTAAGAAAGCTTCTTAGATCTCTGAAATACTCAAACATTATGATTACTGTATGTATCTTGCTTGTTGAATCTCCTGCACTTTGGGAACTCCAGGCTGAATTGCTCCACCCTGATTGTGGGACTCAGTGCAAGGATGAAGATGCTTGCAGTACTGGTTGCCCAAAATGCTGCACTGTATAGGTGTCTACAGTTCTCTTAGGAGCATATGTGAATGAGTACAGGCTGTGCTGCACTACATGTAAGAAGGTTTAGGTATATTGGTATAACTCCACTCAGTGTAGGAAGAACAGCACAGTTCATACAAGATACATGCAGAAATGGTAAAGTTGTTTCTACATTCAAAAGCCCTCCTGACTTTTATTAAGATCCTTTGGAAAATGGGAATTCCAGCAGAAATTGCTAAAATAGTACCTAAGAGAGACACAAAAGTTCACTGCCAACATAAGTAGCACCTAAGAAATATACAGCAGTGACTGTTTCTTCTGAACAGAGTACAATAGAAGTACGTATTTTTGAGCCAGCAATGTAGAGAAAAATGGATTTCTCAGGTACTGTGATCAGTGTAACCCACTGCATTTGAGATAATATTGCAGAAAAGTAGAAACTTCTACAATATGATTCATCTTATCCTTAGGCTGGTATCAAGAATCGTTCCAATGAACCTTGTTAAAGAAGTACTTATTTCCTTCCAGTGGCCACAAAGGGAGTCTAGACAACTATCGGTGACATATTTGTCTATTTTAAATTGTTGCAGATTCGTCCCGTCCATTTTCCAAGGTTTTGCTGTCAGTGCAAGGCTTTTGATATGGGCCAGATTGCTGTGCTCATTGTACAGCAGAGCATTTCCACATCCCAGAAGACGTTAAAGTCACAGCAGATCTGGGGGAGTGTCGTGGAGCTTTCTTTACTCCAGCGAATCACTATGATTTTGCGAGTGTGTTCCACCCAGGAGTTCACTGGATAAGGACTTCTGAACTAAAAGATTTTTTTAACAATGCAGCTGTACAACTAGTCACAAGTCAATGATTTCAAGGAAACTAGTGGCAATGCTATTAGATAGTCTCCACCTACTCTACTCATTCTAAGGGATGTATGGAAAATTACTTCAGGCTAAATGTCTATGCTTTCCTAGCAAAACTTAAGTGAAATTATACCCCTGGTTCAAGCTAGTTGTGTAGACTGCTTGTCTGATGCTGCCAAAAGCATGTCTTTCAATGTGTTTGAAGATTTAGCTTCTAAACAGCTAAAAATTGGGAAACTTTCTACCGAAGTGATGGTTGGTAACTGGTGGTAACAGAGGGTGGGAGAAGGGAGCAGAAAAAAATATAGAAATGTCTTAAAATACTGATTTTAGTAGTCACCTAGCTTCACCTTAACTCCTTCAATGTGTGTTACAATGGAGGTGTCTAAGGAACCACTTGTAAAAGCCTTAGGAAAATATAAGAGAAGATATTACATGAGTGAGCAACATTCCTCCCTTGACTTCAAGCAAAGCTGCCACAAAGTGCATAAAGGCCGAACCTCTCATTTCTGTATTAGCTAGCTTTTGCCTTAAACTGCAAAAAAAGACAACTTAGTCTAGAACTTGGCCACAGGGCATTCCACAGAGGACCTCCCTGGCACTTTCTATGTGCCCTTTCGTACAGAAGGCACTGACATTTCTCAGCAGAGTCAACAAGCCATGCTGCCTGTCTTTGCTGTCAGGAATGGACTCAAGAGCTTCTTTTGGCCAGCTAATAGAGATGAGTGACAGAAAAAGATCTGTCTCTGCATATGAGAGTGCAGTTCCAGCTCTCCCTGGGAGCAATTCGGGAAACCTATCAAAGAGCCATTTCCCCCTTTCAAAGTCTCCCCAAATTAACATTTGTCTTTGTATATATTAAATTATATGCTTATACACAGCTTTTACCCACAGGTCTTGAGAGGATGAACGCATTCTTTATCACTTTTTATTGAATCAGAATTAGAGTCTCTTTAGAAGGTTTCTTTTTTTAATTCCCCTTTCCACACCTGCAGTTCTCCTGCAACTTCCAGGTGCTAATGAGGGGAAGGACAAAATCAGGAAACCTCCTGTAGGTACCTTCACCTCAGTGCCTTCTCAGCCTTATAGGGAAATGTCACCATCAAAAGAATTCTATTCAAATACTTTTTTCTTTTGAGAAATTTCTCAGTGGCTGCAGGTGTATGGATAGTTTGTGAACAGTGAGTGCCTCAATGTGAAGTGTTAGAAGAAAATCCTGGGATACTGGGGAAGTTACAGTCTCCTCATTAGTCTGACTTCAGCAGTCTTCTTAGAGAAATGTAATTTGCGCACGCCTCCTGCTACAGAAATAGTTTGTGCACTTTCCTTTACCGAAGAGCACAGCAAACACCATCACTCAACTTGTGCTGTTAAAAAGGAAGACATACACAAACCATGTTAACTGCCTTCTTCAGATGCTACAAATTGTACCTAGTGCAGTTTTCTCATGGCTGGCAACCTTCACCATCTTTATGGCCAACTTAAATCCGTCAGGAATAAACACTACTCCAGTTTTCCCTCTTCTTAGGAGCTAAGAGATCTCATTATTTTCAGAATATTCACTAGACTCTCAGCTTCAAAAATAGTTGTTTTTTTTTGCCTCCAAGTGACTAGTGGGCAGCAGCTTTATGCATTTATCCATTCCACAGTGTGACTCTGCAAGAGAGCTGCCATAAATAGGCTCCACCTTACAGTATTTGACTGTCAAAGCACTGGTTAACGTTCACTAATAGCAGTTAACTAATTCATCTTCAGGGCAATCCTGTGAGCTAGGTAAAACTGATATAATTAACGCATGAGTAAAATGAGATTTAGGAGTTAAGTCAGTTGCCTGGGCAGAGGCCTTCATGGTCTAGTGGATTAGACATCTGTCTCTCCAACCAAAGAAGTTGAGTCTAATCCTTTTTCTGACATTGATTTACTGTGTGACCTTACAGAAAGTCAATTAACTTCTCTTCCTCAGCTGCCCTAGAGATAATGATGTTTACCTACCCGGTGACACATGGGTGTTTGGAAACTGTACTAAATTATACTTTTCAGGTACTCTTAAGGCCTGTAAATGGAAGAGGTGGAATATTAAAGCTTCCTAGCTTGAATGTCTCTGCTGTCTTATCTCTTAACCTCCCCCCCAGACTTCTGCAGCGTAATCTTTACAGGTGACTTTATCATCACCAGGAATGCAAGCCTGGAGGGAGAGTATCCACATACACGCAATTTCTGGAGCTGATTCACCTGATCTTGCCATTTCTGAGTACTGGGGCATTGTACTTAAGAGAAGTACAACTGAAACCTGCTCTGTTCAATTCATTGGAAGCCATCCTTGAACTTTTGTCCTCCTGTGAGCATGACACTACGTACTGTATGGCATTAAGAAGTGTAACTTCTGTAGCTGGTACCTGAACTGCCTGCCAGGTGTCCAGGCAGGTGGTGTGTGTGTGTCACTTTATATTTCTTTTCTCATATTCTACCTTATTTTTAATTACTTCTACACACTCTTCTGTTGCTACATATAATGCTGCCTATGACCACAAAATCTCCCAGAGTTCCAATATAGTAAGAAAACAGTCAAATGGGATATAAGAATTCAGTGTTTACCTTTATTTCTGTGTGCAAGATTATCATTCCTGTTCTTTAATATTGAAGGAAATATCAGGGCTTTTCCCCTTTTGCTTGCTGTAGTATAGCAAGTGTGGTGAACTCTAATGCACCCAGGAAAAAAATAACCTGGTCCTGCCTCTGATGTGGCACTGTTCACCTCTTGGCATCTCTTCTGCTGCCAAACCGTCTGTGTGCCGCCTGCTCTCCCCACCCTCTGACCATTTAGCCCTCATCTCTCCTCCACCCTCTCAGCTCCATTGATAATGTGTTTAACATTTACTTTGATGGTATTCCTTGAGGCTTTCCAAAATCCTTCTTGGGAAGGAGACCATTAAAAAGAAAGCCTTTAGGGAGAAAGGGGGAAGAAAGCTAAAGCAGGAAAGGGCATAATATACCCCTGTAGGCTTTATCTTGCTGCAAGCCTGAAGAAGACTTGATGCAAACATGTACAACTGTAAACAGGGAATATATATTGTATTCTCCTAAAATACATCTGGGCTAATTCCATAAACCCTGATTTATTGGCTGCTACTTGTGCAAACATCTACATATTACATCCCAATGAATCACTGCTGAGCTGTCAGACCAATAATACAGACATTCCCAAGGCTGAAAGATAGTCTATAGCTTGTTCCTATATATTTACTTACCACAAAAGCTATCAGTAAGGTCTAGTTAAGGCCAGGTGGCTCCATGTCTATACACTGTGGATGAACTTTAAGGTGACTTGCAGTTGCTCATAAAATGTACTCTTAGATTGCACAGTGAGCATGGCAATGAGCATAAAACTGGACTCAGCCCTCACATGCCTGAAATATGGCTTTGCAGTGCAAGTTTACCCCCAGGTTAAAACTACCTGCGTGCTAATATGTCATTAATATGTAACACATTTGTTACAAACAGAAAATATAATTGCTTTCAGACAGATTGTTTGGCTTTTTTTCAGTGCTATTGAAAATTGCACTCTGAAGTGTTTGTAGCTTATCTACTAATGTTATCCCTGCACTTACATATTTAGGTTTGTTTGTGGTTTTTTTGCCTTACTATATGGAGTGTTAGAACGTACATCTTACCATAGCTAATCTACTAATGCATATATTTAACTTTAAGGTTGAGCTTTTCTACATCAAGATCTTGATTTAAATATGCATATTTTAGTTTTATATTGCATATTCTCTGTGATTTCATAAACTACCCAACATCCCAGTTCTATACTTTGCACAGGCAACCAACAGGTATGACTACAACTTTATGTATCAATACAGTAAAGAATATGTAATACCAGGAAAGACAACCTTTTCTTAATTCTTTCCAGTCGCTTTTGTTTAACCCTGTATACAAATAATAGCAGTTTCCTGAGATGTCTTCCCATTTTTGAGTTTGGAATTAAGTGGATGGTTTGCATATAATGTTTTAAGTTGAGTGTAAAGGCATACAGACTATCAGACTTACACTGACTTTGATGTAAATCAGCATTGCTGAAGCAAATGGACACACCTGAACCTGCAGTGACCTCGTAAAATAGTGGTGGCTATTGAGATGAAATTGAGTCTATCCAGATTGGAAGAGGGAAGTGAAATCAGTTCATCTTAAATTTGGTAGTTTGGTAAACTGTTACTGTAAACAGTGTTTTTACTTCTTAGTACGAACACCAGAAGATAACACATAGCCAGCACTAAACCAGGGAAGATACAGATGATAAAGACAAAGCTTAATCTTGCTAGGATTAGTGGCTCTAAATTGATATGACTGCAAAAGCACTGAAAAATGCTGAAGTTAGGCAGCTTCAGGGACTAGCAGAATGCCTTGCCTGGTAGTTTTCACAAGTCTTTAGAGACACTGATTACAGCTGGAACCTCTGATTTGATTACCAAAATGAAAAATATCTATTGTAGTAGCCTCATCTGTACTTTAATTAAGAGCTTTGTATTTAAATATAAGCACCTGATCCTCCAAGGTTATTTTTAAAGTAAGCTTCTGGCAAGACAGCAGTGTAGTGGATTAGAGGCTTGGAACTGAGGAAAAACCATCGTTCATCACACAGTTTAGAACAACGTGTACTTATATACAGACACATGTGTGCACAACACCATGTAACAAGATACAGGACTGGATTTATTAAAGCCAAATGGAAAGATTGTTCTTCTTTTAATATTCTAGATCTCCCTTAATATAGGTATTACACTGCAGCCTGGTTCACATAAGTCCCACAGGAGCACATCAATCTGATCTGTCCAGTGAAAGCTGCCTTCTTCTAAAAACGTAAAACCAAGTTATCAACTTAGTCATCTGCATCTACTACTCCATCTAACCATGGCTCTTACACTGGACGTGGATATATACAACATTTCACCTACCAGCTCACCGCTTATCATGGAGCATGCAAGCATGAGCTCAAAAGCAGCAGTGCCAATAAAGCACACTCATGAAAAAGTGAGCAGCGGCGCAGCAGCAGGAGTGGCAGACCGGGGGCGCTAATGAGCAATGTTAAAGGGGAGGAGGAGGGGACAAGTCGAACAATTCACACAAGACGTGGCTGAACATGGAAAGACAGATAACAATGTTTTTTTCAAGTTCTTATTTCAGAAGAGAACTTACAGCTTCCAAATTTTAATGGGCAAGCATGAGCATCCATGGGGAAGTCTTCAAGCTGCATGGGACATTCAGCAGAGATGGTCAGTCTGTGGAGGAGTTAAAAAAAAAAACAACAACAAAAAACAAAAACAAAACAAGCACATCTTATTTTTTTTTCAATACTTTCTCTTTCAGGCCTCTCATGGCAATACCTGACTGCTGACAAAAAAAGCTTTTCCTGAAAATCACCACTGAAATCACAGCAACCCCCTGTTAAATTGAATGTGAAATAAGCCAGGTGCACCTCTATGTGTGCACGCTGTTGGTCTTAACTAGTAACTCTGAGATACAGGAAATTATTTATGTAAGCTGTTCCAATAAGATCAATCTTTCTTGTATGTGAAGTCACTCCTCTGCTGGAGCTTCTGCCTTGTACCTTATACTTACCTGATTTCTGTAGATACTGGACTAGGAATCTGACTCCTGAGTATAGATATCACTATTACAGACACAAAGAAGCACTGACTTGATGCATGAATGTAACCATTTCAATACATTAGAATTAATGTTTATAAGTAAAACTACATAATATAAATAACTATAGATACATTTACATATAAAGTCAATTACATATAGGGATTATTTTCAATAGCACTAGTTATTTTCTGTGGATATCCCATGGTATTGGAGTAGCCTGTTTCAGTTCAACATGCTGTGAATTGCCTGGATGCCTTGCCAGGAAAACACCCAACAGGGCTATTTTCCTCAGCATATTGCCTGGGAAATCAATACTGTCTTGCACTGCCCTGCTACCATGTAGAAATTCTTGAGATACAGTGGACATAGGGGTAGGGAAGAAAAAAGCAGACACATCTCGTGAGTGTTCTGTATGATTGATAATTCAAGCCGAATACAAAGAAAAGACTGAGGTAAATTTCTGAGCGATGCACTATCAGTTATGTTGACATCAAATATATCAAACATATTAAATATATTGAGAGAGCCAAAGCTTACTTTTCTAAGTACATGAAGCACATAGCATAATTTTTTAATATGCCATTTTGATATTTGCATAATAGAGATGGTTTGCTCAGGGTAGTGAGCATCCAAGTCTCATTTTACACTACCAATACACTTATAGCTTTCTAGGTTTATGCTGCCATTCCATCTCAGAAGCACCAGACCACACACACTCAAAGAACAGAATAGAATAGAATAGAATAGAAT
>WAAF01015161.1:388228-420004 GCA_013400475.1 Tricholaema leucomelas
CTCTTCTCCAGGCTAAATAACCCCTACAGACTGTCCAGTGCTCGGGTGATAGAGGGCTTTGCTGGAAGGCAGTCTGCTTTTTTATCAAACTGTTGCATGTGCGGCAAAACTGTGCAAAGAAATCCACAACACCCCGCTACCAGAATGCAGCTATCACAACAGCCACATGTAGCCACATTCTCCAGCTACATATATACTCACTGCTTCATATTAGCACACAAAAGTGAGCACTCTTGCTACAAGAACTTATATCCAAAGGGATCCTAAAGGGCAACAAACTGTCCATGTACATGTCTGTGACAGTGTTCATCCAGTCCAGTTCAATACAAAACAACGATGCCTTGCCAGGGCACTCCAGCTACATGGACAAATGATTCTACTCTGCCAATGCACAGAAATTCTTGGGCTTTACTAATAGCTGGAAATGGGAAAATAAACACACGGAAATGCAATACAGTATTGGCTAGAGAGCGTATCGTGATGAGTTGGGAAACTGGGAGGGAGAAAGGCAAATTGGAAACAGTATTAGAAAATGTAAAGATAGTACACCATATAAAGTAAAAAACTAATCTAGTTTAGAACAGAGATAATGTATCATTTTGTAAGAATAGACAGGAAGCCTACAATATAGAAAATTACTGAGTCTTGAGATACCTGCCCTTAAGCAAAACTGTTCTTGGAGTTTATTTTTGTAAAGGAAAATTTTAAATCACTAAAATACAGAGTTGTCTGCAAGTGGAGACTGCCCTTGGGCACCAAAGCCAGTAAACAGTCACTGAGAGTGCTCCATAGATGAATTTAACAAGCTGGTTTTAGTAGCATCCTGCCCAGAACTTGCATCCTCTTCATAAAAATAACTCTAGTGAGTACTTGAAAGCAAGGCTGCCATCCTTCCAATGCATCGTTGTATTTTCTGTACTAAGTATCACAAATTTAACTTCCTTGATAGATTCAGAAACCTTGCTCCAAGCACCGTAAGAAAGACTTTTAAGTGTTTTATTGCAGTCCATCTCCTATCTGTCTGCCAATAGTGCAAGTATGTTGTTTTAAAGGCTGCAGCTTGACATTTTAATACACATACTTGTCATCTGCAAATATTGAAGGAGGGGATCCCTATATCCATCTTAGCAAGACAGCACCTGTGGAACCTGGAAGCAAGGGAAGATTCAATGGAGCACTATGAATAAGGCCTTCTGTTTCATTGAATTGTGCGATGAATCCTATCCTGCTGCCTGCCTCTCTGCAAATAATCCTTGTGTGTAATGAAGAAGGCTGTAGGCATTCCTCGGCTGTGGAAGAGAAATAAGATGAGGTCCTCAGAGACTATGACCTAGTGGAATTTAAGTAAGTCCCTTCAGAAACCATTTCTGCCTGTCTTAAATGAGTGGGTAGAACATAAGGTTAGAGGGCACCTGACTGCCACTACCCAATTTAGAAGCTGTAAAGACCCTGGTGATGCAAGGGCTACTCCTGTGCTCCTTCTGAATTCCTCATCCAGCAAAAGGTGGCATATCCCTTAAAAGGATGGTTCCCAGTCTAGTCTTCTGGGTCTAACCCAGGGGTAGGGAGAACAGAGTTTAATAGCTGCAAGGCCAACTGCTTCCTGAGCTGCATCAAAAGAAGACTGGCCAGCAGATTGAGAGAGATGACTCTGCCACTCTACTCTGGTGAGACCTCACTTGGAGTACTGTGTCCAGCTCTGGGACCATCCAAGACAAGGCAGACATACACCTGCTGAAGCGGGTCCAGAGAAGGGCCACAGAGATGATCAGAGGGCTGGAACACCTCTCCTATGAACACAGAATGAAAGAACTGGGACTGTTTGGCCTGAAGAAGGCTCTGGGGAGACCTTATAGCTACATTTCAGTGTCTGAAGGAGTCGTACAGGAAGGCTGAGGAAGGACTGTTCAGACGGGCTTATAGCAATAGGATGGCAGGGGGCAATAGTTTGAAACTGGAGCAGGGTAGATTTAGGTTGGACATTGGGAGGAATTTTCTTTACCATGAGAGTGGTGAAATACTGTAACAGGTTGCCCAGGGATGTGGTTGAGGCCCAGTCCCTGGAGACATTCAAGTTCAGACTTGATGTGGTCCTGGGCAGACAGTGGGGTTGGACAAGATAACCTTCAAGGGTGCCTTATCACCCAGTGCAATCTGCCAATCTGTAAATGTGCTTGGGTATAGTCTTTCCTTTAATTAACATGAATTCTTTGAGTGGAGATGATCTTTTTGCTCTTTATCAATATTTGTATGCTTCTTACCTTTTCCCATGCCACTCTTAGCCTGCTCATCTTCAACAAATTAGCTATGCCTATTTGTTGCATGCTAGTCTTAAGAATTATGTAGTTAGGTCACTTCGGTAATTTTCCCTCTGTGAACACTCTCCTAGGTAACTCTTACAAACTGTACTCTAATTGAGGCTTTTGAAGTGTCTTTTAATGGGCAACACAACAGAAAGCTTGACTGTGGGTTCTGATACATCGCATAAATGTCACCATCCTGAAATCCTGCATAGATGTTCTTCATTAGCGTATGAGGACCTGAAAAAACAGCCAGTAAACTGACTCTTGGTTCAAAGAGACTGGATTAGCCCAGTGAATACAGGAAAAAAACCAGCAGCATAGCAGCCATCTCTTACACTCTGGTTGCTGGAAGTATGGGTCACTGCATACAGATTTACTCCTAAGTGCAGAGTACAAACAAAATACTCACATTCTAACTCCAGGAGTCACAAAGCAATTAATATTTCAGTTTGCTCCTTCAAATATTACCTGGGGTGATATTTGCACACTTTGGCTTTTGACATTGTGTTAAAGCTTACATACCCTTTGCATGCTTTGGTTTACCCAGCTGATTACAACGTCATTTCTCCCAGTTGGCACTTCTTGAAAAAAGAGAAAGGAGGCCTTGGCATGCACAAACGAAACAGCCTTTGCCCAATGCTTTTAACATGGTCACTGCAGAACAGTCTTTCTGTGCTCGCTGTACCGTGGCTATCTGAGCTACAGGCAGTCTCCAAACCAGGAATTTTTTGTCACAGTGCAGGCATTGCTCAAAGCTGCAGTTCCTTCCAATAAAAGCATTTAAATGCTTCCCTCCCCCACCATCATTCTGTCTTAATAAAAGCCCTATGGGATTAGTTTCACTCAAACAGAGTTTTTGACAAGATTGTAAATGTCTGTTAAAGATCCTTTAAAATGGGAGGACGAAACTCTGATTTTATAGTAGTTAATGGTAAAACTCTCCTTGAATTCAGTGGGGCTGGTATTCACACAAAACATACAACAAACCCTGGCTGCAGCTGCTGATTTATTACTAACAACAAAATTTCTCTCTCATTCATAAAACTCCAAATACTTACAACGCTGTCTAAATGTTAATCAACCAGCAAAATGCTACAGCATACCTTAACTATCTCATTAAAAAAGTTAGGTCTATAAATTCTTTCACTTACCATCCATAATTGTATAGGAAAATTTCACCAAATCAGAGAATCATAGAATGTCAGGGGCTGGAACGGACCTCAAAAGATCATCTGGTCCAGTTCCCCCCCCCCATCATTATGTACAGCTCTTATTTTAAGAATTTAAAGTGATTACTGATGTTCTATTTCAATAAAATAGACTCAGTACATGAATACCCTTCTAAGAAAAAGACAACAGTTCAAGCTGCAAAGCTGCTTCACTCCGAAGTCTTCAACTGTTTCCATTGGAGAATTAAATATAATGATGCGGGAGGAGATTAAGGATGATGATGCAGGAGGAGAAGCAGGTGTTAAAGTCAATGATGTATCAAGGAAACAAATGTAGGTGTTTGGGAGCCAGACATCTGCAGTGAATATGATTCCAGGATAGGTGGGATTCCCGTGGCATAAGTCCCAGAGGCACAAGATAACCTGTCCCAAAAGAACCAGAGAAGGGCCACTGGGATGATCAGAGAGCTGGAGCACCTCTCCTATGAGGACAGACTGAAAGAGTTGGGGCTGTTCAGTCTGGAGAAGAAGAGGCTCTGAGGTGACCTTATTGTGGCCTTTCAGTATCTGAAGGGGGCCTATAAAAGCTGGAGAGGGACTTTTCAGGATATCAGGGAGTGACAGGACTAGGGGGAACAGAGCGAAGCTGGAGATGGGTAGGTTCAGGCTGGACACGAGGAGGAAGTTGTTCAGCATGAGAGTGGTGAGAGCCTGGAATGGGTTGCCCAGGGAGGCGGTTGAGGCCCCGTTCCTGGAAGTGTTTAAGGCCAGGCTGGATGGGGCTCTGACCAGCCTGAGCTAGGGTAGGGTGTCCCAGGGCATGGCAGGGGGGCTGGAACTAGATGATCCTTGTGGTCCCTTCCAACCCTGACTGATTCTACGATTCTATTCTATGATAACCTGTTTTAAGGCACTGCAGGGATCTTCCTGTTGCTCATTTGATTTCCCTCAACACACATAGTATATGCTCCTGCTCATGGGAAAAAAGCTGGGAGACAGAGCAAAGTTCTTCTCTCTCTGTTACACTGGAAGTGCAGAAAACATTTTCCAGAGTAATATCTGCAGCTGCCAGGCAGGAAGTGAGTGCAGTCACCTGTCTGGGGAGCCAAGAAACAGGCACAGAAACTTACCCCTTCTTACCAGCTCCTAGCTTTAATATGCTTGCACATTAAAACAAGGAGCTTTAGGAGAGGGGAGCTGAAAGGCAGAGTCACCAGTGGCTGCTGGAAGAAGTTAACTCAATATGTGTTGAATAACAAGTTACTGATGAAGGGGGCAAAAGGAAAGTTTTGTTGCCCCTGAGGTACTGGGACCAAGAGAGATATGAAGCTCTTCTGCCAGTTTGCCCTAATCATCAAACCAGCTCTTATTTGTTTTTTTTCTGTGCACTGCCCTTTGCCCTGATGAAAGGGAATATTTTAATGCTCTGCTTTGGCCCTACCTGTGCTGGCACCCAATACCTGCTGCAGGGCTCTAGCCAGAGTGTGTGCAGAAAATCCCAAGTGTCTTTCCCAGAACGAGGCCAGCCATCACCAATTTTCCTTTAAAAAATGTTTGCTTGAAACTCATCTCAAATTTATCTCAACATTTCCACAATACAGTAAAAAAAAAGAGTTAAGAGGATCCAGTCTCACACGCGCTGCAACCCACTCAAAGAAGCTGGCTGGCTCCCTACCGAGGGAAACATCAGGGTCAGGTCAAACTCTTCTCAGAAGGTAACTCCACTTTTGTCCTTGTGGCCAGTATGCACCCATGTGGACAACAGATTTATGGACAGTTGCTGGTTTAGGTTGTTGTTTGGGTTTTTTAAATGTGAACACATTAATAGGTTTGTGGAATTACTCATTTAGCCTTGACTCAGAACACAACTATTCACCCATTCTCCCACTGTGATGTCTTGAGAACACTTGTATAACCAAACTGTTACTTCTTTCAAGGGGTTTTAGAGGAAGGTTTATTTTAGGCCCCAACACAGCAAGTGTGTAGACCAGGGAACTGATGTCTCCCTGTATTCCTCAGGCAGATGTAATGTGTGCTTGTATCAGCATACATACACACTCACAAGCATACACATATATACACACATCTGTGAAGACCTTTCTTGGTTCTGAAGCACTTCCATACAGCTCCAATAAATTTTTGATGGTGGTGACAGGGGGTTACCTAGCTTGGCACAGAAGAGTTGCAATACAGACACACAATCGGTCATGGTATTTATGGTAAGTCTTAGCCTGAAACCCATCCCTGGCTGGGTGACTGCAGCCTGGCTCTGATGCAGAGAAGAGTTTGTTCTCAGAAACTTAGATGCTACCTTGCTCATGAGTTTTCATCACTGTGTTGGATAAAAGGCTAAAATACAGACTCAGAGCCTTGCTCTGCATGTTTATCAGGTGTGTGAAGGAATTCTACTGCTGCTTATTTTTAACACTGGTTGTACACTCAATTCCTTGGAATTCGCCATACAAAGTCAACACAGAACAGAAATTAAAGCTAGGAGCTGGAGTGAGGTCATGTGCAGAAATTTGTCACGCCCTATTTTTCTTTCATAACCACTCTGCCAAGATTACTACCCTTTCCAAACTTTCTTATGATGCTGAGATGTGTTATCTTCGTATGACACCAAAATGTGTTTTCAAAATGCCACACGGAAAGGACTATGGAAGATCAAGGACCTCCAGTCACTGATGTTTGTGTGAGCTGTGAATACATAACTCGGATGAACGGTGTACTTGATGGCAAATCTTGAATTTTAAGCAAACTAAATCCTTAGTATAGCTTATATTGAAGTGAGAAAACAAGACATTAATTACCTAGCTTAACTGTGCTGAAGACTAGGTTATCCTGAGATGATCTGAGGTGGACAGGATTGATCTCAAAAGCTGTGCCACTATAGGAATGACCTCCCTGCATGTGGAGTACTTTGTCATACCCAGAACACATTCCTAGGCAGGGGCAGGGGGTGGATGTTCAGCCTATAGATACAGGAAGAATGGAGAAAGGCAATGACATAACCAACAGAACAGTTAAATTACATGATCTTTGATAGATTCAAGGGGTTATAGAAGTAATAACATTTCTAGCTCCTGGTAAATGTTTCTAGTGAGGATAATACCTTTCATTGTACAGTATTTCTTTCATATGGATACAAACAATGGATGGAGCACTGGATTTATGCTTATCCATCCTTGCCACACAAGATGTCTAATAGAGTCCATAAATAAGGTAATTCTTGCTTAAAGAAGCTCTAGTTTTTATCAGGCTAACTAGTGCAATAAAAAACTTAAGCTTGGCAGTCAACTCCTTTAGGTACTCTGCCTACAGACCTTACTTTCCTAAAGAAACTTTAGACCAATATGGCTATGCAGCAGTGAATGCTACAGCATAATATCACACCCACCTACTTGACAGTTTCACTTAAACTCTCCAACTTTCTCTGGTCTCCATGATGAACTTCAAATCTCTTCTGCAATAGCTTCTATTTTTACTGAATTATTGAAATAAACAAACAAACAAAACGGTATAACTAATAGCAGCAATGCTGAGAAGCTGATGCAGTTGTTGATGCAGGTAAAATGAGAGTCTACACTTAACTGTATCATGCCACACATTTCCCTGGCTCTGCACATGCTAAATGTTTTGACTACAATCTCCTCATCAGTACGTCCTTTGGTGGCATGCTCAACTTTGTGTTAACTACAATAAATACAATCGTTCTTGAAGTGCTTCCTGAGACGAAACTATGAGCTTCTCTTTGGCTCTCAAATGAGGCCAGCCCCAGCTACTGGCAGAGCTAGCTGGTGACAGCAATGCCTAGTGTCACCTGACTACACAGGAAGTCATCCAGTCCTTGTTTTCAATGGGAGAAACCCCAAGTACATAAGGGAGAAGGGAGCAGAGAAAGCTCTTGCAGGCACTATAGATGACGGAGGCTAAGGAACACAGCATAGTGCACCTGTTCTCCAGTTTTGATCAAATCTGATCAGTGCAGGCTTTCTAGATGGCCAAAGGGACTTTCATCTTCCACTTCTACTGCCAGTATTGGACACATTTCCACTTGGATGATGGTCATGCAGCTGCACAGCCATCCTGTTCCTCCCATTTATATTTTTATGGACATGCACAAAATTGCACGCAGTGTTTTCTAGACAGAAAAATAAGCTGGATCTAGGAAATAGTAAGGACTGAATGGGCAGTACCAGCCTGTTTGGTGTCTCTCACATCTAGCCTCAGATGCACAGACGTGGCAGGGGAGGTAGGAGGGATTATGATCTGGCAGCCCTAAATGCAGAGCTAAAATCCTTGGCTGTTTTACACAGTTCAGACAAATGAAGTGAGCTCCAAAACATCTCAACATAGTTTTTTTTCATCGACCTGCATTTAACACCAACCTCTTCCTATTCACCACACATTTCTATGTCCACCTCTCAAAACATGTCTCATCAAAATCTCCAATTTTTTTGTAACTCCAATGCTCCTCCATGCCTGTGCATGAAAGGGGCATGCATGGCATGCACCAGGCAATTTGACCACGTACTCCTTCACAGAGAAACATGTGCATATACCTATTTGTGTGTGTTCCTCTTGGTACTCTGAGGAGGTTGTTTAGCCATACAATCAGGACATTATTATCAGGAGCGGTTTGCCTTGCTTCTGAAATGCTACACACTTCTGATCAATATTGCTGTGAAGTGCCAGGTAAAGGGGCAGGCTGTGAATGCCTGTTGCTTCAACAGAAGAGTCTCCTGTTCCCTCAGCTCTTTCACACCATCAACAGTCATTAAGCAGGCCTCAGTATACCAGTTACTATTTATAACATCCCCAGCATTAGCATCTGCTACAGCATGACCACTTGTTTGCCATAATGCAACCTGAGAGAAGGAAGGGCCAAATCTCCCAATGACATTTGACTATCCCCGTGCCAAAGTATGTTCAATGATGTACTTGGCTTCTTCTTTCCATTAAGAGCTCCCCAGGATGAAGATGCAGTTAGGCAGCTGGATGTGAGCTCCCTATCAGTGAGGCACATTTCCCCCAGGACACGCACCCCTGTGCCCTTCCATGCAAACAGCAATGATGCAGCTGCACCTACACATCAACAACAGGTCAGCTTGATGACACCTTCAGAACAGAGTGAAAAGCAAAAGAAGGTAGAATGAGCAAGATACATATTCTACCACTGAAATGAACAAACCTAGACAGTTGTTTAACTGATGCTGAAACTGCATAACTGATGTTCTTAAGATGCACAGCAAAAACATATTAGATATTTACTATTTTGATGAAGGAGGTTTTGCTAATTTTCTTTTACTTTGGATAAATTTCCAAGTCAAAACATAGTTTTGGTTTTTTTTTTACATGGACAGTACATATTAGCACATTAGCCCCTGTAGTGGAGCAATGATGCAACCTTAGGAAGCGTGACTGAGACATTAAAATAATGCAGGGTTTTATAATCCCTTCTGGTCCCAAAGTTTCCTGGCCCAAAATCTGACAAGATTATGTAAAGGGAAAACAGTTTTGCCTGCAGAAATTCTTCCTAAGTTTTTATACTGGATGTAGTGCATATAATGGACATAACCTCAGAATTTTAGATTGAGCCTAGTAGAAATTACTTGCTTCACAATTTAGAGCAACCAGATAGAAATAACAGTTTGGAATTTTTTGAATGATACAAACATGACTGTAAGCTATAAATCTGTGTATGTGGTTTCAGGGAATTTTATTTAACAGCACGAAATGGAGTAAGTCAAGCTGAATATCAATATAAGATATGCTAACAGAATAAGATTTCTTAGGAAGTAACTGACATGTCCAAAGGCAATGTCTTAAGAGTTTTACAGAACAGAATAGACAAAAGAGCAGAAATGGGCACAGCCAGTGGACTACTTGTTAAATGACAAGCCATGTGCATTATGTGCATTTTTTCCATCTGCATTATCATGCCACAACACTTTCCTATCAAAAGGCTGAAGAACTCAAGTAGAAAGGAATAGAATGGGACAATGAAGATTATCCCTAACCGTGCCCTCTATGCAGCTAATGAGCTAAATATATTGGTATTTTGATTTGATGTGATGGAAGACTTCAGAGAAAGGCAAATTACCAGGAATTTCATAGATGCATAGACTGGTTTAGGGGACCTTTAGAGGTCATCTAACCCAACCCCCAGAGTTTCCTACAGGAAAACTGTGGTATAACACAATTTAAGGATTTATTTCTCACTCCACCATAACATGTTCATTTGATCAGATGTTTCTGAAGCATCTGAGAATGGGCCCATCCTGTCTTCTTTTCTGAAGTAGGTTGGGGCCAGCCTCTGGCTTCCCTAAGCCCTCCTCACACACATGCTTTTACTTTCTGACTACAGGTGTCTATACTCCACCTGCGGTACCTTCTAGTTATCCCTGAGTGACCATTATCAGTACCAAGTATCCTGTTCTCCAAAACATGATTTCTTGCAAAATCCTATCTTACCCAAGCCTTCAAGTATATCCTCTCAATCCTCTACTCTTGACTTAATCACATGTAACTGATGCACATCAGCAGCTTGGTGGCCTCTGGCATCCCTTGCTAGACACCTCTTCCCTCGCTAACATTCTATGGGCTTTTCTCTTCATCCAAACAAGCAAAGAAAAGTATGAAATTTATTGGGGTTTCTTGAGCTCCCCTTAAGGTGCACTACATACCCTCCTACATGCACCTAGACAAAATCAAAGGACTCAGTCTATTTTAAATGTGCTCACATGTGCTGTGCTTGCAGTCTTGGGCTTAATGTTGCATGGAGAGGAAAATGTACAAGTCCTTCACATCTGCAGGACCACTTGCTGGCCAGAACATCCCAGAGCTTTTGGCAGCTAGCACACTGTCCATCCCCAGGCTACATGAATACAGGAGTGGGAAATACCAATGGAAATAAGTAAGCAGAATAGGATTCATGTGACTAAACAGACAGTAACAGCAGTTAGCCTATGCTTTTTCTGCTTCTATCAAAAAAATACCCAACCCCATAAACAAGCGCAAACAAAAAAACTCAAAAACTCAAACTAAACCAACCAGGAACCCCTTAGAGTATGAATGAATAGATAATAAGCATCTTTCATAATACTGCAGACCTCTAACTCCTTAAGAAATTCTCACCCCTGCACTGGCAGCAATTCTGAGCCCAGTGGCTCAACTGCAGCCTCAACATTACAGATAAAGAAAATCAGCTGAGCTGAATCCCACCTATTCTGCCTGGTGCACTTCACCACAGCGTATCTGAGATTACTCATTGCAGTCTGATGTTTCAACACAAGCATGAAGGTACTTCAGGGGACAGCATTTTTGATTAGGCAGATGAAGATTTAAGTTTCAGTGTGAAATGACTAGGGAGTTCACTGTAATGCTATCCTCCCACAGTAATAAACAGAAATAGCCTGTCCATAACAATTCTTCAGACTCTATCAGGTACTTCTGAATCTTCCAGCTGCAGATGCTGAGATCCTACTGCAGATATTGGCAAAGACAGTTACCAGTGGTGTTCTTCTGGGGGTGTTTCATAGGTCACCCATCAGGGCACTGCTTCACTCTGGTTTCTGCTTTGTCACTTTAACCCCTCCATGCACACCCAAGGCGTCAGGTTATCCCTCCTTATATAGCTGGGGGAGCACAAAGGAATCTATCAGAAATTGTACCAACTAACTTCCATGGGAAAGTTGAATTTGCCCCCATGTCTGGTGCAGACTTGGAAGTAATGTTGGACCGTTTCTGACCGGTTAAAGTCTACGCAAGCACCTCCCTCATGCAAGGACAGGCTGGTTCACTTTCACTTTTTTGCCATTTAATCAATTCTGTGCTTGCTGTGCAAGTTCTCTTCTTTGTGATGGAAATCTCTGCAGGGCTCTGCCCACTTTTAATACCAGCAGAATAGCCTATTGTCACGTACTCTACACAGGAACTATATTTAAGCAGGTCGTAATTGCCCATTTTGAATGTATTATACCACAGTCCCCTCTGATGCCTTCCTCTCCCTATGCGTAACTCCAGCCATGGATTTTTCAAACCAACAAATCTCAGTTCCTTGAAGGACAGCTTTTGAGAAGTAGGGCAATGTGCAATCAAAGGAGAGAGATGAGAACCGATAGGCTTGGTGTTAAAACAAGAATTCTGCTGCTATCCTCAGGGAAGGACCCTTAACTTCATATATTCCTATTTTCTCTCACTCTGTCAAAATCTGAATTGAAGAAAAGCAGCTGAGAGTCCTTGTCACCACGGCAGTTTTTCATCACTCTGCAAGATTCAGCCCAATGTGAATTTTTTATTTTTTTTTAATCCAGATTCAGGCAGCTTGAAGTTTGGATATGAAAGAAAACACAGCAAGTCTAACACGTGAAAAGAAAATGAATATTTGTATGGCTTGATAGCTCCTAATTTGTTCTGTAATATTTATACAATGCCCAAAAGCATTGGCAGATCCCTTTCCCTAAGTATAAAAGGATGCATAAATGAAATCTTCCCTTTGAAATAACAACAACATATTCAAACTGAACAGAAATGTTCCCATCTAGGCAGCTGGCTGACTAAAAAGACCCAGGTTTCATTTGAAAGCATAGATTACTGGCCATTCCCCACTCGGGGCCACTCGAGCGGATCTGCACCTAGGAAAGGCTGCCTTCTGGCAAAGTCAGTGCTTGAGGACCCACACATTTTTCACAGAATAATTTTCCATTAAAAAGTCTCCAAGCAAACAAAACCTGGCTATCCCCAACTGAAGTCTTCAAAGCAGCACCACATCTTCCATGCAACTGGTTTTATAACTGACAGCTCTACAGCATAAAATGGTTAGCTTGCTAATCAAGTGCTTCACAGAAGAGCAGACTTTGTGCCAACATGCATCCACGACATGTGTATACTTGCACATATGAATTTAATGCTCAGTGCTAATGTAAGAAGTTGTATTTTCAGCCTAGCTAAGCCTGTGTGTTGGCTACAGAAGAGCGTGGCTATGCTGCCATCAGGTGGACAGCCATCCTACACATCACTGAATTTTAAATACCAGGAGCGCTAAAGACAACTATTTCAGGACCATACTATAAATGTCGGAGTTTCTTAACACCTTACTGACAAATGTCTGCAGCCTGCGGCTGATAAATTATGCATCTGCAGATTCATGGGACAGACTAAACCATAAAAACTCTCAGGATCTCTGGCAACCTTCAGTCACCACAACATGGGAAAAATCTGTTTGTAAACTCTTCAGATATATGATCATCTCATACTTTAACTCTTCGATTACAGTGCCACGTCCTAGTGCTAGCAAAAGGGGTTTGGAGTCCTTTCAAAATGACAAGGAGAAGGGGGCTCTAGAGTGCCGAGCCCTTGTGATGGCAGAAAAATTTTCCATGTCTACAAGCTGATCACAGAAATAGAAAAATCATACTAAAAAAATGCCTACGAGCTGCTGGTGAAAAGTTAATTTATGGTCCAAAAGTTTAGCTCTAGTGAGCATGCTTTACTTCACACAATTTCTTGCTTCTTCGCAGCTTTTTTCCTGGCATTCTACAGTAAAATTTGTCAGAGCTTCTGTCTTTTTAGCCAGCTCCTAGGGAGCAAAAAAAAAAAAAAAGCAGCTCAGTGAGATATGCTGGTTCTCTTTTTAGCCCAAAAAAGGTTGCTTAAATTACTGTCACCAATTTTCAGAACAGTTTCATGGAATGAACAGATTTTATGGGTCTTACAACATTTATTTCTCGGATTAATATAAATAACTTGTACATTTTTTAAGGGAAATCATTGATTTTGGGGCTCCATTTAGAAAGCTATTGTCTATACTGATTACTGAAATATGAAGCGTATTTCACCAGTGCTTTTTTATCACAGTGCTCCTTAAAAAACAACCAAAATCATTTGCAAGTGAAGATGTAGACAATGCTTCCCTCTAGGGGCAGAAACAGATTTTGCAACATTCAATTCCGCGGCGTATCCGTTATAAAGCACAGCAACAAAATAACACAAACAGGGCCTACCGAATTAAAACCGACCAGAAGTATTAAATCATTTCCTGCAGAGAACGCTGCTGCCTATGAAATCTGTCTAAAGAGCATGTTGTGTTCCTGTGTTCACGCAGAAGGGTTTAAATACTATGTGTATATACATGCCCATTTATCAGGTTTCCCCAGCAACATATATCCTATCAGCTTCTGACCTAGACAACGTATCACCAAATGCAATATGCAGAGAACACATTTTTCTTTATGAGTAAACACATGTATCATGAAAATGTATGTACTGACAAGTGCTAAAGCTGGAAGTTTGCTCAGCTGATCATACTTGCTAGATTTGGAAGTCAAATAAGATGGAAGGTCAGCATCGGCTCGTCTGCTTCCCTCCTCTTCATTTAGGCAGCCAGATGCGAGGTTGCAAAAGCAATTCAAGCATCTTCGTCAATGACAGAGGGTCCAATCCTCCCCACACGGATTACTCCTACGTACAGTCTGGGAAGCTCACAATTCCTCCTTGGAAACGAGGGGAATGCAGAGCTAACAGAGGGTTGTATCCGCAGATCTTGAGAAATGAGTAAGCCTGATGGGAGCTACAGGAGATGGGGTTCAAGCCCCAGATAACATGCAGTAGCTTCAACCGCTGCATCACCTCTGAGACAAGCAGCTCTTCCCTCAGAAAGCCCAGTGCTGCCTATTTCATTACAGAAAGCCACCCTAGGTAGCACTGCTTAGCTGTTACCTTCATCAGGATGTGCAAAGACAGTTGAAGGTGCTAGCTGCATGTCACGGCCACCTCTGTGCAGGTTGGAATGGGATGCTCAAGACACCTAGAGCCAGAGAATCACTCACACTGTTGAAATGCCCAACAAAAAACCACTTCTACTCGTAAAGTATCATAGCTCCATATATGTTACCAAAGCAGTCTCCTGAGTCGTGTCTAAACAGAATAGCATAGACACTGTTATTTTTAAAGTTATTATTTGCAATAGTGGAAGGCAAGCTATTTAAAAAGCTTTGCACTCCATTTCTTATCACATATACCATGGTTAGTGGGAATTTATTTCCACACACATGCACACCCACACACAATACTCTACCAAAAAAAAAAAGTTATGTTGCATGTTTTTTTAGGTTACGAAAGCATTCTGTGTCTTTCTGTAGCCTACAAAATATATCAAACCCAGAGAGCTTTCTCCTTGTGAAAACCAGGGGAAAAGGAACTGAGTGGGATGATGAGAAAGTCTGTACCAAACCCAAATTCTTCTCCAGCTGCACATGCTTCACGGGGCATTGCGTTTTCCTCAATATACCTATTGCTTGTGGCATCTAACGTGACAATACTCTGCCATGACTACGGGAGAGGCACCGGCACAGAATAACTCAGATACAGTGGTGAGCTCACCTAGGTCTCGCTTACTCAAGTCTCTTTCTGCTACCTGAAGTAGCATTGCCTTACGAATAGGTACTTCACTGCATTTCTTTAATACTGCAAAATGCAGTGCTTGCATAAAAATAGCATGCCAGCTGTAAGCATACCCACCAAATGGCATACTGTTTTACTCCAGCTTTACTGTGAGCCTGATCTGGACTTTACTTACACCAGGAATTTACACAGACGATCGAGAATAGCCTCTGCAGCAGTCTCTGGAGTGGCACTGGTGTAGTACCTACAGCATGGAGACTGGTTTTAAGGCTGGCGTTAAAAATGTTTCTGTGAAAATAAGTTTCTCTGATACTAACTCTGTGTATGTGTATCCTCACGTTGTTTCAGTTCATAACTGAAGAGGTCACTAACTCGAGGCTAGTAAGAACACCAATATATACAGCAGAAAAAGAAGTGAGCTGGGTTTTTTTCCTCCTTCTTTTAATCATAACCAATATCATACCCAAATCTTTGTAGAGTTAGTGCATTACGGCTTTGATGGTCTGAAGCTGTAGGAACTGAGGCACCTTACCTCTCTTTAATCTCTTTTCAGAAAAGATTTAAAGCTAAGGTGTAAATAAATAAATAAAATAGGTCAAAGCCGTGTGAAATAAAATAAAAGAAGCACCAGGTGCCTGCATGTGAAACTGTACCCCTCCTGAGTCCCAACAAGTCTTAGTCACTGGGCCCTGGGAGCAAGCTCAGGGTTCATCCTCCCAGCGTGTGGCACCTTGCAGCAGGACAGGGTGCTGGTGGGAGCTCATCTCCCCCCTCCCTTTATCGGGGGCAGCCTGCTGAGAACCTGGGCATCACTCTGGGCTCGTATGTGGAAAGCTCAGACTGACACTTCATTGCTTGGTAGGTTTTTCCATTCATGTCTTTTTTTGAAGTGTTGTCCATATGACTACACTTTTGGAGAAAACTCCGTTGAAGATAGACAGCAGTCTTAATTACTACAGGCTAATTACTTTTAAGGAGCAAATTGCCATACACTGATGTGGGATTTGGCCTGAGAAGAATTTCAGACAATCCTCTAACATCACAGATATTGTATCTTATATCTAGGTTATGCAATGATAAAGCTTGACAGCAACCTCTAATCAGATGAGGAGCACGACACTGAAGATTTAGAGACAATTTGCCTCTCTGTCAATACAACATGTCAGCTTTGTTTTTCAGGAAAGTAGTCACTAAAGGAACTTCACTATGTTGCTATCTTATTTCATTTATCCACATCACTATTTGCCTTTTAACACTATTAGTGTAATTGAAAAAATAACAGTAAGAGCTCCAAGGGTTCAAGAGGTACTGCCCCAGAACAAGATACCAGTTTCTGGCCATGGAGACTGTTTCCCTGCAAGCAGCATCTGCAGCTGCAAATACAAACAGTAAGAGAGAATAGATCTTCATAAAAAAAGCTGGACTGAATCATCAAATCTGTTGAGAATATGCCTTCCATTTAATCAAAGGAAATATTTAAGCACTAGCAGTATTCAGAAGCTACAAATTAATTGGTACTTGTAGGCAGCGATTATGTTTTCCATTTTCCTTGATATTCACATAAAGATTTCAACAAAGATTTGGTTGTCTGGCTTTACTAGGAGTGGGGGAATTTACACTCCTCTTAAGTATCTGCAGAGATAGTTGGGAATCAACATCAGAAGAAATCAACCCCAGTTATTACCTCATGGTGTACAGCAGAGTGCCGTCATCCTCCAGGCGCAGCAGTTTGTTTGGGGTTGTCATGTTGTGAGCAATAGACTTCTTGCCATTGTGGAAAAAAGTGTCTGGGGTCCAAATCTTGCTGGCGAGAAGGTTGTTAAGAGGGAGGCGTTGCATAGGTCCTTTGAATCGCAGCCTTTCGTCTTTCCAGCTTTGTCGGAAAAAGACGTCAATGGTGTACTCCTGGGACAAAGATACAGTCAAGATATTGCAAGATCTGAATAGAAGAGATGGTTCCAAAAATTACTTCAGCAAAGCAAATACAGTGGAGTTGACAGCTGTGTGCTGTAACTTACCATTTCTGTGTCTGACACAGGACCAAAACTTGTAACATAGATGTCTGTTTTCACCTGAGTAATTCTCTCTGCAACAAATATAGGCTCTGCATTAGTAATTGCTTTAAGATGCAAATGCTTGCTTGTGATGCATTTCTGAATCACTCAAAAATCATCAAAATCTTGAAATTAAGATGTTTGAGGAGGAATTTCATTCCTGATCAAATGCAGTTGTCAACCTTTGGGAGTCCAGGATCTCTTCTCATATGATACAAAACAGACCCTTCAATAGTGCAGTTAACTTTGTCTTTCCTTTCACCAACAGATTTTGGTCACAGAACACAGAATCATGTAAGCTGAAAGGGACCTTCAAAGATGTAGTTTCAAACCTCCTGCCACAGGCAGGGACACCATCCACTAGATCAGGTTGCTCAAAAACCCCAATCCAACCTGGCCTTCCACAGGGAGAAGGCATCCACAGCTTCTCTGGACACCCTATTCCCACGCCTCACCACACACACAGTAAAGAATTTGTTAATATCTAATCTGTATCTACCCTGGTTTAGTTTAAAATGGTTACACTTCATCCTACCATTTTGCTCCCCAATAAAAAGTTCCTTCTCATCTTTCCTGTAGGCTCCCCTTTAAGTATTGTAAGGCAACTGTAAGGTCTTCCTGGAGCCTTCTCTTCTCCAGTCTGAACAACCCAAACTCTCTCAGCCTGTCCTCACAGGAGATGTGCTCCAGTGACTTGATCACCTTCCTGGTCCTCCTCTGGACTTAGCTCCAACAGGTCCACATCCTTCTTATATGGAAGGCTCTAGAACTGGAAACAGTACTCTAGGTGAGGCCTCACTAGAGAAATTAGAGGGACAGAATCATGTCCCTTGACCTGCTGGCCACACTTCTTTAGATGCAGGATGCAATTTGACTTCTGGGCTATGAGTGCACGCTGCCGTCTCATGTTCAATACCAACAAGAAGATGAAGTGATGTACACTGGAAGACCTCTTTGCATCCACTGACTTGCATGATCTGCCCCATTTCAGACATTCATATTAGAGATGTCCAAAGTTAGGTGAAATTAATTTTACCCTCAAAACTCTAAGTCTTTCTGGCATATTTTCAAATCCAGGACTAATTTAATTTAAGGGCAGAAATTTCAGAAGTTTGTTACATAAGACAGGAGCATAGAGCCCTATTTTCAAGCATGTCTGTGTAAAGTGAGAGGAGAAGGAGAGAAAGGGATGAAAGCAATGTGTTGGTCTCACAAGAGGAAGGGGTGGGGGTAGCCAGATTAAAAAAAGGGCCAGGAAGAAACATAACAGATGGTTTACACATGGGTAGAAGATGAGAGAAATCTGGGGGATAGAGAGCTGGAGGAGGGCTCAACAAGGTTAGGATGGCAAGCAACTATTCACGTTACGGTTCTAAAATAGCTGCTGTAGAGGTTATCAAAATGACGTATCGATACAGATTTGCTGTAGCTGTCTAAAAATGAGTGCTTTGGGAATCTGTTTTAAACAGAGACTTTTGTCACTAGCATAATTTTATTCCTGTTGACCAGTAAAATAACCTTGCAGCAACCTGCTAGGATCATGTATTGCTCACCTTAGGGAATATCAGAAAGAAAATAAACCCAACCTGTATTCAGTTACAGAAAAAAACACATCACATGTGCTCCCCTAATCCAACCTCAGATGACCTCAAATGACTGAAGGAAGATGAATTTCAGTGACCTTTGTATAGTGCCTCACTTGCCAGGGGACAAATCTACTTTCTGGGCTTCATTTAGCTAATGAAACACAACTCCCTTGTCAAGGTCTGTGCTGGCATCAGGTGCCCCTTCAAGAGGGTATCATGTAGACGATGTTCCCACATAGCAGAGAGTAGACACAGCAAATGTGTTATCCTACCTCCCAGTCCTGGGCGCAGTCGGTTGTCATAGCCGTCCAGCAGACCATCCAAGATCCTAGTGAATATCGTGATGTTATCATTGGTGTCCTCTTTTCCTGACGTTGTTGGTGTTTGCGAGAAGCTATTTTATGCAAATGAAAAGAAGTATGTCAAGGGGCTTCAGTCTGAAGGGAATTTTGTGACAGAGCCTCTGATCTTCTGCCCTCTCCTGCTGCACCAGCTGAGTGGCATGGGAAGCCAGGACTGTTTCATCACATCTCTAAGCAAACATAAATAATTGTTCCTGCAGGAGAAAGACCCAAGGCAAGACCAATGCCAGTCCAGACCCCTGGGGTGCTGGACTGCGGGACACTTGAGTCCACTGACCCTCTTGCATTAATGCACAGGAAGATCATTGCTTGCTGAAGGTGAAGAATGCTTCTAGATAAGCTTAGGTGATCCATGAGCATGGAAGATCAGAAAGGTCAGCTCCCCATGCTGCCCTGCTCCACCTCAGCCCTGTCATTTCCCTAGTGCTGACATATCTCCACCCCTTTCAAGGAGCAAGGTCAGATCACACAGCCAGCAAAAGCTGTAATGGGCTTTTATGCAGGTTAGCTCCCTAGTTTTTTGGAACTGCATCAGCTGACAGCAGCACAGGTTTGCCTAGGGACACTCCTTCAAGTCTGCCTGAAGGTACTCTTTAATCCTTACCTGCCAAACAGTTTCTAATTTACACAGTTTATGTAATTTACTGCCAGAACAAAGGATGAAGTCTAACCTTATTCAGGGATAACAAACTCCCACTGCATTAAAAAATCCTACCCAATATTACTGGGGTGTCTGAAGAAACATACTGCAGTACATAAAACACAATACTTCATTCTTCTCCATTTTGCATAATTTAGTCCTTCTTTTGTAGTATGCAAACAACAGCAACATGTAGCGGGCCTCAACCCATACCTTTTGGGTCAGGTATTTATTTTATTCTGAACTCTCTTTATTTATTTTATCCATGGCTCAAACGTAGGAAGTTGCTCACAACACAGTTACCAATGTCTTTGCTTACCTAAATAACAGACACCAGAGTTTATCCATAAGCATGCTTCAACTGCAGCAAGCAATGAGCACCTCTTCAGGCAGCAAGTTTGCTCACACTCAGTGCTTATTCAAGTTTAATTTCTCTGCTGAAAACACCAACAAATTCTCTGGCTGTGTCAGGGTACATCACCCCACTAGGAACCATACTCTGCCTCACACATCCTACCAGCAGACAGGAATCACTTACACTTCAACAACCTGAGGTCGATGTGAACCACTCACCCCGAGATAACAAAATTTAAAAATCCATGTTTATTTACTGCCAGTCTCCAGGGAAATAAATCAGTAAATAAACAAGAGAACCTCACAGCATCTCTCTGCACAGCTTGCCTTGCAGAATGCTTGTAACATATATGTGTTAGGCTTACCTAACAGAACAGGATCTATACAAAGAAAGAAAGAAGACCTCAACCTGTTTTTACCTGCACAAGGTTTATGCTAATGGGACTTCACTGACACCTGTTTAATGTGTTCAGAAGTTTTAACGACACAAAACCTGGCTCAGGACAAGCTGCTGGCAACCACATAGCCCCTGACAGACATGCAGACCCCCAGTTCTGTGCCTGTTCCCTTTACAGGTTACGTACCTCTGCTGGAAAATTAAAGGATTGCAAAACCTCTCAGGAAAGGGAGGCAAGGCCAGGCAGTGGGAATATGGGTCTGATTCCCTGGAATGCTGATGCACGTACAAATGCCTGGCTGAGTAGGCTCCTTGCATCCTGAGTACCACTAGTACTGCCGAGACTCTCAACAAGCTCAACAATGGAAAGCCCAAGGCCACCAAGAAACTATCCTCTGCAGGCAGAGGTATAGTTGCAAATCTCACTGGTTTTTCAGGCCATCCTACAGTCAAAAGTCCAAATAAATTCTGACAACAACCTCTAGCAACTGAGGAAGACACTATCACTGACATGTTAGACTGTGATGAAAAACAACAAATTCAGGAGATGAAAACTGATCATAGAAACATAAGAAATTCCTTCCCGCTGAGCCATTTGAGACAAAAGACTGTATACTTTCTTTCCATGATAGTCAAAGGGATTCGCCAGGTAAAGGTGAATATTTACAAGCAGCAGTGTAACGAATGTAAATAGCACACAAAAGTTGCAGAGGTTCTTCATACGTAGTGATCATAAATAAAACTTTGACAAAATCCCAGACATTTTCTCAATTATTTTAGCTTCTTTTTTTTTCATAAGAATGAGAAATGCATCATGCTGCTTCATCGTATCAGTGTGTGAACCAGTCTTCATTTTTCAAGGCATCTGACAAAGAAGTAAAGACTTCAAACTTCATTTCATTCCTACAGGTTTCATGAAAAGCAGTGACTAGACAAGGGGAGAGAGAGGTCTAAATTAGTGCCTCATTAAGTAAAAATGTGAGGTCAGCAGTCATGTAATTCCCTCTGGCTCACTGACTGGGCCAGTCAGCATGCATGTAGCTCAGAAACAGCCTCAGCAAAACTAGCCCACCTCCTCTCTGCTAATTAAGAGATATGGAGGAAACTTGCAGGGTGATTAGGAAAGATCCTGAGAGAAAAAGGACCACAGAGGTAAAATGTAGGTGTTGCAATAGGTGATGGGAACAAGAGATGCCAAATTATTGCAAAGGAATGGTGCTGGGGGCACCAGATACAAAGCTTCACTAGTTTCTTTGCTCTTGAAAAAGCTTGTTATTTATAGTGCTCGTGGCTGGATTCAAAGCTGTCTGAACTCAGAGGGAAGATTTCCATTGAACTATTTTTGTGGGGACAGGGCAAAATATACTTAGTTCTCATAAATGCTCCTCTGAATCTATCCAGAGTAATTCATGCTGCTTCCTTCCATCTCAGCTGTGTACATCCTTCACAAGAATAGTATACACACCTCAGGTACTGAAATACTTTTGTATTTCCACATGAAAAGCTAATTATTACACGAAAAAGACAGAGGAAGAACTAGGGTGAAAACTCGCAGAAAGCCTGCACTTCGCCTGCAAAACTGCTATCCAATTTAGATTTGGCACACTGCTTCACCCAAAAAAAGAAGGCATCTGATGTTGAGTTTTGGTGAAATGTCACTGCTATGTGAAGTTGCATTTGTAGATGAATTACTGTTTGCCGTTAATGCAAATGGTATTTTTTTTATTTCACAGAAAAGTTAATTTCTATTTTTGAGATTGCTGGTGAAATACAGGCTTTGCAGTAAGGGCTGAGGTCATCCCTTGCGACTTAAGACTTTGAAACTGCACTTGCAAAGTTACATGCGCATATTAGACACTGTAGCTCTGTGAATAGAGAGAAAACAGGTGATATACTAAATTAATTATTTCCACTCAGCCAAAGATTAGGTTTTATCAGCACATTATTAGGTAAGCACATAATTACCTCTCTGCAACCAAAAATGTTTTTATAGCACACATTTTCAGTCATGGATAAAAATAAACCTATAAAAGAACCTTATGAAAATGCTAAGAAAATTCAAAGACAATTACATTTAAACCTCATTACTGAACATAAACTAAACCAACCAGGAATACTTCTCATCACATTTATTTAATATTGCAATTTCAGGGTGACTGAAAAACTCAGAAGCCACAGAAGGGGCCCATCACTATAAAATGTAATTATTCTCTAAAGATGCTCAGCTACATCTTCCAATGAGTTCATTGTTTGCCATTTTAAACATCACTGTCTTTTTTGCCACCTAGTCAGAATCATGACAGGTATTACTCATAGCTTACTTTTAATAATAGGAAAATGTATGGCAGAGATTTCATGATTTTTCCCAAAACTTAAAAAAAAAAAAAAAAAAGCAATAGGTAAGGGACATTGGAAAAACAACTGAGTATTTTCTGTTGAAAGTTGTGGTTTTCTATCTCTCTCTTAAAAGTAGTTTCAAATAACTTGCTTTAATAGCATTGGAATCATACCAGAACTTCAGACAAATTAACAATTTGTGGAAAAGACAGTGGAAAAAGCACTTTCACAATCTGGGATAGCGCCAGCTGGCCAGACATCAAAGGAAATAGATTTACTTTTCTGAGTTAACTTCTTGCCATCTTTCTTACAGATTCTTGAGATCTAAAGATGCTGATACTCTGTGAATTTGTGTAATGAAGATTCAATTTTCTCATGCTGGATTGGGATAGAGGACTGACTAAAATGATGAAATTTTAGTGTTGTATACACCTCCTTAAAGAATATTTTTTTTATTCTTTTACTTAGCAAAGGTAGTATTTTACTATCTTCTGGGAACAAGCAATTTGTTAGCAGTGTACTGAAAGCTTGTTTTCCATAGGGTGATGTCTTATTGTCCTCAACCCCTTGCACCTTAAGGCCTCTTTCAATATCCTGACTTTCTCCCAGGATCATGAAATACCTCTTTGTACTCTCAGCATCCCAGGTTACTGACTTGCAGCTTCAGTAGGAGGCAATTCATGCCAGGACTGGTCCTGCACCAAGCATGTGCTTGGTGCGGGATGGCCTGTAGGTACCTGACTGTTATGTGGCCAGCTGGCAAGCCAAACAAAACAGAGATGCTGAATCTGTAGCTTTCTGTTCGGAATAGGGATGGACTGATATCTACCTCCAAGCAGTTCTCCAAATCCACTTAGTTTTCCAATTACTACAATTGTCTAATGATTTGATTCAAAAGACATGAAGATGGAAAGGAAAAAAAGACTAAAAAAAACAAACAAACAAAAAAGACAAACACAACTGCACAAGGATATCATCATTCTTACAAAAATATGAGGAAAAACTCCCTAGTATTTGCAAAAACTTGTAAAGGGAAAACTTCAAACTAAGCACACCAGCAGAACTAAATGCTTATGGCTGCAGAGACTAACTTGAAATAACAGCCTGGAGGAGAGGTACGTATCACCTAAATAGCAGGATTATGGTCTTAGTGATAAAGGCTGTGAGCTAGGGGAAAACTATG
Organism: Tricholaema leucomelas; assembly: GCA_013400475.1. NCBI lineage: Eukaryota > Metazoa > Chordata > Aves > Piciformes > Lybiidae > Tricholaema lacrymosa > Tricholaema leucomelas. The sequence goes on from WAAF01015161.1 coordinate 412,017, forward strand.
TGCAACTACAGACATGTCACAGACTGAACTCTTACAGTGTACAGAGAAGCCCTCTGTTGGCTACATTTAACTGGGATCTTCTGTTTTCCATGTCTCTAAACTATTATAAATATTAGTACCAGGTAAAAACTAAATTGTGGGTACACCACCAACATCCATCCTCATTGGTTTTGGTTCTCAGACTTCTGAAATTGCATGTCTAAAGCATAAACACACAGGGACTGTGCATCACCAGTGCATCCTCACAGATGTGCCTCTGGACAGTCTGGGGTTTGCAAAAAAAGTCAAGACGCAGAAATGTTGGCCAGCATGGAGCTGACCATGTGCCACCTCATAGCAGAAAAATCTCGGCATCTATCCTTGAATGGCTTCTGTGACGTGGCTTCTCTTAGGACCCGTAAGGAATCGTATTTGCACCTCACATGAAAACACTCTGCATGATTATATTCGACTTTTAATTATTTTCTAGCTCTATTACTAATATTCACTTTCAAGACAATTGTGAACAATCTTGAAATGCTTGAGTAAAATACCTTAACTCATGAGAGCGTTATACAACTCAAGGCTGAGTTCAAGCAAGCTTGAAGAAGCCTTGATTCAGGCTGGACCATTTTTTCAGAAGTAGTCTCATAAAACTGTTCCACCAGCAGTGGTGGGGGGCTTCATGTCCTCTTCTTGTTTCATCTGTATCTTTGAATGTTTAATCAGTGATTTTTCCTTAAATAACTTCTACCAACAATGTCTACAGTCTTTCTCTACAGCCTATTAATGTGGATAAGCCTCAACAGCCATTCCACATTTATGTTAAACATTAATCACAGACTTTTGCTGAGTTTTCTAAAGTAGCCTAGGAGACTGAGATACATAATTCCTGTTTATTTTACCTGTCATCAAAATCCCCCAAGGTGGCTTTGACTATGTCAGCAAAATCAGTATTTATGATTTAATATAAATATGGAATGACTATGGAGAATCATAGACAAATCTCTGCCTTCATTTGTAAGCTCCTACTATATTTTGATTTTTTAATTTGCACTCACTTGGGCCAATGACTTTTATCTAGCACACAGCAAAATGCACTGCAATGTAACGTTGCACTGCAAATATGGATGAAGCTAATAAAAAACCTGGTAGCAACAGCAAGTATTATCAGTATTAGATTCTTGCAGTTAATATACCAGCCTACATGTAAATCGTACCGTTCTGTCCTGAAGAGTCAGTCCCAAAGCACTTAGCAAATTACACTCTAAAACTGCTTCTGCCTCTGGAAGAGAAGCGCTGGAGCATCCTCTGCCTTTTGAGCAGGGTCAAAATTCAGCCCTCGGGCAGCATGTGAGTGGTGCAGCGAATTAGAGCTGCTTATCTCTGCAGGCCCAGACTAAAATTACTAGATCAGAAATGGGGGGTGGGGGAGGAGGGTTACGTGATGATCTCATTTTAGTGCACAGAAGCTTTTTGAGTAACTTGCAGAAAACAAGTGTCCTAGTTTCCCCTAACTGTCCTGTTCTGATTATCTGCCAGGTTACAAGTCACACCAATTCCTACTTGGGACTTAGATTCAGCATTTACTCTGGAGTCGAAGGGGAAAGTTAAACCCTCATTTATGTATTATTTTTCCAAGCATCACCTATCTATTCTTCTGTTAGAGGAGTAACATAGTTAAAAGACCTAACAAAAACAAACAGGTCATGCTCAACTACTGCAAAGTGCCACCTTCTCCAGAGATGATGGACAATCAGGAAGGACTTAAAGGTTACGGTACTCAAATTCTCTCAATATGGTAATACTTCATCAAATCGCAAACATATCAAGACAAGTTTAAAACCAGTCCTACACCATCTATGTCCTCTTCATTTCTATCACAAAGTCCAGGGAGAGCTTTGTCTTAGACTACAGTGAAAGCAGGACCAATGTTCTCCAAGGAGAATAAATCAGTGCGCAGTTCTTTGAATCCTTTGTAGTGTGCAATCCTACAACCATTCCTATGAGCCACTGTGGTTCTGCCTGCCTATATAGGGCACACACTGGAGATAGGGCTAAGTTTTGTTTATAGCATAGACAGTCGTCATTCAAAGTTTGGACTTCTTTCTGGTTCAATCTGGAAAAAATACCTTTGCTTGAAATCAGAAACTGATTTGCACCTCCATTTTGTAGCTTCTTATAGCAAGGAATTGACGGGTGTGCTTGTGAATCAGCACATTGGGAGGATTCAGGTTTCTTTCTGATGAAATCATAAATAATTGTTCTCCTCCACAAAAAAAGAATCAACCTACATTTCCAGATCACTTGTAAAACGGTTTTCCTAGATTCTCTTGCTCAGCTCAGTCCTAGAAAGTCTTAAGATCTCTGGCTTTAGGGAAAAAAACATATCAATAAGGGGCTTCTGTTTGTTTTGGGGGTTTTTTGTTGTTTCTTTTCCTAAGAGCTATAGTAGGAACATTTCTTCAATATAGCATTCAAAACATTTCCATCAGGAAAGCGTCCAAAGCAAAAATAAGGATTCAGGATTCCTCGTTATATGCTTCAAGGAAACACAATTTCTAATTATTCTAGCAAGTTTCAAACTCAGCCACCCTTTCGAGCAGTCACGATCTTAGCTTATTCACTAGGGAAGCCTGTACCAGCTAGCAGCATGCACTGAGTCCTGCTGCTGCAGCCTTGAACTGCTGCCTACAGCCTACACCTGCCAGGTAAGAGGGAAAGTGTAAGCTTCCCTCAGTACACCTACCAAGGCAGGGAGCATCACAGTCCCCAGCTGCTCCACACCCAGGTCAGAGCACTCGACAGTTGTTGGCCTGGTCTGAGCTCCCCATGCCCCCCGAGCCTTGCCTGCAACAGCATAATGGGCATAAATAACTGATATGAGACAGTAAACCTGAGAAGCAAATCACTCCCTTCCCCCTGACATCAGCACATTAAGATAAAATGCAAAGCCCACTTGTTTTGTTCAGCTTCTCAGCACCACGTACAGTCAAGGCTTTTTCTTTCTTTAAAAAACTCATAGCAAAAATTCAAACACAGCTGGCAACTCACCCAAAGTGGCTAGCTAAACTCATGGAAACGCAGAAGAGGAAGAAGTTTTTGATCATGATAAAGTCAGAGACCATCCCATTGTCCATTCCAGAGGAGAGGAGGAACGCAGGTGGTTGCTTTGGTAAAGGTGCAGCTACTCACTTTGCTCTTTACACTGCAATGTAAAAAAAAAAAAAAGATACATTATTACAGGGACAGACAGCAGGAGAGCTGAGTTCAGCTAACATCCAATCTTCTGCTATCTCTATTTTTCACAAACTTATCTAGGCTTATGTAAACATCAGCTGTTTATGTAAAATTTTATATCTTCAAGGACATATTTTACCTTCTGCTGACAGCAAACTGCAAAACAGGAAAAAATTCTAACTGGCCCAGTTTTCCCTTATGCTCATCCATGATATAAGTAACTAAAGAAATAGTCACCAATTTTGACCCTTTACCTATTTCCACAACTTCCACATGCCTGCAAACCTAGGGCTTTGTGCAGCCTCCGCATCCTTTCCTTCCATCGCAGTTTTTTCCCATTAAATGCCCGGTTTCCCTTTCCAAAATTCCAGTTGAAATGCCAAGAAACACCTACTGCTTCTTGGAATTCACGATGCTGATGCACGGCTTAGCAAAAAGAGGGTGGGATGGGAGGGGGTATAAAGTGACCTTCCTCGCAAAGGCACATAAACCTCACGCTAGCAGGAAGAATGACAGTAATGTAGCCGCTTCAGTGATGCCGCTTTTCGGATACCTGCCTCAGCGACCAGAACACCAGTTTCAGCATAATGCACTAAGGTTTTCCTCTGTACCCTATTAAAAAAAACCAAAAAAACAAACAAAAAACAACAACAAAACCCAAACCCACTAAACAACACAACCAAACTAAAAACAAAACACCACTAACAACAAAATAATAATAATAAAAAAAATACTCCAAATCTAAACGAAGAAAACCCCCAAGACAACCAAAACCAACAACGCCCCCAAAACACCCCTCAAAAACACACCTAGACAAGAGCTGCATGGATTTTCCACTTAAACCTTGCGGCCCCTGCTCTAACACTGCTCGGCAACTCCGCCCGCGCAGCAAGGCGTAAAGCCCGAACCAAAAGCCGCCCTCCCGGGGTTCCCTCCGCCCGACCCGCACGGGCGCGCACTGCCCCGCGGCGGGACCCGCTCTCTCCGTACTGGGCATTGCGGGGTCGCCGCTCCCTTCCGCAGACATTCAGCCTCAGCCCACCTGCACCTGCTTGGCGACCGCCACTCGCCCCTCTCCGCCGCCACTCAGCGACCCGCGTCGCCCGCTCCGCGGAGAGTGGCACCTGTCCGCCCGAGCCCGCTCCGCTGCCCCCTTCCCTTCTTCCCTTCCATTCCCGAGGGAGCCTCTGGGCTTGCCCCTACCCCGCCCGCCCGCCCGCCAAAGTTTCCCGCGGCCATGTGCGCGGCGCTGGGCGCAATGGTGGTCCCTCGGCGGGCTGTAGGCAGGGCTCCCCACCGCCCTTCTCCGGCCTGTCCGGGCTCTAGAGCCCAGCGCTTACCAGCCTCCGGCGGGGAGACGAGGGCGAAGGGGGCGGTCTTTGCCCGAAAGTTGCGGAGCGCCAGCGGGAGAGGAGCGGGAGCGGCGGCGCTGCCTCCCCGCCGCTGGCAGGCGCGGCCCCGCCGCAGCGTCGCTCCCGCACCGCCTCCGCTACGAGCCCGCGGTCGGGAGCGCGAGTATGTGCACACGCGCCCCTCGCGTACCCCGTTGAGGAACCCCTCCAGAAGAGGCCGCTCCCGGACCTGCCGGAGGCCTGGGAGGGTCCTGCGCCTCCTCAGGCTCTCGGTGCAGCCTCCCTCTCCCCAGAAGCAGGGTCTTGGGCGAGCCCAGCCCGTACCTACCCGCGCGGGGAAAGCCCCTGCCACAGCCTGGCCGAGTAGGTACTTATTACAGAGTCCTTAAACACACACATATATGTGTACACCGATACACAGACACAGATCTGTGTCTACATCCGTTTTCTGTAGCCATGCAACTAAGCCATTGCAACTCTTCAATGCTGGAGTATTGTACCAAACAATGTTAACTCCTTCCTTACATCGTCATTATCAGACAGCCACACTTTGTATTGGTATTAGAATTCCAGGAGAACCTGCAATAACTTCGACGTTTCCTTGTGACTGCATGTAGTGTCATTCCAGAAAAATGGATGCACTGCTTCACAGTCTCAGTGTAGGGAGCGTCGCACTTGCTGCATGTTCAAGCCACATCTATTTTATACTGCTTGCAGGCATGAAAGGATTGGTGCGTTCCAAACTCGCCAAAAGAGGAAATTCATGCTGTGTGGTCCCAGTTCCTGTGGATTCCTTGAGATACGTGTCACATTTTGTAACGTGTGCATCTTGCATGTGATAAATGTGATTTCAATATATACTTCTGTGACCATACGCTGAAATAATGCTCCAAATTTGGCTGTTAAATTAACAGACCTAACAAGGCAACATCTGTCTTTTAGGCAATGTTATAGATCGATGAAGCATTTGTCTTTTCCCTACTACCCATAAAAAAATATTTATGATATTAATCCCTTCACTGAAATCAGCACTGGTTCTGTAGGCATTGCTGTAGAGGACGCCTCCAAAGGTGTGGTTGGTTCATGGTTTGTATGGTTGAAATTCACCTGGCCTTTATGAATTTAAATTATCGGGCGTTTTGGCTCTATGTGGTGCTTAACGGCATTCGGGTTTCGTGGCAACAATGATCTTAAATGCAGAGTCAATGACATATGTTGTTCTCTGTTGTTCCTTAGTGACTTCAATAAATATCAACTTGTGAATGAATGTTGCCATCAGAACAGCTTTCCTGGTGCTTAAAAATATCTGAGTAAAGTAGTATGAAGCACCAATAGTTTCTCATGATAATGTTCTTGCCTAGGAGGGTTTAAATCAGATTTTTTACAGCAGTTTGATATCTAGTATGAACTATTTATATCTCTGCATAGGTGATGTTGCAAAATTACGCAGTTTTCACATAATCTTACAAAATAAATCAGTAGAAATTGTGGCCTGGGTTTCCTGAGATGGAGGCGAGCACTCCGGCTGATCACTCCAGCAACCCGGGTGAGCAGGAACCGAGTCTGGCTTCCTCTGACTCGCTACACCTTCTCAGCGAAGCCACATGCCGCAGCTCCACTTCACAGAACAGAAGCATCTAGGAGCCGGAGAAGTGAAATGGCAAGAAAACCTCAAAGAAAAGCTTAAATTTTAAAAAAAGAAAAATCAATGTGCAAGGCGCCTTGCTCGGCCAAACGGTAGTGGAGAAGGCGACCCTTCGTCCACTCTGCGTCGAGCCCCACCGGCTGCTTTCTGGGTGGGCGAACCCCAGCGCGGGGCTGACGTTCTCCCCGCCGCCGCCAGGGGGCGGCCCAGCTCTACGCAAGGCTAGGCGGCCGGCGGCGAGCGGCAGCGCTCTGCGGGGCTCGGGAAGAGCGCCTGCGGTGGCGGCGGGAGCTAGAGGCCGCGGCGGGGGGGGCGGGGGCGTCAAGCCTGCGCGGGAGTCCGCCCGGAATATCGCTGGGTAAAGCCGCTGCGGAGCCAGCGGTGGCTGTGCCGCGCCGTCAGTGGAACGGCAACGAAGCGACCGGAAGGAGAAAGTGCCTCAGGCACGGTTGGTGGTAGCCGCAAGGACGTGCGTCTGGTGGCTCCTCAGAGCGTCGCCGAGCAGTTCTTTATTACATAGCCTCGTCCATACGATAGCGGCGTAGCACGGATCTGGTTCTGCCTGTCAGCTGGTTATAGCTGATGATGCAATGTTTCCGAAACCTGTTGTTTGTGATGCAGGGTATGAACTCCTTGGCAAAGGTGCTTTCTTGAGAGCTTCTCAGACATTAATTGAGCAGGTTTTCGGTTTGGGTCCCTGCAGGAGAGTGTCTTTGACCTGTGACAGCAAAGTTATTACAAGCAATAGAGAGATGTTCGCTTTGAAGGCAACAGGATTGTACATGTCCCCTCCTGTGCTTTTTTCCAGGCACTCCCTTGTAATTCACATCCCATTGTGCTCTCAGCCTCCTTGCTCACTTTTAGTGAAAGTGTTGAATTTAGTATGTGAGACAATTATGTTTTATTGTAGTCAAGGAAATGTTTTGGTTGTTGTTTTGATTGTTTGGTTGGTTTCTATGCTGGTGTTTAGCAAAAGGCATCCCAGTATGTAAGGGCATCCCAGTATGTAAGAAGCTATTTCATATCTGAGAGAAGTTTTGCGTGTCTCCTCTCTGACATTCCTCCTCCCTGTGTCATTAAGTAATGTTGCTTGTTTGAAAAGATAAATGCATTTGAGTTAGATCATCCTCTCTACAAGGGACCAAAATGATAGTACAGGCAAACCGTCCTGTGATATTTTACCATGGTGTTCACAGGATCATAGGATCATAATGATGTTAGGGGTTGGAAGGGACCCAAAGAGATCATCGAGTCAACTGCCCTGACAGAGCAGGACAATATAATCTAACGCAGATCAAAGACAATATAATCTAACACACATCCAGACAGGCCTTGAAAGTCTCCAGAGAAGGAGACTCCACAACCTCCCTGGGGAGCCTGTTCCAGTGCTTTGTGACCCTTACAGTAAAGAAGTTCCCCCTTGTGTTGAGGCGGAACTTCTATTGCTGCAACTTACACCCATTGCTCCTTGTCCTATCACAGGGACCAAGTGAAAAAAGCCTGCCCCCCTCTCCTGGCCAGCCTTCAGATACTTATAAACATTTATCAAATCCCCTCTAAGTCTTCTTTTCTCCAGACTAGACAGCCCCAGGTCCCTCCTCATAAGCCATGCCCTCCTGTCCCCTAATCATCCTTGTAGCCCTCTGCTGGACCCTCTCCAGCAGATCCCTGTCCCATTTAAACTGGGAAGCCCAAAACTGAACACAATATTCAAGATGAGGTCTCACCAGGGCAGAGTAGAGGGGGAGTAGAACCTCCCTTGATCTACTGGA
>WAAF01015161.1:420061-434807 GCA_013400475.1 Tricholaema leucomelas
ATGTCATGGGAGACAGTGTCAAAGGCCTTGCTAAGGTCAAGGTAGACTACATCCACTGGTTTCCCTGAATCTACCCATTCAGTTATGGCATCATAGAATGCTATCAGGTTAGTCAAGCATGACTTCCCCTTGCTAAATCCATGCTGACTACTCCTGATAACCTTCTTCTCTTCCAAGTGCCTTGAGATGCCCTCCAGCAGGAGCTGCTCCATCATTTTTCCAGGGATGGAGGTGAGGCTGCCTGGTCTATAGTTTCCTGGAACCTCTTTCTTGCCCTTTTTGAAGACTGAAGTGATATTGGCTCTCCTCCAGTCCTCAGGCACCTCTCCTGTCTGCCACGACTTGGCAAAGATGATGGATAGCGGTAGAGCAATAACATCAGCCAGTTCTCTCAGCACCCTTGGGTGCATCTCATCAGGGCCATGGACTTGTTAATGTTTAATTTGTGTAACTGATCCCTAATCCAGTCTGCACTGACCAGTGGGGAGCGTTCCCTCCTCCAGGCTTCCTCTCCTTCATCCAGGGTCTGGAGTACATAGGAGACTTGAGCCTCAGGTGTAAAGACTGAAGCAAAGAAGGAATTCAGCAACTCCGCCTTCTCTGCATCCTCAGTTATCAAGGCTGCCTCCCCGTTCAGTAGTGCCCTCACACCTTTCTTATTCTTCCTTTTTCTACTGATGTATTTGAAGAAGCCCTTCTTGTTCTGTTTTACTTCCTTTGACAACTTCAGTTCCAAGAGGGCTTTGGCCTTCCTTGTTGCTTTTCTTGAGTACTTAGGTGGGAGTTCACCAGCAAATACAGACCAAGTCCTGACACTGTAACACAGCCTGTTTTTCTTCAGGAGCCCAAGGCATCTCTGTCATTGTCCAAACCATTTCTTCTCCCAGGAAAGCTACAGACAGCTTATAAAGCTGCATGCAGGTGTGACATGCTGCAGGTATTTACCCAAGCAATAGGCTCTTCAGAGGCATTCTCTTCTACCAAAACATTTTATTTCTGACATCTTGGTGGAGAGGATCACTTGTTTTCTTGAAGTCTTCTCTTTGGCCTTCTAGCTAAGACTGTGTGAAAGGTAATGTTTAATACAGCAATTTTGGTGATACAGACCTTTTTCCAATAGAGAGCAGTCTGAATTCATCAGTCATTGCACAAATCCTTAGTGAAAGGCTGACACCATGTAGCTATGTTGACCAGACTCAACACAGAGACTGGATCCAAACAAAAGGCAAAAGTCTTGTTTCCACTCCCTTTTCTCTCAGTATTTGCAGACATCACAGTCAAGAGGCTTCTACTCATCCCTGAAGGGACACACCTGCAGTTCTGCATCCAGCCTTGGGCTCCCCAGTATGATTGAGGCAAGGACATATTGGAAAGTCCAGCAAAGGACCAAAAAGATTAATAAAGGACTGGACCACCTCTCCTACGAGGAGAAGCTGAGAGAGTTGAGACTGTTCAGCCTGAAGAACAGAGGGCTCTAACAAGGGAATGAACAGAGCCAGGCTGTGCTCAGTGAAACCCACTGACAGGATAAGTTGTAGTTGGCACAAATTAAAAACCATGATATTCCATCTGAATACAAGAAACCGCAGTTTTACTCTGAGGGCCGTAAAACAGGAACAGGTTAGCCAGAGAGGTTGGTGAAGTTTCCATCTGTGTGGATGCTTGAAATCTGAAGGGGAGCAATTCTGGGAAACCTACTGTATCTGACCCTGCTTGAGCAGGATGGATTGGCTTGTCTCCAGCAATGCCCTCCAGTGTCAGTCATCCTGTGATCCTGTAAACAATGAAAATAATGTAAACCTGTGCACCTTCCTGTTACTACAAACAACCCTGCTGATGTGAAAGGTATCGGAGTCTGACAGATTTTGAAGCATTTGGTTTGCTTCCAAATGATAAGGGGAGATACTAACAGCTGGGGGAGAGAAGCGAGTGATTGCTCTCCCTCTTCCAGCAAACTTCCCAGTGAGCTGTGAAAAGTAACATCTCTAGCAAGCAAAACTCATGTTTCTGCATGCTATTTGTTGCAGTTCCCACATCTGCATGTTCAAAGGTCTAAATACTTCATCCAAAGCCAATCTTCAACAGGTTGTTTTCTACACACATTTAGTTTAGAAATTACCAAAAGACTACATTCTCTGATGTTTTGTCTTGTCTGTTACAAGCAACTTACACTTCAGTCCGTTTCCATACATAATAGCTGAGTTGAGGCTATGTCTGAACACTATTGTCATAAATTTGTAGTGTGCCTTAAGCTTCAATGTTTCTGAAAACTACTCTAAGCACCTTTAAGAGGTCCCCAGTCTGAGATGAGAGCCCGTTTCTCAAAGTGCTTTAGCAGGGAATGTACTAATTTTCAGACCTGTATTAGACACATTGTCCCATTAGACCAGGGAAATGCTATCTAGAGATACCTGTACCACACCCCTGAAAGAGTGGAGAACATATCCATCATCTTTCCCTCTATTGTAAAATTTTAAATCCTTGGATTAGAACATTAAAACAAACACTATCATTTAGAATAACATCATTGTCCATGTAAAGACATGTAAAGTGGCTCCATCTTTTTCCCCCAGCTCATCTTGTTGTCCAACTTCTTGAAGTTCTGTTCTCTCACTTAGAGATTCTGTATTTCCTATAGGTTAACTTAGCTGGTACAGTTACAGTTTAAATTCTGCCTGTGTGGCTGAAGTAAGTGCAACTGTTGAGAGCCCTGAGCTAGTTGAGGAGTCGCACAAGGTAAGGGGTCAGTGGCGGGGTTCAGGCCTGGTACTGCCCCTGCAAGGAAGTCTTGTCCACAGGCAGGTTTTTGGTATATTTTTCATATCAATACAGCTTGCCAGTGAAATAAGCCTTTTTTGCTCTGTTCTGCAAAGAGAACTTCCTTTACACCAGTGGACAGAAATGCAAAGTCAGAGAATGGACTCAGACCTGCTCACAGATGTTTTTCCTGTGGAAGAAATGAGCTTTTATTCATATTCATGACAGTTCCAGATGGGCAGGAAAGCAGTGAAGAGGGTACACAGGAGCCAAAGCAGAAAGCCCAAGCTCTAGCAAGAGACTCTCCCCAACAAACTTCCTCTTTTATCCTGAGTGTGATGCTCATCATAGGAGTTACACCTGTAGCCATCTCAAGTTGGCTGTCCTGGCTGACTCAGTAATGCTAATGTGCTGCAGCCCAGGACTGGCCCGTGATTCTGGCCCAGCAAAACCAGGACATGGCAATATGATTATGGACTAGCAAGACTGGCATTGCAAAGTAGGAGATTTGAAAGAGCGATGTCACCAAAGATGTCATAGATTTGATGCCCTATGCCAAATTAACAAACTGATTTAATATGACTATATGAACATAGTGGACACAGGTGTCAAATTTACATTTTGCCTACCTCTGACCAATTTCAGGTTCTCTGCTTTGCAGCCATAGACGTTGTACTAATAGTATGGGAATGACAGTAAAGCTAGATGTACTTAAGCTTCTTAGCAGACCTAGTGAGAAACAGGTGTATTCAAAAGCCAGCATTAGCAAACAGAAGCGTATTTTGTCTTTGCAGTCTGTGTGCTTACTCAGTGGTGGCAGTCATGGTATCCTGACATTCCCAGGAGATTGCCTGCCATTTCTTCAGAATGTAACTATTAAATATGGAATGTATGAACCATACTATTGCACAGAAATAAATAATAATATAAAAGATGAATAAGTGTTCTCTAAACATGCAAGGTACTTTTAACTATGTGTTCAAGTAGTTATGTTAAGTACTAGCGATACATGCTTACATCTGAAATGGTGCAGTTTTCTGTGTAAATTTAGGGTTGGGGTTTTTTTTTATCCACCTGAAGATGAGCCAGCAGTGTGCCCAGGTGGCCAAGAGAGCCAATGGTATCCTGGCCTGCATCAGGAATGGTGTGGGCAGCAGGAGCAGGGAGGTCATTATGCCCCTGTACTCTGCACTGGTTGGACTGCACCTTGAGTACTGTGTCCAGTTCTGGGCCCCCCAGTTTAAGAGGGACATTGAGATGCTTGAACGTGTCCAGAGCAGGGCAGCAAGGCTGGTGGGAGGCCTCGAGCACAGGCCCTGCAGGGAGAGGCTGAGGGAGCTGGGATTGTTTGGCCTGGAGAGGAGGAGGCTCAGGGGGGACCTTATTGCTGTCTACAACTACCTGAGGGGTGGTTGTAGCCAGGAGAAGGTTGCTGTCTTCTCTCAGGCGGCCAGCGCCAGAGCAGGAGGACACAGCCTCAAGCTATGCCAGGGGAAATTTAGGCTTGAGGTGAGAAGAAAGTTCTTCACTGAGAGAGTCATTGGCTACTGGAATGGGCTGCCCAGGGAGGTGGTGGAGTCGCTGTCCCTGGAGCTGTTCAAGGCAGGATTGGACGTGGCACTTGGTGCCATGGTCTAGCCGTGAGCTCTGTGGTAACGGGTTGGACTTGATGATCTGTGAGGTCTCTTCCAACCTTGGTAATACTGTGATACTGTTTTATTGCACACAGGTGAGCACCAACTCAGAAGACCTCTAAACTGGAACTTTATGATCATATCATATATAAAATACCTTTAGTTAGTTTGTTCAAGATGGCTATATTTACTGGTTAGAATTTTAGCTAGTAATTACATCTATATTTGAAAAATAATGGCTCATTGGGATAACATTGCATACAGTCTTTATGGCCTTAGTACTGCTAACTTAGTACTTAGTCTGCTAATTCAGATGCATCTTTTCCATGTGTATGCACGACAGTGCACAGTACACTCCTTGTGAAGGCAGGACACACCTTCAGCAATGCAGCTGAGTAAAAAAAAACCCGAACGATTTACTTTGTACTCTGAAGCTTCTAAATAAGAAAGTACTTTATGGAGAATAACCACAATGATTCAGTATCACACATGTGATTCACAAAAATTAGTCAGGCTCAAAAGGTCCTACATCAATATTCAAAGGTTTATGCGTCTGCTACTGTACATGTAAGTCCTCAGGAAGGACAAAACAAATTTTAGAAGAAACAACACTGAAATTCTTTGAACTAAGATGGAAAGATTAATGTTGAAAAATTCTTCATTATGTACATATTCAGCTAATGCATGGAAGGTGAGCGTACTCATGGAGAATATAGGACTATAAAAACCTAACATACTTAGTGATGTTAAGAACAGAATATTTGAAGTTCAGAAATCAGTTAAATATAAACAAGAGATACCAAAACCTATTTGATACTAAATCTCTGAATTTTATTGTACATACATACGTGTGCATATATCTATCTCTCATGTTTAGATTATAAGCCATAAATATTTATGCCTATTGATACAGGTATGTACATATCAGGTTTACCCGTCAATTAGGTTTTGCTTATGTAAATGCCAAATAAGATTGGATTGTCATGTTTTAAGTTGTTGTGATGAAGTTAGGGGTGTTTTGGCTGCTATAGTTTCCATATTTAATGCATCTTTCTGTGTTGTTTACATGTGCAGTGGGCATACTGACACAACTCGTTATTTCTGTTTCTGATCAACACAGGTAACTCAAAAGATGCCAACAAATATTACATTCCACTTTTATAAACTGTTACAAGTGCTTTCAAGTAACCTTGTAATGATTCATTCCAATAATTAGCTACTGCTATGAATAAAATACATTAATGCATTACCATTTGGAAAGCTGTAGACACAACTTACATTTATTTTAGGATTTGGAATATACTGATTTTCAGACCAAATTTATTGGCAAGGTTTAGGTGTGAATAAATGTTCTTAGCAGTTCCAAATTCCATTAAATATTATTTCTGTGCTATAATTAATAAAATGACAAGGAAATTAATTTTAAACTTGTGCAGTCTAGAATTACTATGTACATAAATTGGAGAGGGCTGCTAAAACCCCCCGACCAACCAACCAACCAAAAAACACCTGAAAGTGCCTTGTTTTGGAAAATGTATTGATGGAGATTTCACAGCTACCTATAGATAATACTAAAGGATGTTAAGTACTGATGACTGAACTATAGCTAGCATTATAGTATACCACATCCATGCAGGTGATGCCAGCGCTACAGCTTTGTGTGAAAATATTTTGTCAGTCCCAGTACAGTAGAATTCAGTAAAATAATGGCATATATTATGTATATCAGTCAATAATCCAGATCTTCATGTAGTATAAATTGGCTGAGTGAAGGGCAGCAGAACTACATCCACACATCAGATGAGATTGTGCCTCAAGTGTGACCCAGTAATTATGATTCAGTCAGCGAAAGTTTGTTTGAATCTGAAGAATGAGATTTGGCACAAATATTAAGTAGGGATTTTTTTTTTCATTTTGGTAAATAATTTATTCACTGAAAAATGCAGGTGGCTTTCTCACAGAACAGCTGTAGAGCAGGCTAAAATGTGCCAATTTGTATAAGTCAGTGGGGAAAAAAAGTAAAGTGAAACACTAGACATACTGAGCATGTTGGTTATACTGTTTCTTTAAAAGTCAGTAGAATGGAAGAACAGGATACAGTTGCAGAAAGACTTAAGAACATCTATGGGAAATCATCATAAACCCCTTCTCTTAGATTGTGAAGAACCCAGATTAACTCTTTGCTATGTGCTGTCATCTTTTTTTGAACATAAGAAACTGTGTATGGATTTTTCTTGATAATTTCTCATAAACTGTTCCACATTTACAGAAGTGATTGAGTGTTCAGTGGGTCAGATATCAGCAGAAATCAATACCTGTGTGTCAGCCCTTGCCAAGGAAAGCTTTGCGTGGACAGAGGGAAAGCACCTTAACTCCAAGCTGCTTATTTAGGATGTAGCAGAAGATTCAAGTTCAGTCTCAGGTGCAGTGTTTTCCCTGACTACTTGGGGCTGTAGTTTTTGAAGACTTATGAACTGGAGAGACAGAGCAGCAGACTCTGTCCACATCCTCAGACTGCACACTTCAGTGCGTCTGGTGGTTCTTTAAAGTCTATGACAGCTCCATTGGCTGCACATTTTGGAGGAACAGGGCTGCTTGAATAAGTAAAATAAGCTATATTTATCACCATGCCTTTCACCTTCACATACTGGAAACTGGTGGATTAGTTTCAAATTTGGAGCTGTATACTTCAATGTCTCACAGACTGACTGTAAGTTGTATAGAAAGAACTTCACCTGATAGTCTAAACACATCATTTGTGGACGCAGAGTTAACACCCATGTTGGTTTCAGCATCCAAATAGTGGGAATGGACAGGGAACACAGCATCTCAGCTGCACAGAAGAGGGTGAAAAGAATAGCTTCAAAGAGAAAAAAAGTGACCTAAATAAAGTATGACTACTGGAATGGTTGCAGTTGATCTACTTGTGTTTTCCCAGATTACTAAAAAGAATAAAACAAGAGACATCAAATGTTAATCATTTGTGTGGAGATGCACTTTTTGTGTGGAGAATGCTGAGACAGAATGGGTGGGTATGTTCAAGACAGCAGGAGGAAATGAGTTTGAGGCGAATAAGCTAAGAGAAGAGACCTTAAGCCTTATCCACTTTAAACATGTTTCATCATGAAGTGCCATTTTGTTAAAATCAGATTATGGTGCTTTTATCACAGCTTTTTGAGTTCTAGCATTCACACTACAGAGAAGTAAATTACTCACAGTGGAACCACCCAGTAGATAAGACATTCACTCAGGTGTGGGTGAAGCAGGTTCAAAGCCCTTTTATAAAAAACAGGCTCAAGTATTAATCATTTAATGTGAAGATGAACCACATATTCTGGCATCTGTCTATTAACTGTGTGTCTCATTTTATGGATGACCAACTTGAGCTGCCCAAGGCTCATAGAGCACTTGCAGTTGTAGACAAAGTCAATGAGAGCTGTGGTTTCTCAGCACCTCTGACTGCAAGGCAGTGCAGTCTCCAGTAATGTGCACAGGGTTGTAAGCCATGAATTTTAATCCTTGCTCTGCCACTAATTCACTGTGTAGCTCCAGGCAAGTCCCTATCTCTTCAGCTGTAAAATGGGAATAATAACGGTTTCCTATCTTTCGGCAGTGATAAATTCATCTGTGTTCTTGAGGCATGCAAATACTACAGTGATGAGTGGCCCAGAAAAGACCATGGAAAAATGAATAATTCTGTATTTACTGCAGGCTTTGGGTGTGCAGTAAATAAGACACTGCTAACTGGCTGGTGAAGATTACTTTTCTAAGTAGCTGCTTATTCAGTAGGTACTGTGTAATCAGTACCTACTTATCCTGTGCAATGAATGATAAAGGATTCTTTGGGGGAAAAAAGAGGCAAAGATAGATTTCAAAGAAAGTCTTCACTGATTTACAGGAAAGTACACTTAGGATTTCATCATCCATTTAGGTTTCAGTGTTCTCCAATTTTAAAGCATTTGACTATGGTAACCATCATAACGTTTTTCTAAGGCGGTTGTCTTCTGTGTAAGCACATGAAAGGCCTTTAACCTGGCCCATAAGAACTCAAAAAATAACATTTTGAATGTGCAAGTGTATCTGTTCTTCATGTGCAATTCTCCCTGTCTGAAAATTAGGAAAACCGAAAAACAAATCCACGTTCTTTACTTTATTTTTCATGTGTGTGCCTGTTCCATCACTGTTGTATTCCTACTCTTGGATTGCACTTCCCAGGGTTCTCAGATTAGTTGTAGGGTAGGTGTCCTCTTCAGTTTGTTACAGTGTCTTTGTATACAGACAAAATGCCCTCAAAGAGTTCCTTTTTTTTTAACAAATAGATTTTTGTTATTGAAAATAGCAAGGAAAACAACTTAAGACCACTGTACATGGTGGTATGCTACGACTTCAATTTAAAATTGGTTAAATTAGTCTTAGTGTGTTTATCCTGCAGTTTAACCTTTTATTAGAAGCTATCACCCCTGTTAAAATCATGTGAAATCCACCAAAAAAACCAGCTGCCAAATACGCCTTTATAATGACGTTGTTCAGAAACCTCTATTGTCATTCTCTATTTTGTATTTGTGTATGCAGTGTGCCAGTGCAGCAGTCCCCTGGCAGTGCTCGCTTAGATAGAGTTCGAGTCATGCTTACTTTTCTTTACGTAAGGATATCTAAGCTCTGCCAAGACAGAGTATGCACAGATTTGTTGGTCTAATCTCCACCCGATTTGGTGATGCTACATTTAAAGCTAAGGCGTATATAGTTAGAGTCATGATATGTGAAGTAATTGTGACATAAAAGGGAATCTTACACTGTGTAACGCTTACAGCCTTTCAATGTGTCTAATAAATGAACATGTTTATTGTAGTCTAACTATGCATTTTTAGGCATTTACTTGATATTATTATCTATGATCTCTGAGGTCTATTTGAGATAAGAATATACTGTGTAAAACAAAGCAGTATACTTGTTAAGGAGGGGATTAGGTTTAAACCTGGGTTTGGGGTGAAATGCAACGAGGCCGATATAAAGGTTATTAAATAATTAATTTATTTATACACAGAAACTTCCCCAAACTTATTTCCCCACAAATTCTATGCTGTAGAACTATTTTTGCAGAATGTCTATATACAATCAAATTAAATGATTTAGGAAAAATCTTTAGAAGCGTTTATAACTAGACAGACTTGCAGCACAAACTGCCACTGAAAGGTCAGGCATAAACTTTTGGCAACTTGAGTAAAGAGAGTTAGGGTACTCACTGGTCAAAGTGGCAATATTCAATACCTGAAGGGTGGTTGTAGCCAGGAGGAGGTTGCTCTCTTCTCTCAGGCAGCCGGCACCAGGAAAGAGGACACAGCCTCAAGCTACGCCAGGGGAAATTTAGGCTTGAGGTGAGGAGAAAGTTCGTCACTGAGAGAGTCATTGGCTACTGGAATGGGCTGCCCAGGGAGGTGGTGGAGTCGCCGTCCCTGGGGCTGTTCAAGGCAGGATTGGACGTGGCACTTGGTGCCATGGTCTAGCCTTGAGCTCTGTGGTAATGGGTTGGACTTGATGATCTATGAGGTCTGTTCTGACCTTGGTGATACTGTGATACTGTGATACTGTGATTTGTGCTCCAGAAGCATAAGCAGGAAAATATATCTAGTGAAAGCCAGGTGGTGGATTTCTTTCACGTGGTGATGTTGCTATGGGGCTTTGCTGCTTGTTCCATCCCAAATTGAGCACGTCGTCTGAGAAGGCCCACGGACACAAGACAAGCCTTCCGTGGCTCTCAGGAAGCCATCGGGTGATCAGCCACCTGGGCAAAGCAGAGTCTAGCTTTGCCTTCCGTGGCTCTCAGGAAGCCATCGGGTGATCAGCCACCTGCGCAAAGCAGAGTCTAGCTTTGCAGGCTGGAGCAGTCCGATTGAGTGCTGTGTAGAGCGAGGAGTCGGTCCTCGGGCTGGCACGGCGGGCTGGAGCGCTGGGCCGGCAAGTCCCAGTGTCGAAACCCGTTGCTAGGTCGTTGCTGGGTCGTTACCTGTATTCAGGCTCTCTGCCAGTCGTGGGAAAGTCCCTACTGTCGTGGCACACGGAGGCATGTAAGGCAAACAGGTAGCGAATAAAACAAAAGCAGCGGCAGGCAGAGAACAAGCAGGGAGAGGTGAGCGGTTAGCATCTTGTTTACCTGAATTGTCCTATTAGATGCGGGCCTAGATTAATATTCCTTTGGCCACGATATCATCCAATCCGCTTTTGGCAGTCGGCCAAAACATACCAAATTAGGAAGGGTCCATAGGTCTGGCTCCCCCAGAGATGTGAAGAGCACGGGCCTTGAGCCCGGCAGACCATAAGCTAGGCGCCTGGGCTTATGCAACCACCTTACACAACCTGGGCCCTGGCAGGCCAGACTTTATGGCGCCAGGTCCTTTGTGCCCCT
This sequence comes from Tricholaema leucomelas, assembly GCA_013400475.1. NCBI lineage: Eukaryota > Metazoa > Chordata > Aves > Piciformes > Lybiidae > Tricholaema lacrymosa > Tricholaema leucomelas. The sequence goes on from WAAF01015161.1 coordinate 430,856, forward strand.
TTATGTCCGTTTATGTGTTTACCTCTGGTAGGGCAGTTAGGTAAACATGTCCAGGCAAGTCAGAACATGTATAAGCCTATTTTGGGCCTATGGGCCCTCCACGACAATACTATCTCAATATTTTTACATCGTATCTTAAAAGCACTTCTTCTTGCTACTTACATGGTTGAATAATACAAGCAGTCATAGAATGGCAGGGGTTAGAAGGGACCTCCAGAGATCATAGAGCTCAGTCCTTCTGCCAAAACAGGATCTGCCAAGACAGGAATGTGGGTTTTGAAAGTCTCTAGAGAAGAGTCTCCACAGCATCTCTGGGCAGCCTGGTCCAGTGCTCTGTCACCCTTGCAGCAAAGAAGTTTTTCCTCATGTTGAGGTGGAACTTGCTGTGTTCCAATTTGTGTCCATTGTCCCTTGTAATATCACAGGGCACCACTGAAAAGACACCTGCCCCTTCTTCTTCACACCCACCATCAGGTATTTGTAAACATTAATAAAATCCCCTCTCAGTCTTTTCTTATACAGAACCTTCATAAGTAAATATTTTGGAGCAAATTATGTCAATGAATCTCTCTTTATGTGTCCTGGTCTTGACAGACTGCACACATGATTCATTCTGGGTATGTGAATTCATTGCAGCTGAACACATATGCAAAGATGTTGCAGTGATTAACTCAGTGGGAAAACTTCTGCAACACTCTGTCCTTCAAGTTACTATTTTTCACTTTACAACTGGTGCTACCAGCTATGAGCAGGATGCAAGCAATAGGCACAGAATTTTTGTCAGATATGGGTGTTACCTGTAGTCACTTATGAATTAAACATCTGCTGTCTCACATCAAAAAACATTTTTAAACTAGTTTACATATTAAAAGGGTGACTCTAAAAGCTATTTCAGTTCGTACATCGTTTGCTTCCTGTGAACATGGCAGCCTTACTGCTCAGTAAACGTTTTCCTGAAGCATGTCACCCTTTGCATTGTTGTTTGACAGAATGCAGTGGCCTAAATTTCATTTACCATCTAATTATAAGTGTCTCCTATTGGCTAGGTCTGTACCTTCAGAAGCACCTGAATAATAAAAAACAGCAAAATGAGTAGAATGTGAGTTATCCAAATGGGAGTTTTCATGTAGTCTCCTCCATGAAAGGGAAGTCAGTTGAAAATGTCCTTTAGCTTTAACTGCTGATGAACTCACTGGAAAAAGTCTCCTACCGTGATCTCCTGTGACCACTGTGGCCACTGAAATAATGCTTCTATTGAGAGATAGGAGATGAACAGAATCGTAGCAAGCAGAATTTCAGCAGGGACCGTGCTAAATTCAGTGCTAGAATATATTGAAATGACTGTGACATGTCCGTACTTGGAATTAAACAGAAAACTATTGTCTTCCTGGAATAGCACCCTGATGCTGGTAATCAAAACCAATTTGAAACACTGATGTCTGTTTCTTGGTGTAAGAAAAAGAGATTAAGGGGAAGGAGAGATCACTGTCATCTTTCATATCACAGAATGTACTTTGAAAAGGTCACAGTGAGACCAGGGGAAAACCTGAACAGAAGAATGTATCATCTATCACCGCTCCAGGACCAGCTGTAATGTAAAGCTGGAAGCCAGGATTGAAAGCAAAGTTATAATAAGAATGATGCCTAAACTCAACAAAATCTGTGTTAGCAAGCACCAGCACTGCAGCTGTAGCTTATTTAACTCAGCTGTGACTGCACAAAGATTTATGTCATTTAGCATAGAAAGGAGCTGGTGCTCTTAATTTTGCTGTGTAAGTGTTTTTGTTGGGACCCACTGAGAAAATTTGGAAGGCTAGGCTCAGGTGACAGCATGGAAACCTGAGCAATGCTCCTCATTATATAAAGGGCCTGAAACATTCAGGAGATTTCCTACCTTTTTTAGAATAATAACAGACATGATTGCTACTACATGGCTCTTAGGCCTTCAGATTCCTGTGTAAATAATGAATGCCTTCCCTGTAATTCTCTCTGTTGCATGCAGACACTCTATGGAACTGGTAACTTTACTAATGTGGGTAATTTCATTCCAGTCTTTTTTATTATTTTCCTCACAATTTTGCCTTGTATCTATTTCCCCGGTGGCTAAAAGAGTAACGATTAACCTCCCATTAGGGAGGAACAAGAAGATGGCTTCATCATTACTTGTTTATTATTGTTTTCCTTATCTGGAAATTGAATTATCTACTCCCTGTTTAAGACCCTTCTAATGAAAATGTCAGTTACCATGAACTAAACGTTCTTTAATGGTAGCAGTACATATCTACCTAGTAGAGTAGAATAGGAGAAGAGAAAAAGCCAACTCAGATGTAGAGCTGTGCACTGTCCTGCACAAGGAAGTATATAAGCACCCTATAGAAACAAACTACTTAATCCTCAGTGCGCTCTGCACTGTGGTCAAGTCTTTCTCAGTGGTATGCCCAAGGGGTAAGTTCAGGAAGCAGGCTCATGTAAAGCCCATGAGGTTCAGCAAAGCCACATGCAAGGTCCTGTACCTGGGTTGGCACAATCCCCAATGTCAACACCAGCTGGGTGATGAAGGTGTTGAGAGCAGTGCTTCCAAGAAAGACTTGGGGATGCTGGTTAATGAAAAGCTGGACATGAGTTGGCAATGTGGACCTGCAGCCCAGAAGGCAAACCATATCCTGGGCTGCATTGAAAGCAGCGTGACCAGCGCAGATTGAGTGAGGTCATTCTTCCCCTCTGCTCTGTTGAGACCTCACCAGGAGTACTGCATCCAGCTCTGGAGTCCTCAGCAAAAGAAATACATAGATCAATTGGAGCAGATCCAGAGGAGGGCCACAAAAATGAATGGAGGGATGGAACACCTCTGCTATAAGGAAAGGCTGAGAGAACTGGGGTTCAATCTCCAGAAGAGAAGGTTCCAGGGAGATCTTATTGCTGCCTTTCAATACTTAAGGGGGGACAATGAGAAAAATGAGGACAAACTTTTTAGTGGGGCCTGTTGTAACAGGACTGAGGGGTAATGGTTTTAAAATCAAAGGCAGATTTAGACTAGATATAAGGAAGATGTTTTTTACAGTGATGGCAGTAAAACATTGGCACAGGTTGCCCAGAGAGGTGGTAGGTGCCCCATCCTTGAAAACATTCATGGTTAAGTTAGGAGAGACTCTGAGCAATTTGATCCAGTTGAAGGTGTTCCTGCTTAATGCACAGAGGGCTGGACTAAACAAATCTTTAAAGGTCCCTTCCAACCCACACTATTCTATGATTCTATAGAAGGGATATATGAATAAGGATAGCTGTGTGGTTTGATAGGGCACAACAATTAAACTGTCTGTCCTAGATGATAAATACTTTTCTTGCCTAATGACAGCACCAAGGAAAAGTTGCTCCATTACCTTTACAGGGATAGAGGTGAGGCTGACTGGTCAATAGTTACCTGGGTTCTTCTTACCCTTTTTGAAGACTGGAGTGACATTTGCCCCCCTCCAGTCCCCAAGCACCTCTTCTGTCTGCTATGACTTACCAAAGATGGTGGAGAGTGGTATGGTAATGATCTTTGCCACCTCCCTCAGCACCTGTGGGTGCATGCCATCAGGACCCATGGATTTCTGGATGTCCAAATTACTTAACTGTTCCCTAACCCAGTCTTCATCAACCCAGCCCTCATCAACTAAGGAAAACTCCTCTTGTGTTAAGTCTTCCTCTGGGACCTTGGGGTCAGGGACTCCTGAGGGCAGTCTCCATTAGTATAGATAGAGACAAAGACAGCGTTCAATAGCTTTATCTTCTTTGTACCTGTAATGGTTTGGGTGTCCCCTGCCCCCCCACACTTTAGAAATCACCCAGACTAGACTCAGCCGGCTCTGGAAATTTGAATGAAGCTTATATTTACAGCTGGCACAATTTACAAGCAGATATTTACAGTATATACAGATATATACAGAAATATACAAGGTAAAAGTAATAC
>WAAF01015161.1:434839-491516 GCA_013400475.1 Tricholaema leucomelas
AACATCCCAGCTAGGCTCAAACTAGCACAGTACCCTCTGTCACCAGGGCACCCACCTCATTCAGCAGTGAGCCTACATTGCCTCTAGTGTTAGTTTTTCCTGCAATGTATTTGAAAACCTTTCTGTCGTCCTTGACCTCCATTGCAAGGTTGAATTCAAAGGAGGCCTTGGCCTTCCTAGCTGCATCTCTGCATCCTCTGACAATAGTCTTCTACTCCTCCCAAATCCCAGCTCCTCCTTCCATGATCTTCCACTTAGTTTGCTCAGCAGTTTCCTAATTAACCATGCAGGTCTTCTGGCACCCTTTCTCAATTTCCTACTTATTGGAATGCTCTGATCTTGAGCTTGGAAGAAGTGGTCCTTGAATATTAACCAAAAATCACGGGCCATCATGCAGTCTCCTCCACACTGGCCCTTCTGAACTCTTTTTTGGCCCTTCTGAACTCTTTTTTGTCCCTTCTATCTTTCTGTGCTGCACAAATGAAATAGAGGTTTGCACAAAATTCTCTTTCACTTGATGTCTCACCAAGTCCCTATCTTCATACCTAGACACTCTTCTAATCTCTGAAGTGATAGGCAGCAGTTCAGGGCTGAGCAACAGCTCAGAGGTTGCATGCAGCAGAGAAGTTGTGCCCTGGCATTTAATATTTTTCAGAGAACAAGAAGAGAAACTTTGGGCCTGGCATGTTCTCAGACTCAGCAGTGTATCCCATGGCATTATGCAGGCTCACAGCTTGGGGACAGTATTAAGGACACTTCTTAGTTTAATCTGAGGTGTTTGTTGATTGTCAGCATACAAAGTTACATTTAATTTTAAAATGGTGTAACCTTCATGTTGATAAAACCCTAAACACTGGTTCTATCACAATTTAAAGCTGATGGGAACCTCAAGGACTTTAATTCATTTGTAAACATCCATAAGAGATACTTACTAAGGGCAAATTTAACCTACTGCCAGCCAGCCTGTCACACAAAGAAGGGTAGCTACAGCATGTGAGGTATGTGTGACATGGGGTCATAAACGTGTCTGTGCATGTGCTCCTGCACTCCTCTAAGGCAATCATGCATTTTACTGAGGGCTTTGTTTTCACTGCAGTCCCATTCCTGGCCTATCAACCATCCTCCAATGTGGGAAAAGAAAAACTCACCATCTTCCATCTCGACCAAACACCCTGGAGAGGGTATGTTGTACGTCTGAAAAGGTGCAGTATCTGAGACATCTGTTGTGCCTGATGGAGCCCTAGAGGTCCCAGTAGGCCGTGCAGCTTGCCATAACCTCCAGAGTAGGCATGTTTGTGTGAGGCACAATCTGGCCCACAGTTTCATGTAATCCCTTTAATTTGTCAGGGAAATAAAAAGAAAAAAGAGAGAGAGAGAGAGAAAGAAAAAAGTTATTACTCAGAATGATGTTTTCTTTTTCCATGGATTATTGCTTTTTAATTACTGCTATTAAATGGAGTGTATGCATAAGTGTCAATGAAAACAGCTTGGAAAGAATTATGACTTGAAAAATTATTTATGTCACAAGAGGTAGATTAATCTCTGCAGGAGGAAAACTGGAAAAGATGCCAGAGTATATCACATTGAAGTGTAGAAGCTGTCAGCTCTATTGGTTCCTCTTTCAGTCTAGCATCAATTACAGTGGACTTGTATCAATTTTGTTCAGTACCGAAGGGACTGCATTAGCGAGGACATAAAGGTTGGAGAAATACATGTGTTGCTCAATTTGCTGCTGTTTGAAAGGAGGAGGTTTTAACATTTCTGAAAGTTAGTAGATTTTATGCATTGAATAAAAAGCATAAAGATTTGTAACGCATAGTATGACATTGATTTCTAAAGCAAAGAGATGATTTGGTCTAAAGGACAGCCAACTACAGCTTATTTTCATTATAGAAATTAATTTTCATTGTCTCTACTGAGACATTCTGTTAGGATTTGAAACTACTGTGAAATGTAGAGACATGAACAGAAAATCTCTTTACAGATACAACCACATCCATGAAACATCCCATTCAGTGATTCCCCATAGATGCTTGTGGAGAGTAAGAAGAGGGCAAGTACTGGCAGAGCTACTGAAAGAGAGGGCAGCTCCCTGTGCTTAGCAGCAATGAAGGGCTGGTAAAGCTGTGAAAGAGTCCAGTCTTGCAGTTCCTCTTCCTGCAGTCCGAGTCTGCTCTGGATCTCCATCAGAGTCCCCCGTCTGCCTGAGATCCCGATGTCAAAATTTCAAGGGACTTGGAAAGGTGAAAGGAAAAAAAAAAAAGTTAAAAATAGACAGGTACTTTGGGAGTAATGAGAAGCTTCCTAATGGCAGAGGAATCAGCATCTCATTTGTTAAGGGGCCAAAAGTGCATTTCCTGGCACCCAGTGAGAAGTCAGCTACTTCATAACTCAGTTCCAGCAATCTGCAGTTTGGAGCTAAAAGTTAATCTATATTTAATAACATAGAATAAATCTATCAATAAGAGTTATGCATGCCAAACTGAAGTTTATTAGGACATCTGAAATACTGTAAAATGGATGTCTAATTGATTTATTTTGTCTAAAACACTATTGGATGTAGAGCTGCTTTCAGTAGGGGAAAATACCACTTATGTTTCCTAGAAGTTAAAACAAAATATTGAGCATTAGCAGACTGACATTCCTTCTGTGTCTACTAGGGGAACCTTACAACCAGGACTCAGAGCATGACATTGATACACACCTTGAGTCCTGTGTCCACTTCTGGGCTCCTCAATTCAAGAGAAATGTTGAGATGCTGGAACGTGTCCAGAGAAGGGTGACAAAGCTGGTGAGGGGCCTAGAACACAAACTCTATGAGGAGAGGCTGAGGGAGCTGGGGTTGTTTAGCCTGGAGAGGAGGCTCGGGGGGAACCTCATTGCTATCTACAACTACCTGAAGAGAGGTTGTAGCCAGGTGGGGGTTGGTCTCCTCTCCCAGACAACCAGCAACAGGACAAGGGGACACAGTCTCAAGTTGTGCTGGGGGAAGTATAGGCTGGATGTTAGGAGGAAGTTCTTGACAGAGAGAGTGATTTGCCCTTGGAATGGGCTGCCCAGGGAGGTGGTGGAGTCACCATCCCTGGAGGTGTTCAAGAAAAGACTGGATGAGGCACTTAGTGCCATGGTCTAGTTGACTGGATAGGGCTGGGTGATAGGTTGGACTGGATGATCTTGGAGGTCTCTTCCAACCTGGTTGATTCTATGATTCTAGTTCCATAGTGTTTGCCCCATACTCCTCAACTAGGAGTGTTAAATGGAGATGAATAACTGCTCTCATCTCTGAGCTTTCATCTCCCCTGATTTTAGACTGTCTAACATATGTATACATGACATTTGAGAATTTTGAAATAAACCCACCAAATGTAGTTAAAAGTTATATGGGAGCCTTTTAGTCAGTTTATAAAAAGATGGATGATGAACAAAGCCAGGGAATTTGGAGATTCTAGTGGATGAATAAGCACTGAATGTATATGAAAAAATAAAAATATATAAATTGGCCTCTTTTTTTGTTGCGCTTTACTTGAGATAGAAAAGTATTTCAGGCTTATCCAAAGCTGTTTATACAATTCTTGATGAGCTGGGGTGTTGAAATGTGTGCACTGGATTTCAGCAGTCATTTTTCAGACTTAAGAACTTTGCAGTATTTAAAAATAAAGATGGAAGAAATTTTGAAACATCATTTGAATAAAATGGTCTAAACCACTTTATTCTTTAAACAAATATGTTTCTAAGGAAAGTAAAGAGATGAGCTAAGAGTATCCCAGTGTCACTGGATATTCGTTTAGCACTACAAAGGAAAAAATAAAGGAAAAGTTTCAGCTGCTAAAGCTCCACCAAACCCTACTAACAGCATTACATTAGAAGCACTACTGCAACAGATAGTGGGATGTCCCCAGTATGTTCAGGACAGTTTAAGTGTACATATTCACATCTCAAACCCCTGTAAAATAAAAATGGTGTTAGTTCTTCTGATTCATTTTTAAAGCAAAGAACATTTTCATGTTTTCCAATTCACAGAACATTTCCAAGTCTTTGTAGGCTGCCATGACTATTTAACTACACTTTACAATTCTCTCACCTTCACACTTGATGTGAAGCAGAGAAAATGCAGAAATGCCTATGCTATATTATCAGCTTGTTTCTCTTTTAAATCAAAACTTCTAATGTTTAAAGAAGAATTCTGGATTAAAGAAAGTACAGCTTGAGGCAATGATACAATGCTCTTAAAGGTCCCAGAGGCAATACTCTTAACACCTACAACCGACTCTGAAACATAACCTAGGAATGTAAATATTAGAGCTGGGCTCTTAAATTCAAGTTTCCTGACACGCTGCAGGTTGACAGTCTTTGAATTTTTAAAGCCTTCCTATCTAAACCATCAAAAGAGCTAAAGATTGCTTAGAATAATTATTTTGATCTGTACTTACAAAGCAATATTGACCTATAAGAAACTATTACCACGTACATGTGCCAGGTGATTATTTAATCTGTGTTTTCATCATCTTAAGTTCTTCCACGCACAATTTGGAGACGAGGTTTGTCTCTACGGGTGTGTGTCGGGAGATTGCTAACTCTGGTTTGTGTGTTGTTGTGTAACAATATATACACTCAGGAGGTTTAGAATGGAACATGAAATCATTCTTACTCGTGTTTTGTTTTTTTTTTTTAACAACTTAAATGGTTGAATATTTAATTAACTGCTGGGTCACAATAAGTGATTGTATTGGATATAAACATTCCCATACTTAATCAAGCTGAAGTTGCATCTAGCTTGCTGTCCTGCTTCTAACAATGGGCAGTAGTACATACTTTGGGAGGAGCATAAGAAACAGGGCAGATATAAAGCAATTCTTCCTCAGGTACAGCCTTTCAGTTTCAAGCAGTCTGCAGTTTATGGACTTTCTCAGCCAGAGGGTGCATTCACAACATTGATTTTAATAGCCATTGATGGAGTTCCTTTTCATGCATTTGTCTAATGGATTTTTGAGCCCATTTATAACTTTGACCTCCACAACTTCCTCTGGCAATGAGTTCCACAATTTAATTATGCATTGTGTGAAAAGGACTTCATATTGCTTGCTTTAAACCGATCGCCTGATCATCCAAGTGCTCCATTGTTTTTCATAGTATGAGTGATAACAAATACTCATTTAGGCAGCCTATGACTTCATATACATCTATCATATCTCTCCTCCATCAGCTGATTTCCAGACTAAAGAATCTCAGTCTAAGTCTCTTTATTCCTACCAATGTCATTTCATACTTCTAATCATCCTTGGAGACCTTACCTTTAGCTTTATCTAGCTCTCAATCTCTTTGAGATGGAAGTGAGGTTTACGGATGTGGATAGGCTGCAGATTTCTACAATACTTTACCAATCCTCTTTTCCTCTATTAATTGTCTGATTGTTCTTTGCACTTGTTTACCTTTTTGATCTCCACTGGTCATGGAGCTAGGACCTTCACTGAACTACCTGCAGTGACTCCAAGGTCTTTACTGTAAGGATGATGGCAACATTATGTGCCATGTGCATTTTGATAGCTTTTCTTATGGCTATTATTTTTTATATCTGTAAATGAAGATATTAAAAAGAAAAAATTGACTAATATAAAATATTCAACTAATGATATAGAACCATGGATTTTATCTAGAACTAGACACCTTCAAGACTATCACTGATTCAGAATGTGAGTAAACAGGAGTCTACATCTTGACATATTCTCACTTCATCCTTCCTACCTAGCTCTTAAAAGCCAACAAGCAGGGTTTAGACTTGCTAATTTTATGGCATGTTTCTGAGCAATGCTAAACTCCCCAGCTCTGGTTGATGTCAAAAGGAGTCACTACTGGCTAGCCCTCATAGAATTGGACCTGAAATGTATTGTTCTGGTAACTGTTTATACTATGTGACATTGTCACTTCCATACTATTTGTAGAGCTTGATGCTGGGAAAAATGAATTTCTAGAGAGGTTATGAAAGATCAGGGATGCTATAATGTCATCATAATTACATGTAACTTGGGCATCAGCATTACATAAAAGCATATTGAATGCTTACTTAACATAACATTTGAATAAATCATGTTTAAATTCATGTTCACTGAAACATTTATTTCAGCTAGAGCCACACAGTTTAAGCTTCTCATACATAAACATTTTTGGCATTATTTATGAAAACTTGGCTTGCATCCACTTAATTTATACTTTAAAAATAAGAGATAGCTATATGAATCTTGTATTTATAGCAGAAACCGCCATCATCTGCTGCTTACTGAAGTTTCAGCAGATCTACAATGGCAATTCAATAGCTGTGTCTATAATATCTTGGAAGTTTTAAACACAGTTTCCCAGTTTTGCATTTGGCATTTCAGTCTGTACTTTCTTACTTTTCTTGATAGGCTTCTAGGTACTAAAAATAATTTGTTAGTGCCTATCACTCTGTGTGACAATGATGACCTTGAATACCTAACCTGGTTAGCATGGGTTGAACACCCTAGGGAAAGGAAAGTGAATTTTATTTACTAATTGTTGCAGGTGTCTCACTGCTTCTCAAGTTTCTGAACAGAGGATTTGTGAGATGAGATGGGCAATCTTGAGGTAAAAGCCCGGAAGCAGCTGTACCAGGGAGGAAGATTTACATTGAGGTTTTGCATCTAGTTGTTGCAACTGATAGTTATTGCACTGAAGCCATGCAGTATGGGGTTAAGATGGTCTCTGTTGTGTATGCAGGGTCAATCAACAAGAGTATTGTTTTCAAAATGGAAAAGGCTCAAATGTAATGAGGTGTGCATTCTTCTGTGAAGGAGTTTAGCACCATGGTTGTTTTCCTTCCTCATAGAATCATAGAATGGTTTAGGTTGGAAGGGACCCCAAGGATCATCCAGCTCCAACCCCCCTGCCATAGGCAGGGACACCTCCCACTAGAGCAGGTTGCTCAAGGCTTCATCCAGCCTGGCCTTAAACGCCTCCAGGGAGGAAGCATCCACAACCTCCCTGGGCAACCCATTCCAGTGTCTTACCACCCTCACTGTAAAGAACTTCCTGTTTTTAAATGGCATGTGTGAGACATAAAGAGTTCTTTCCTGAGTAGCAAAAGTACATTTTCCTCTGTAGTGGCTTTCCATGTTAGGATACTTTCAGAAACTGAAGCTGAAATATCTTACTTTCTTATTGTTAGCATTATCTCCCAAGTTATAAATATTAGCCTATGTATCTATATCATCATGGCAAATAATGTTGCTAGATACGTAACATCAAGAGTACTTGTTACACGTTCTGTGATTCACTAGCATTGCTTTGTGTGCTAACCTTAATCCAGAAGGGGCTATTTTACTCGCCTCAGAACTAGTTCCAAATGAATGTGATATTTAATTTCTTCTTTTACATGATCTTGAAGGATTTAAAGAGATGACAAAAATCGATGATAATTGTTTAAAATTTCACTTACATTTAGTTAAAAGACTCCAGCAATTTCTGGACTGTAGTACTAACTTAGCAGCTTTTCAGCTTCTTTGCTGTCCAATTACCATTAACATAGATATTCTTCATGGAGCTCCAGCCTAAAGATATATAAGACATGTTATAAGCTTTTGGAGGGCAATATGCTCAATGTACTGAAACAAATTTAGCCTTCCTTCCCATTAAACAACCCTGAATGGGATTTACCTTATACAGTGTTACAGATCCAAAAGTTAGATGTCTAGGTAGGTGTGGGCTGTGTTTGTCGTTATTAGGTACTCCTGGAGGGTGATTCATCTGCACCATGTTAGTCTTTTTGAGCCTTTTGAGGTTTCTTTCAATCTTTGCACTTGCTTTCTCCCCATCACTGATTGTGATGTAGCCCATGGTAACTGTCTCAGACTTACACATTTAATCTGTGATGCTCAAATGAGCAAGGAGGAATTCCAACTAGAGACATTCTGAGATGTGATATCATACAGAAATTGTGCAGGCTTTTAAAAAGCCCAGAAAGTTATTATCTTGCAAGTTCAAGAAAGTCTGAATATGAACCCAGTATGGGTTGTTCATGGTATATCTTCCTGAATTATATTGACCCTTCAAGAAAGCTGGGGAGGAAAAAAAAAAAGGATAAGATTGGTTACTATTTTTGTTACTTTAATAACCCTAAATGCAAAACATTAGTTCTTTCTAGCAACAAAAACTCAACCAGCAGCAACACTGAAACCATATGCCCTCCATTTGATTTACCATCAATGACTGCCTGGCTGCACACAGAGCATCTCAGCCTAATAGTGGCTCTAGGCAAGTGCATGTATAATATTCAAAGCAGTTTTGTTCTTTTATTAAAGTTGTGATAAGGATGCAAAGCATTTTAATGGGAATAATCAATTACATAATGATGTTCATATACAACAAAATGCTTTTAATATGAGTACTTTTAATGTGCCGCCTTTGCGATGGGGGGATTACTTTTGTAATACTTTCAGAAGCATGTCTTCTATCGGTGCCAAGCAGACAGCAGCAGTAGGAGATTTCTGAAAGATGTAACTCTATTTATTCATCATTCAATGGTGCATTTTTCAGTACAGAAACCAAAGGGTAGTGTCACTCTACTGAAGAAGAGAAACAAGATGTGTCTATAGTTTTGTGAGAGAAGAAAAACAAGGAGTGCATTCTCAATTTGAATGAAAGCTGAAACTTCTACATTTAAAAGATTCATTTTGATTATTTTGTGTTACATTTGGATAATTGTTTTCCTCTTCTTCCTTGCTGCTATCATCTCTCTTCCAACAAGGAAGCTAAGTTAATTCTACCCTGCCATTGGCATTTTTGCTGATGGATATCAGAAGTTATAAACAGAAGGTGGCCATATTAGATAGTTTGAATTTCTTTGAAAATACTAATACATATATTAACAGAAACTGTTAGTTTCTTTTTATCTTATGGGTATGGATATATTTAGGTGAGGAGATTGAAAACACACACTTACTCAATTTATATTGTGCACATTCATTTAGAATTGATGCCCTCTTCCACTCATAGCTCATTTGTTATAAATCCCATGGCAGTTGTTATGGTTACAGGGTGAGCTGCATCTGACTCTCAAGTGTCATTGGTTATGTTTGGGAGCAGAGTCCTAAAGGAAGATAAAGGCTGAGCATGCTCGCTGTGACTCTCTCTGTCCAACATCTGCAGATGCCGAGTGCTTGCTCCAAAGCCTTACAGTAAGTAGCAATGAACACTTCAGGAAAAAGCTCAGACATCTTCTTGTCTTGGTATTGACCATGTGGCTCTACCATTATGAGATATGTGATTGTAATCAAATGGTTGCAGATGCTCCTTCTCTGATCTTCCTCTCCTCTTCTTTTCTTTGCTGAGCTAAAGAAAATACCCCAAGTCTATATCAAGTCACTGTGGACTAGAAAACTAAGAAGGGTGGACTAGACAAACCTGTACTTGAGAGTATCTATCAAACCACAAAATAGCATGTTCAGATGTGGTTGCAAGCATGCGATACTAAGATGTTTAAATCCAGAGCAATGTGGCTTGTGAATCCTGATGTCTAGAACTATCAAAAGAACATAAGATATTGTGAAGTTTAGGGTAGAATTCATCTGACGATTAGATGTAGGTGTCTACATGAGAACTGGGTGTTCCCATTATGTCAACAGAGATCTAGTCAGCTCAGATAATGCAGCCTATGTATAGAAAGCTGGAGATCTTTCTCTTGGGTGTAATCTGACCTGAGAGGCTCAGCCCAGTTCACATGCACAAGCATCCTGAGCCACTATGATGCTCCAAGGTATACTCCTTGGACTCCAGTTGCATCTTCAGTAGAGTGTGGGTACCACATAGGTCCTGTGTTGCAACTGACAGCTCTGTGCAGTGTCTCAAGTAACTCACGGTATCTTAAGTGGACTAGATGTTAGCATCTAACCTGAGCCCTATCCAGCCCTACCATTTCTGGTTTAGATGGATGGCTATTTCAAGGGGATCAAAGATATGAGAGAGGCCTCACATCTCCCTACTCAGTGCACAAGGGAGTCAAGAATTCACAGTACTCCGCCGTTAACATCCTTTAGCCAGTGCATATTTAATACAGGATGTATAACCACTCCAGGAGCAGGGACCAAACCCAGAATCTACCTTTCCCATGTAAGTGGAGCTCAATGCATTCAAACAGGATCATTTACCCCATGCTTTTAGTTCCTTCTCTTTTAACTTCTCTAAGCAGACAGGTAAAGTAATGCATAGAGACGTAAATCAGATTGTAAGATACAAATCAATACTTATTATTGAGTGCCCCTTACATTCTCTTACATCTTATCAGAAACTACTTATCTAAAACTTGTATTTTATTGCTTATTTCAGCAAAGCCAACACATTTCAGACAACAAATCCTCTTGCTCTCCCTTAATTCAGTAGCATTATTTCAGAAGAATCCTTTTAATCACATGTTCTGAAATGGTTCAATTAAAAAAAAAAGGGGGGAAAAAAAATTCAGGAAAAAATATCTTTTTTCCCTAGTAAAAAAAAAAGAAAAAGGCAAAATGTATTCTGCAAAGTCACCTGGACTCAAATTCAAAAAGATTAAAAAAAGCCAACCAAACAAACAAAAAAACCAACCATATTTAAGCTTCACATTTTCAATATGTCATTTTTATGTGAACTGCAATGTGTAAACACTCATAAAACTATCCAAAACATCAGAGACAAAGTATTTCATTTTAAGTTGAATTAAGTTGCATCAGACTTTAATGTATTTTTTTTAGTTGGCTTATAAAAAGCCAATGAAAGGATTTAATTGGATAATATTCATTTGAATCAATTAGAAAGCTTTTCTGAAAAATTATTCACATAGCTCTACTGAAATAATATTTTTGCATTGTGTTTTTCACAAAAGCAGTGACTTTTTTTTTTTTTCCTTTTTCATTTCTTGGCAACATAGTCACGGATCTACAATTAAAAACGCACTTAGACAATTTCCAAAAGATTATTACTCTGTTGCCAGGGGTNACTTATCTAAAACTTGTATTTTATTGCTTATTTCAGCAAAGCCAACACATTTCAGACAACGAATCCTCTTGCTCTCCCTTAATTCAGTAGCATTATTTCAGAAGAATCCTTTTTATCACATGTTCTGAAATGGTTCAATTAAAAAAACAAAAAAGGGGGAAAAAAAATTCAGGAAAAAAAATCTTTTTTCCCTAGTAAAAAAAAAAGAAAAAGGCAAAATGTATTCTGCAAAGTCACCTGGACTCAAATTCAAAAAGATTAAAAAAAGCCAACCAAACAAACAAAAAAACCAACCATATTTAAGCTTCACATTTTCAATATGTCATTTTTATGTGAACTGCAATGTGTAAACACTCATAAAACTATCCAAAACATCAGAGACAAAGTATTTCATTTTAAGTTGAATTAAGTTGCATCAGACTTTAATGTATTTTTTTTAGTTGGCTTATAAAAAGCCAATGAAAGGATTTAATTGGATAATATTCATTTGAATCAATTAGAAAGCTTTTCTGAAAAATTATTCACATAGCTCTACTGAAATAATATTTTTGCATTGTGTTTTTCACAAAAGCAGTGACTTTTTTTTTTTTTCCTTTTTCATTTCTTGGCAACATAGTCACGGATCTACAATTAAAAACGCACTTAGACAATTTCCAAAAGATTATTACTCTGTTGCCAGGGGTTCAGCAAGTCAATTTACAGATTATTTCCTTTCCCATTTCTAGATTCCACAATGACGGTCCACATACCTTCAGGGCCCTAAACTGTGTTTTGTTTTGGCAGTGGACACAGGGCATGCATATAATATTCTCTCTTTCTCTCTTTTTCAGGAATGCAGTTGAAGAAAACAAAAAACTATATGCAATTTATGACACAAGGTGAGTAACAAGAAGTGTTTAAAAATTTGGTTATTACCTGTGAATGGAATGTTCATTTTTCAAAACACAAAAAATTTGCTATTAATATTTCTTTACAAATATTTTTGCTGAGCTGCAAAGCAATCTTTAAATAAAGGCACAATGACAGATATATTAGATCGTCATACACAAAATTCTGTACCTTATTAATAATGATCCTTCTTTATATGTTGCGATTTCCCTTTGCATAAAGTGCATACAACTTAATTTACACATCATTCCACAAATGAAGTATGGCACATGATCCTGATCTCTGTGCTGTGAGCTTAACGGTGGCTGCTTCTGGTGCTGGGGTTTGGACAATGAGAGCAAACGGCTACTTGGCACAGCCTTGGGGAAAGAGGCTGCATTTGAAAAGACTAAGAGGCACTTCCACTAGCAGAGTGCTGGATCCTGTCAGTGCATGTGTGTGGATACAGCCTCTATGTGAACATACCTCCATACTTTCCACACTCTGAAGCATTTCCTTCTCCCTCATCCTTCGTGGATTGTTTCCTGTTAAGAGGACTCTCTAGTGTAATTAAAAAAAAACCTTCCAAAAAGGACACGTATCAGACTTTCACCTTTTTTTACCCATAGCTTTTTCTTTGTTACTCTAGGTTATCACTTCCAGAATTCTTCCTAATCTTAGCATATCAGGATTGGTGCCAAACCATTTTGCAGCACTTTCCTTTCATTGCTTATCCTGTTTGTATGTGACTGTCGGCAGGTACAAATGGCCTTCTTCCCCCACCCCGTGCTTATTATTTGCCTTTCTACTTTTTCTGCTGTTAAAATTTGAGTTAGGATCCAAACTTGATCTTACTTTAAATATTCATAATATTAAACATAAGTAATTCAAACAACTTCTGTCTGTCTTCTTCGCTCTATATGATCTTCTACAGAATGAAACCTAGGTCTTGGAATTCTGGTTGGTGTAGTAAAAAAACTGTGTAAACAAGAATTATCAAAAATTCTATTGAAAAAATATATTAATGGATGCAAAAACAGAAAGAAAAGAGCTACATCCTTGTATTTTTATCTAACCTTAAAGAAAAATGGTAACAGCTGCATATTGTTTTGTTAATGTGTTCCTAACAAAGGGATTTACATGAAAGTACTCAAGTAGAAATGCTTAACAAAGAAGTCCTATGTGAAACAGATCTTCTTCAACTCCAGTTAACATTGAAAAAAAAATGTAACTCAGTTTTTTTCTCTAGAGAGACTAGGTTTTCATCAGAACAGAGACTTTAAAATAGTAATTCTAAAGCACCACAGGCTTCTCTAATCTATTTGTGTTATTTCAGTGCATAATCATTAATCTTTATGATGAAAAAATGTGAGTTATAAAGAGCCTCAATTATTTTTTCCTCTGCCAAAGTGTCAATGGATTTTTATTTTGATGTGTCTGACTCATTACGTGCATAATCCAGAGGTTTTGTTGCATAAGGAATGGAATATTGCAGGAATAGTCTTATAAATTCATTCAGATAATGCAAATTTTTATTCTGTTTCCATGAATATGAAGAAAGATAACCACCTGAAAATTAAACAACATTTCAAAACAATTTGGTTCAAGCCTTTTATCAAGGCAAATTTGTCCCTATTACTCATATTAATACCTTATTTCTTATGTGGCCCATGGAAACTTTTGGATCTCTTTTGGATCTCCCCTCTATCAGAACTGTTGACATAACAACATCAATATTTACAGAATCGTAGAATGGTTTAGATTGGAAGGGACCTCAAAGATCATCTAGTTCCAACACCCCACCATAGGCAGGGACACCTCCCACTAGAACAGGTTGCTCAAAGCGTCATCCAACCTGATCTTGAACACCTCCAGGAAGGGAGCATCCACAACCTCTCGAGGCTACCTGTTCCAATGTTTCACCACCCTCACTGTAAAGAACCCTTTCCTAACATCTAGTTCGAATCTCCTTTCTGCCAGTTTAAACCCATTACCCCTCGTCCTGTCATTACAAAACCTTGTAAATAGTCCCTCTCCAGCCTTCCTGTAGGCCCCCTTCAGATACTGGAAGGTTACTATAAGGTCTCCTCAAAGCCTTCTCCAGGCTGAAGAGCCCCAACTCTCATAGCCTGTCCTCATAGCAGAGCTGCTCCAGCCCTCTGATCATCTTCATGGCTCTCCTCTGGACTCACTCCAACAGTTCCATGTCCTTCTTGTGTTAGGGGCTCCAGAACTGCACACAGTACTCCAGGTGGTGTCTGATGAGATCAGAGTAAAGGGAGAGAATCACCTCCCTTGCCCTACTGGCCACACTTCTCTTGATGCAGTCCAGGACACAGTTGGCTGTCTGGATATAATTCTGTAGATTCTGTATAATTAAATGAAAAACAGCAAATTATGCAACCAAAGCGAATGGATTCACGCAATGCTTTTTGCAATCTGCCTGTCAGAAATAGGGACAATGAGTATAAACTCGTTGTCAAGAGTAAGCCTAGCATAAACTGCTTACAACATCTGTAAATATTACATATGTTTTCTGGTAAACACATGTAGTAGATGAATGTAATACTGTTTTCCTCACATATATGTCCAACAACCACTGCTCATTATCTGGAAAGGCAAAACACAGCATATGAAGCTGTCAAAACGCAGAATATTCCCTTAGTCCTGATGCCGTTATCTACTCCCCAACATTCCTCTGTCACTCCACAGCTCTGCTTCTGCTGAGATGCTGTATAACAGTAAATAAGAAAGCTAAGCTTTCTGAAGGAAATAGGGAGGTTCTGTTGAGTTTTTTTTGAAAAAATGCTCCTGAACATTTGTTTCCATAAGGTAAAAGTCAGACTTAGGTTAAAATAAAAAAAAAAAAAGAAGGGTTGAGAACTATGTTGTGGACTTCTTCCCAGCCAGTTTTATTAATTACACCTTCTCAGCAGGTTAAACCAGCAGGCTATTAAAACTGCTGCAAGGCAGAATAGGTAAGCAACAGCATGGGTCTCAGCCTAGTAAGATTAATGTCCTGTGTTCCTCAGAAGACACTACTTCAGCTGTAGCAGCAATTCTTTGCACTGTTTTCCCTTCTTTTCTGTCTCTTTCCTGTATCTCTGAACCCCCGTGATTGCAGTTTGCTTCAGGATAAGACTGGATCTTTGTCAAAATCAGTTAAAGGGTAGGCAAGCCAGAGAAGAAAATGAAAATGTTCTGACCTCAGTGTGTATGTTGGGTTATGTTCATTTTGTCAGGTAAACCCTCACTACCACTTTGCAGTGCAAGAGCTTAGTGATGTATTGCACAGTGTGATCAAGTACTTCTTCCCTGATTCTCAAGCCAATCTTTCTCCTACAGTCTGGTGACTGATAGTGGTAGCACTGCAAATGCATCCGTTGTGAGCAGACTTTTCTTCTTTTCCAGCCTTCTTGTCATTGCCTCCTCTTCTGTATCTCCATTAGTGCTGACAATGATAAAGAAAACTAGAAGTTGATCCAAAATATTGAGTGGCTTCTCATTCCACTCCCACTGCCTTCAATGATTTCTCTCCTTTAACAAAGGCTCAATGTGCTCTGTTCCAGCTCTTTCTGAAAGACGATGGATGCATCTACATAGCATTTTAGTGCAGATCAAGACTGTGCTTATGACGTGAACCATTTATCATTCCCACTTACTGTGCTTTGGTTCACATCTCACGTCAGTCTCAGAGTACATGAATGTGATTCCTTTCATAAGAAACCAAGGTAGAAAATGCACCCTAGCGGCACACTGAATGTGCTCCAAGTGCTAATGAGCTATTATGTCTATGGGACCAGATAAGGACTTTTCCAAAGGAAAACAAAAAATCATAAATGTGTGTGGCATGGACATCAGATTGTCAGCAACAGCAGCTTTGCTTTACAGAGCTGCCTGAGTTCTTGCTAAGGTAGGCGTAGCCGATGAATACCTTGTAATTCCACTTAACCAAAAGACTTCTTTCACACGTAGGTGTGACAGGTATATTTTTCCACATTCTTCCAAGGATTTTATTCGTTCACACAAAATGCTTACCTTTGCAGTTGAGACCCATTTTTTAAGTGGCCTTTAACAATACTGGCAATGCTAAGGGGGAAAAAAATAATGCTCTGCTTACCTCATTGAACAAAATTTGAATAGGAGTATAAATCTCTACTGTCCAGTGGCCCAAAAGCTGGAACATTCACCAAAGTAGTAGAAACAGTGAAAAAATTTTCTTCTTGAACAAGAACATTCAAACTCTCAAATAATTTTACTGGGACAGAAAGATTGTACACTAGAAAATGAGCAACAGCAAGAATGAGCAATGATGAAGAACCTAAGGGAAGCACAGAACCAGTTTCCATTCCTTACACAACCGAGTGTTGATTTAGTATCCAGTAATTAATACATGAATTACTGATTATTTATGAAATAACAGTACTTCATAGATAAAAGCCTCATCAGTAGGCCACAGAGACCTGTTAACTCTTACTCTCTGTCTCCTACTTAACAATTTGCCTGAAAGTGGAACATTTCAAACACCAGAGATGAAAATCTTACCCTGAGATCCTATAGTCTGGGCTGATCTCAGAACATAAATCCTTGGGCTCTTCTTGGGTGGAGAAATTTGCAGGTTCTGGCTGAGTGCTCTGCTTTAGTGACTGAATGTGCCCAAATTCCTTCCTGCCACTGTTTCCAGTTGAAAAGTCAGGTGAACTTTGGGGCAAGACAAGGAATCTATTTTTGCACCTGTTTTTTTCCAGTTGGCCACATTAAATACCTCCCCAACAGCCTCTGCTTCCATTATTTCCCTAAATACTTTCCATTGTGTAGGCATTTGTTTGGTCTTACCTCCATAACATTGCAACAGAAGCTTTATTCTGAGTCTTTCCCGTGGACAAAACCTAAAGTGCTACTCTCACTGTAAATGCCACATTACTGAGAAGCTAGGATGATTTTTACCTAAATGAATTTGAAGCCCCAAGGAACAAATGATCCACAACCCCTTACGTACTTGTCCGATTAGCTCCAGCCTGGATTATCTTTACCCACAAGTTAGTGAAACTGTTGCTCTGAAAGATCAAGACAAATGCTTATAAGAAGCTATAAAGTATGACAGACTCTTGAACACTGTTGATTGATTCCTACCTCAGATATGTTTCCAAAGTACCAGGATAGCATGCTAATTAGTAGTGTTCTCTAAAATATTTAATTTCTGTTACAAACCTGACAATCTATTTAAGAAATGTGCTAAAACGTGCTTCTAAACCATGCTAAATTCTTCATCAGGAACATTTTCTTCAGTGTTGTCAATACTTTCTTTCAGCACCCAGAGGGAGAGATGGATTTGGTATCCTTCCCTAACTTTGCCCTTTTTCTGAATTCTGAACTAATCTTCAATACCTACTACCCATAGCATTAAAAAAAAAAAAATCAGGATCTAGCACCCTCAAGTAATTTTTTTTCTTTGAGACCCTGAGTCATGTACACTTCATATCACAACTCTGAAGCTTTCGTCATAAGCCTTATTAGTTTTTAAATGAAAGCTTAGATTTTCACTTACTTTATAATGGTAGTAATTATGGCACTATTATAAAATCCTAATATTGCAAGGCTTGAAATTAAATCAGAAGATTTGGCAATGCTCAATTTCTCTGCATTTTTCCTCATTGTCTATAGGGGTTTATACTGGTTTTAAAACTGAGCCTGCTTCTGTTTTTCTTTGGGCTTTATTGCTAACTGCAACAGCAACAAGCTCAGGAATTATGCCATGGATTGCACTTGTCTTTCTTTTCAAGAATTTTTAAAGCAGAAATGAGAAGCCATCCATGCTTTCTCACCTGTACACACTACAGCATTCTTCAAGTGTTCCTCCGTTTCCTAACAGTTTCTCTAAGGGAGGAGGATATGTAGAAGGAAAACCAAGTGTTAAAAGTGAGAAAAAAGTCATTGCTTTTCTCCCTTGATCAGTTAAATGTTATGTTCTGTCATGGACTGAAGGTCATCAAGTATAACATAACCAGAATCAGGAGCTGGCTAAGAGCATGTTTAAGATCCATGGCAGGATCTAAATAGTCTTTAAGATACCTTCCAATCCAAACCATTCTATGATTCTGTGTTTACACTGTTGATAGAGAATGCAGAAGAGGTCTGGCATTGAGAAGTAGCTGCCTGTTGGACCAAATGCAACACAGCCAAGTCAGCATGCTTCTGTTTCCATGCCAGTTAGTCCTGCTGAAAGGACTAATTAACCTGGAAGGAGGTTAATAATAGAAACAAGTGTGCTGTCTCCACCCCGGACAACGTTTTCTATAAAGTTAAGATCACCCAGAAACTCCCAGTCAACACAACAGGGAGTTAACAGCTTTCATCGTACTTCCCTTTGGCACAACTGCAGTTCCATTACCACCCCGCGGAAGAAGCCGGGCTACATACGCTGTGAAGCTAGTGGGGGTTTTGCCAGGCAAAACATGATGGTCCAGGTTTGCATTGATGGTGTCCTCATAGGCATGGCTAAAGGGGAATACGTGGTTCTGTTCCTGTGCCACCACACCTCACTCCTGCCCGTGACGGAGACGCCCTCAGGCGCTGTGCCGGTCAGGGCAGGGGCTTCCAGCCCAGCTATCAGTCCTGCCCCGGCGACCTGCCCTCGGCCACCGATCCCAAGAGGCGTCGAGGGCAAGTGAGTGCAGACACCCCCCCACGGAACAGGTTGAGGGGCAGGGGAGGGGCAGTCCTGTCCCAGGGCTGAAGCCAGACCCATACCCCCTCCGCCCGGCGGGCAGTCCCCTCTCCCGCGGTTTCAGGGGGGCAGTCTCGGAGGGGTGCCCTGGTCCCGATGCTCCACAACTCCGAAGATCCCTTCGCCCTCCCGAAAAGGAGCTGTCGGTGGGGAGCCTCCCAGGAGGACTGTGAGGTTCTGCGGGACCGGCGTCTCGGCTGAAGGAGCGGGCGTGCCCCGAGGCGGCGCCCGGGGTGCCACCGCCTCTCGCTGCCGGCCCCGGCGAGCCCCGCTTTCCGAGGCGCCCCTCCTCGGGCTCTGCGCCGGGAGGGACGGTGGCGCCCTCCCCTCCCGGCTGGCGGGAAGGCGGCGGGGCGGGAGGCGGCGTGCGGGGACGGCGGGCGGAGGGGAGGCAGGCGGCCGGGCTCCGGCGGAGGGCGGCTTCCTCCGGGGCTCGGCGGCGTCCGGCCGCGGGGTGGGCGCAGCCGCCTGCGCGGTCGTCTCCCGCGGGCCGGGCAGCAGTGTTGGGGCAGGGAGTGCGAGAATTTTTTTTTGCGGAGAGGGCGAGATTAGGGGGAGAACGGGGACTATCGCTTCCGCCTCTTCCTCAGCGGCAGCCGGGGCAGCCGGATCGCCGTGGCGGCGGCGGCTGCTGCGCGGAGGGAGCGTGGAGAGGAGGGATGTGGGGCTTTGGGGGAGGCAGGATCTTCGGGATCTTCTCTGCTCCCGTCCTGGTGGCCGTGGTCTGCTGCGCCCAGAGGTAGGAGCCAGTGTGCCCCGGCGGCGGCGCGGGATGCGTTTCGCCAGGGGAACAAGCTGATGCACTCCCCCCCGCGCCTCCCCGCTCCTGCCGTCGCCCCTGGCCCCCCGCACCCCGTCCTCTGCTTTCGCCACCTGACACCCTCTCGTCTTTCTCGCCCTCACAGTGTGAACGATCCCGGCAACATGTCCTTTGTGAAAGAAACTGTGGATAAATTGTTGAAGGGCTACGACATCCGTCTCCGGCCGGATTTCGGAGGTGAGTCGCCCTGCCCGGGCTCTCCGCCCCGAGCGCTCCCACCCCCGTCTCTGCCCTCTCTCCCTGGGGCTGCCGCTGCTCCTGCACAGGGGAGCCGGCTCCCGCGCCCGCGCCGCCGCGGCTCCTCTCGCCGCCAGATCGCGGAGCGTGGCGGGTAACGGTCTCGTCTGCCCGCAGGTCCGCCCGTCTGCGTGGGGATGAACATCGACATTGCCAGCATCGACATGGTTTCCGAAGTCAACATGGTGAGTAGCGACGGGGACGGGGGGTCCAGCCCGCTACCTCCCGGCGGGTCACGGCAGCCCATTCCCCGTCCCTCCTTTCTCACTAAGTCTCTGTGCCTTGGCGGGCGGTGGCGGAGCTGCGCGGGGTACCGAGCGTTGCCCTCTCCGCCTGAAAACTTTTATTTCCCTGAGGACGCGCTTTCCCCATTCCCTTCTCGCTGCCGCGGATGTACGGGACCCAGCCTAACCTGACCCCTCCCTTCCTCCGAAGCCCCCCACCGCCGGGCGCCACGGTCCCGTGTTCGCCGGGGCTTCGCCGTGCCGTCGGCACCTGCCGCGGCCTCGCAGGCAGTGGGATGCTGCGCGGGTCATGGTGGCGGCAGCGGTCGACGGGATTCCCTGGTCCGGTGGCGGTGGGCCTCTGTTGCCGGCATCTAGCCGCGACCCGTGCCTTGCGCGGTTGGTGCTGAACGCCTAGAACAGTCGCTATTGCATCTGGACTTGGGAGGAATTGTAATTTTTCTTTGCAAAGTGATGGCGTTCGGGGCTGTCAGGTTCACTGAGGAGAGGGGAGATGTGTAGCGTGTTGCTGGGTTCTATCCTGCGATCTGAATAGTTTGTTGATTTGGGGTTAAATGCTGGAATTGCTGTTTCTTGCCCTAATGTGAAATCTGAGGTGGATTTTTCATGTTCCTGAGCAAATTACTCCTCTGTTTCTCAGATTCTATTCTTCCCTATGCAAAGCTGAGCTAAAAAGACCAGCCTACTCTGCAATGCTCTAGTTATATTTATGGCATTAAATATATTTGGAATCTGAGCTCTGTTTTAGTTAATATGACATTAACACCAAAATACTTCTTTAATGCACTGGTGCAGTGTTAGAAGCTGGTATATCTTGGCTTTACACATTATTTGTGTATTTTCATTAAACCTCCACCTTCTTTCACCCACTCTACCCAAAATTCTGAAATATAAACTTTTGCTTTACTTCCCATCTTTAAAAAAAAAAATAACAGAGATGATGTTAACTCTTTGGAGTTAGAAGTGACACCAGTGCCTGCTTTTCTACTCACCCAAGGTAGATATGAGATAGTTCTTATTTAAAAGACTTTATTTTAGACTTCCAGGAAATTCAAGCAGCTGCAGAGATACTTTGTATATTTCACAGGCTATTCTGTACTTATGGGATTGCTTGCTGAAAACATGGAAGCTGTGTCTGAGTAATTGAAAAGTCTGACTTCACTATCCTCACTGCCACTTTCCCCACCTTTGTCTATGCTCCAAACTTAGGGAAGCATTACATTGCTCATTAATTTAATGTATAACACTTTGTGTATGTGAAGTACTACATGGGTGATAAATATCAGAGGAATACAGATGGAGATGGGAAAGAATGTGAAGGGTTGTATGCTCCTTCTCACTCAGAACCCCCTCTACCACAACTGCGGAAAGCATGTTAGGTTTAAATAACTACTTGTCCAACTTAGTGCAGCAGAGGTAGAAGGAAAAGCAAGTAATTAACACAGCTTGTTATGCTGCTAGACTGAGAAATTAGATTTTGAATGACACAGCTCCTCAAGAGGATGGGTACCGTCCTTTACTCCTGGACAGGGAGCCAGAATACCACTTAAGTTTCTAGCTGCCCTACAAGTCCATGCCTGCTGTTTCCCATTAGTCGCTAGACCTGTAAAGAAGTGAATAGTTTTGCCCATGCCCCCTCACAGGACAATACAAAGTCTGAAAAATATCAACACAGATCTTGCAACAGAAATGGATACATGTTTCTGAAGGGAGTTGCCAAAGGACAGTTGTTGAAAAAAGAAAATTTACTCTGGGAAAAAATGAGCAGAAGGGGCTTCTGGTTGATGAACACCGTTCTGCAACCAGAGCTTCAGCTGAGCTTGTCTCTTCTCACTGTGAAAGAAGTCATCTTTGAGTGGGCATGGCTATAGTCAAGTACTGAGTTGATTGTTTCCACTTATTTTAGGTAACTTTACAGTGATCTGCAAAGACTCTAGAGTAAATATCACGAAACAGTGAATAAGGATGAACTGAAGGAGCTTTACAAGATTACTGAAGTGTGTGTTCTAAGACAAAAACGTTACAGTTAGTTTTGAGACCTGAGGCATAGCTGTTGAACTTCATGCTGCTTACCAACTAAACTTTTAATCTTTGGCATACTCTTTCATTTAATTCCAAGCAGATATTGCAAGCATTGACCTTTAGCCTCATTAACTACTGAAATGTCTTACAAGAATCTCTATGAACTGTAGTAGTACGGGCATTAATTCCTTTGATTAAAATGTAGACTTTGGTGCAACCTTTTATAAATTGCCTTATTAAAATTCATCTCTGTATTAAAAATAAAATAACCAGAGAATTAACATTATTCAGTTTTATGAATATAAATAAAAAGTCATTACAGTAAATGTTACTGTACTGTCTTCTAGGCAGCCTGTAATGTAGCTTTCAGTGATATGACAATTCTTGGTAACAAAAATTATAGTTAGTGTCATTCCCTATTCTTGATCAAACTGTAGGCTTGTAAACACTGTATTCCTCTATAAATCTTCAGTCATTAGTTATTCATTTGGCTTTCCAGCATTTACACTTTTGTGTGTGTGTATTTTTAGTCTTTCTATTGAAGACCATTACAAATTCTTTGCTTTTCATACATGCAGGCTACCTCTAGCTATTTTTCAGAATAGACTTACTTAATAGTAATGTGCATCTTTCTCGGATTACATTGAATAATATTTTTCTTTTGATGCTGAATTGCTAAGTTAGATCAGGAGGACTGATGCAAATATCAGGACTGCACAGCATCAGGTGTTTTACTGAAAAGTTTTAAATAAGCAGGTTCTATTTATCTCATAACATTTTGAAAATATTGAGTAGCATTATTGAAATTGTTACTCTGCTCTACTGTTTATATCATAGAGAAAATATGAATAATATGCTTTGATATTTGTAGTTTGAGTTGTGTATATGGCAGCAAAAATGAATTAATGAAGTTGCAGGTAAGAAGTGTGCTGTTCAGGGAAGGGTTTCAATCTGTTAATGTTCTGCATATATACATACATACATATGTGTATGTATGTATACACACACACACCTGTATATGTATTTCACCATATGTGCTTTATTTCCCTGCTTTGCCTGTGAATGCTTTCCCATTATTATTTGCCTGCAATTGGATACTTAGCCACTCACCTATTTTTGTGCATGCCTCCAATAATGGCATTTAAAACTGCTGTAAATGCCTCTAAATTGTATAGTAATGTACATCTGCAAATAAAATGCTAATCGGTAATAACAGACATAATACTGAGAAAATACCATGTCATCTTACAAATAAAGAGTATGGAAGATTACTGTTGTCAGATTTCAGTAATTTAACTTTATCATTTATAATTTTACATGATTTGTGTTGATGGTGTCCTGTATTTTCTGTGTTTTAGAGATATGTTTGATATGTTTCGGTTAGATGATGTCAATTGAAGAAGAAATAGTTCTCATGCTTTCTACTAGTCTGTCAGCCTGTTTCCAATCAGTTTTTGATTCTTGTTCAACATTTGGTCCCTGGAATACAGTTTTGATGCACCCAAATACTCTAGTAGCTTTTTATCCTTTGGAGGTTAAATAATCAATACATTGAGTCTCCCAATAACCCTGTCTTTAAACTCGTTATCATAGCTAGAAGATTAAGATTCTTCTTGTGCTTTCATTTTACCCTGATTTTAGGATGTGCTTTATTGTTTATGAGAAGTGCCACTATAAAGTGGATAGAGAAAACAAGGGCATGATTGCTAAGATGAACCGTACTCCTTAGAGATAATGTTCTGCAGAGAATAGTATGATCTCCTGTAAGAAGGAAAACTTGCACTGCTGCTCTCCAAAGTACTCTGCATTCTCTTAGCGCAGAGGGGACTTCAGAGCTGTTCATCCAGGGCTTTTCAAAGGCTCTAATTTTGATAAAACAGCAAAACCCAGGAGGCATCATTGTCTGTAGAGTCTTCGTGCTGTTTTGAGAATACTGTATGCAGAAAATTAGTTTGACATCAAGTCAGACCATAAAACTTGAAAGTTATTGTTTCTGGAGAAGATGTAATCTGTTCTCTGCTAACACTGTAATCTTTTATTTTTACACACGTTCCATTATAAAACTATGAGTACACATATGGACTTCATTGGGTGCCTGCTGATTTTTGAAGCACTTGTGACATTTTCCTGATAGAATTTGTTTTAGTTGCTGTTCTAAGGTCAAATAAAGTTCTCACTTGCTGAGGGCAAATATTGTCTTCTTCCTTACACAGCGATGCATGAATAATTATTTTTAGGTGAATTAATTCTTACTTCACCTGAAGTACTGAAGGTTCTGAACCTTCCTATTTCTGTCAGTAAGATTTGTCACATCTTACTCATCTTGTTTTAGATGTTTAAAAAATAGGGTGGGATTCAATTCATGTAAATTGGTATTTAAACAGTTAGATGTTAAATGAGATCTGTATTGCTAAGCTCCACTGCTGCAGTTAACAGCAATCTAGAACAGAATGTGACTGCTGACGCAAAGTTATCTACTGTTATTTTGGTTTCGTGGTGTCATATTTGCCCTCCAATTTCCCATCCAGGTTGATGCAGATCTCTTTCAAGTCCTCTGCTATGACCATGTGCTCTGTGTAAGTGTATCAGACACATACCAGCTTTTGAAGGCTGAACAATCCAGTCAATACAGGTGATAGAGTTCAGAGAGCTATTTCTCATAGAATAAAGAAGGCACTTTGAAAATGCTTCTTAGATACTTCAGGTGCCTCAAGGTGTCCTGTTTGGACTCCAATTGTCTCTCCAGAAGGGTAGGGGTTAGCACAGATCCTCTGCTGTACCTCGCATCCCTGTGCAGGCATAATCCAGGGCATCAAAAATTACATCCAACACTCTTCCGTAGGTAAGCAAATTGTTCCTTAGGTGTCCAGCCAGTGCTCATCCACCAGGCTCCTCTTGAATCAGAAGCAGGGAGGCAGTAAGTTGTAGTGGGTATCTTAGACATCTGTATGTTTTCCTTGGTTGTTGTTTTTTGGATTGGGTTTTATTTTCTGTTTTGTTTTGTTCCTTTTTTTTTTTTTTTTTAAGATGGGAAGGATTTGTCTTTCTGGGAGGTGTCCATCTTTCCTGAACAGCTATGGAAAGAGCCAAGGCAATGTGGTTAGTCTTCTTGTGGCTAGATGCAATGAAATGTAACCTATATTTCCTATTGTAAATGTGGCCTATATTTCCTGCCATAAACATCTACATTCTAAGTACTTTGCAAACAAAATCTTGAAGTTACCTCATGCAGGAAATCATAACCAAGTTGTGACATATTTTGCTTTGAAGATTCAGATGGAGAGATTAAATGAGTTGTACTCACAGAGTGATTACATAATCATTTTTATTGCAAACATAAGTTTTGTAGCTAGAAGAATATTTATGTGTGCAGTAACATGATTACAAATCACAGTATAAAAGAGAAAATAGAACTCTATGTGCTGGTTTTTGCTTTTATCTATTTTATAATTAATGTACAGGGAGATTAGTAGATGATACAAAAATAGATACAGCAAATAGACTACAGAAATGATTTTCTCTCTCTCTGTATATGTATGCATGTGTTTGATAGATAAACGGGGGGAAAAAGGAAGAAGAAATAGTGGCCAAACAGGGAAGCACCTCCTGAGTCTGCCATAGCCCTGTGATGGGTGCTATCACTGTGTTGATGAGGAGTCAGTAGTCATCCGTCAGGAGACGGGAACAATGGATAGTGCTTCTTGAGGATGTATTAGGAGGCTACCCGTGCTGTAGTTGCTGGTTGGCAAAAAGGGCATTCTTGCTTCTCATCCTTTGTGTTGGGCCCATCTGTTTTTTCTTCCTTTGGACAGTACCTATGAACTCCCCCCCGCCTGTCTCACTAGGTCGCTCTGCTGCTTTAATGTTTTGTAGTTCCTGTTGACAGAGAAGTAGTAGCAGGTGGAGTGTTTTAGCCAGGGATACTGATGATTAGCTTCTGCTTATCTGCAGAGCAGAGTGGCTGCTGTGAAATGGAAGAAATACCTGCTTATGCAGAGACAAGAAGGTAGTTAACATTGCTGCAGTGTTTTTAAAAGCCAGCTCCAGCTGCCAGCATTGAATCATCCATACTTGAATGATGAAATAAATGCAATCTATGATGACATAAATCTGGACTAATTGCAAACACTTCAAGGGACAAAAAGGGAATTTGAAATGATGCTTACAAATTAGAGGAACAACCTTAAATAAAGAAGGGGCAAACACAAAGTGCTACTTTTTGTAAGGAAGGAAGAATCCAGTATTAGAAATGATAGTCAGCTAAGCAGTAGTGCAGAGAGAAAGAATGTGAACATTTTACTGGACTCAAGTCCAAAGCAAGTGAAAACCTTAATCCCAGTAACAAATGCAGTATGATTCAAAAAAAGATGCATCTTACTTTTGGATACATAAATAGGGGTGTCATTCACAAGACACAGGGGTTTCTCTGTCTGCTGTTAGTGAAATCTGAGCAAGAATGCCGTGTCCAGTGTTTTCGTATGGGCTTTCAGGAAGACGAGAATGAACAGGAGGTGTAGGAAGGGAAACAAATGTTTCTAATTAAAATAATTAGAAAATAGGGCGTATGCAGCGATGTTGAAGTAAATGTGTTTGTTTAGCAGTGAAAAATAGGGTGGAGAAGAGAACATAAATTTTGCAATATGTAGGAAGCTGGTAATGAGAGGAGGATGATCAGCTGTTCTGAACTAATTGAAGTAAGATCTGAAGAAAATAATTGATTGATTTCAGATTACCTAGCAACATTTGTTGTAGCATCTCCTTTGTTGCAGGTTTTCAAGAAGGGACTAGAAAAGTAACTCTTCCAATGGTCTTGCTGCTGAAAAGACTGCTCTAGTTGATACTCTGAAATAATTTCCAGCGCTGTATTTCTGTGAATCTGTGTACTGATTTAATGATATTTTCTGTCGGTGCTCCTCTGAGGTGTACATACAAGTGTGTCTTGGTGTGGTTTCAGATGTCTCTGCCAGTCTTGTGCTGATGATGCAGAAGATGAGGAGTTTCCCAGAGTGCATTTGTAATATGTAGTGCACCACTTGAGATGCATTTCCATCACGTTCTTGGTATCTTTGCACATATTGCAACAGGCATTGCATATATGTCCTTTCAAATATAGTGGTCAGAGAAAACAAAAAAGATACAAAGTACAAGCTCAGGATTTCTGTGTATGTAACCACTAGTAAATCTTTACTTCTGTTGACAGCCTTTCATCATGCACAAGTAATAAAAAATTAAACTAAATTTAAGCCATAGAGCAGTAGAGAACTTGCAGAAGTTTAGTGGATTTATATTTACTCTATGCCTAGAAAATTTTCCCATTCCTTTAAAGGGAGAAGGAAAGAGAGAAAGGAAAGAGAGAAAGAGTGACATTTATATGAAAAAAAAATATTTATGCATTGAGTGCTTACTCAGATAATGTAATGTCTGTAGTCATACAGAATGCTTAGCAGTTTGATAAAGACACAGCAGGCAATCTTATGCCTGGCAGAAAACAACATACAAGCACTGGAACACTTGTGACACATCTAATTAAAGGTCTGTACATTCAGGTGTCCTGACTGCTAGTGGCCAGTAGTGGATGCTTAGGGAAGAATAAAATAAGCACGTTAATACTTCTCTAGCATACTTTTGCAACCTCTGTGGTTTGTGACTTGGAATGTCCTGACTTTCAGGATTCTCAGAGTGAGTACTTTTTTGTTTAGGCATAACCAAAGCATCGGAACCATTTAGAAATGATACACCTTCCCTCACAATTTTCATTTTAATAAAGATTCGATTATATAAAGAATTTAACCGTGAGTAGTATTGAGTTCTATTCATCAATACTGAAGGATAATAAAAACTTTTAGTGAAAGAGGTTGAGTAATATTTAGCTACCATTAAGGGTTTTAGCGTATCCAGGACAAACTTCTGTTTTCCTTCCTTATGACACAGAGTCATAAAAAATGGGAGGTGGTGGAGTCACCGTCCCTGGACCTGTTCAAGGCAGGATTGGACGTGGCACTTGGTGCCATGGTCTAGCCTTGAGCTCTGAGGTAGCAGGTTGGACTTGATGATCTATGAGGTCTCTTCCAACCTTGGTGATACTGTGATACTGTGAAAATATGTAGGAGAAGAATAATTTCAAGGGGAGAGTTCAATTAATATTTGTAATTGAATTTCCGAGTTCCTTATAACAACAGATATTGAAAGGAAAAAACTCCCTATGTCTAAGCATGTCTAATTCATTACTCACTATTACAGATTTGAACCAATAATTTTTGGCAAAATAATTTGTGCTCTTCACAGTTAGGAACCAGTTACAGGTTGCTGTGATAATGTAACCTGCAATATGAATGTAATATTGCATATAGCAGAGAGGAAAGGTAAAACAGCTGTGCTGGGAGGTCTGTAGTTACATTGGATAATTGACAGTTCAATAGCAGTTAATGGCTTTTTTTCTTTATACTAATATGAATGTTGAATTTTCATTAGTTGCTGGGTATGTCTCCCTGGCGCAATACAGCACTCTGCAGAGATTCCAAAGGTACCTCTAGTGCAGCTAGTACAGTTTCTGGAAGCTGTGAAGTTATGTCAGTACAGAGCTCAGTACAGGATGACTGTACCAATGGGAATTATGTCCATTAATATTTGTTTTGCAAGCTCTAAATAAGTTAACCACCAACCAGCCAGAGTTTATCATCAGAACTCCCTTTAACAGAGAGACTCATTTCCATAAGACCATACTTCTTGTTCTAAAGCATGTATTTAAGAGAACAAAGAGTGACTGGCCCTCCAAAAGTGCCTGTTTAGACGTACTAACAGGTAACGGGACAGAGAAGACAGTGAGAGGAGTTGACTGTCCTAGGGTAGATACTGAGGTTTTAGTTACTGTTGGGATGAATTCTACCTATTGTTCCTCTTTTACCTGTCTGAAGGTGATTAAAAGAATGTGCTAAACTAGTACACAATTGATCTTTAGCAGCACTAACTAGTACTACCTAGCAGGCTCATGCATGTAAAGTTCTGGATACAGTTTGAACTGTGAAGGGTTTTTCACGTGGACTTTGTGTGACTCCTGAATTTAAATGCACATAGGATGGAGAAGACAACCTTCAAAAGCAAGCTTTAATCCATATGACAAAAAATGGCTCATCTCTTGTTCTTCTAATGGAGATGTCAGGTAGCCCTACTGCCATACTCCGTTGGTCTCTTAAGCCTAAATTTACTTGAAAGGAAGAGCTTCATTCTCTTGAGTCACATATGGCTGTTTCCTGACTACATGAGAGACTTTTCAGCATTTCCCATCCAGGTGGTTACTTAACCATCATAGGGTTAGCATGTGAGATCATTGCTTAGTTATAAGGTCAAATGTTGACATATAATCCAATTTGCATGTTACACAAATGCAGTTGAGCAGGGCCCTGCACTCCTTGGGTCTCAGCTGATGCAAAATCAGAGGACTTCCCCTTCCAGGAGCTGAGCTTAACTATTCAGGGAAGCTGAATCTCTCTTATGTTTTTCAGTAGGGAAGTAAATCTGAAAGAGTAAGAAACAATCCAGCAGACTTGGAATGCTAAAATTTGTGGAAACCATTTTCCTGCTTAAGAGTTATTTTGTAAATAGATAACTATTGGTGATTTCTGATGTCACTGTGCCTTTTTAAATGCACTAAAACATTGAAATTGAAAAGAATAGACAATACAGAAAAGCATTTAAATTCTGGACTTTAGAATACATCAACTCAAGAAGGGAGTAATGCTGTAAGTCTTCATGTCCTTTAAAGGTAGAGAACATGAACTTGGACCATTTTTTGTAATACAGCATAATGATGTGTCTGTGTTTTTCTGCATCAGCAGTGATTTGCTTTAGCCTCTGACCTTCTAGGCTATTCAGATAATGACATTTGACCTTTCTGAGAATTTTCCAATCATGTAAAATAGACCCTCTGTTTGGATAACAAAAACATCTCCCAAACTAATTGGAATTTAGCATAGCAAAATGTTAGCAAAACTTGTAGAAAAGGTAAGATCCTTTAGTTTGTTTTTTTCAAAAGGACCCCTTAAGCTATGGATCTTCTAGAATTAAGAGTTTTGATGCTCCAATAATCTGAAGAATGTCACGACTTCTGTGCCTGAACATGGTACCTGAGCTCAGGCATTCACTCATGTGTTAATCATTAGCATGGATTTGACCTAGCTTTTTCCCAGATGATGCTTGGGTACTTGCTGGAGGTTAGCACATGCCTATTCCATTCCCAATAGGCAACCTGCACATAGCTACTTGTGCTATGAAACAAGTTCATCTAGATAGAAATAAGCCATGTTATGTCATGCTTTGCTGTGCCACCGGTCCTGTGGACCACAGAGCTTCTCAGCCCACTATGTGCTAGATAGGCTAGATACACCCAAAAGATGCTATTCATTGCATCCATGTGAAATCATGTAGTCACCCTTTTTAGTGGGAGAGCTGTGACTCTCCAGAGAGTGACACATCCTATCTGACTGACAGTGTGTGAAGATAACTCATTGTAGAGAGCTTGCTTCTTTCAATTCCCAATACAGGCAGCGTGGCTTGGGTCAAATGTCTGTTTTTAGGCTTCTGTCAGTAAGTGGAGTGAATGCCACCTGCTTGCCCAGTTGCCTCTGCCCTGTTGTTTGAGCTCTTTGCTTCTCTGAGAGTGTTTATAGAGGTGGGTCCTTAAAGAAGTATTTTCTGCACATCAGGAAATTGCTATTGCAAACTTATTTCTCAGGGACAAGCTCTGTTTCTTCATCTTGCTTGATCTTGTACTCATTGACAGAAAGCTGCATGTTGAGCAGAGAGCAGAAAGCTCTGATAAATGGATTATAGTTACCAATAGAGAGAAGGAACTTGAAGTGGGATCTGATCCAGCTATGCTGAGCAGTTAATGTGCACTTAAATTCAGATGGAGGTGTTCACCTCAGCTTAGGTAGATAATGGTCACTCTCTACAGATTGTGAAATGTGAAGAGAAGTAGTTAGCAGTACGTGTATGTTTTTGTAATGAACAATAGATGATGAAGAGAAATCTGTTGTAAGGGAATAGTGATTTCCTTTTAATACTATATCTTTTTTTAAAAGTTGTTTCCTGTGGCATTTCTTCCATTTTTATTCTCCAGAAAAATGGTTGAGCTAGCTTGGGAATAGATTATATATTTTAAAGATGTTGATTATCTGCCTACAATTCTTTTTATAAACTCCTCCCTGTAAATTAACAGGGAAAAAAAAAAGAAAGAAAAAAGATGGGCAGTGAATTAGAAAGTGCATCTCTGATAGTTGATCAGCCTGTCTTTCCAGTAGGCCCACTTTAATCGCAGGCTCATATATTATTAACCTGACTGGAAAGTACTGCATCAAGGTTGATAACTGTATGTTTTTCCTGGCATACCCATTTATGTGGCATGAGGTGACTTTTGAATTAGATGCTGATGCTGTAATTTGTAAAGGGAAACCAAAGTTTTGCACGAAGTAGTCTTGTTACCCATTAGTGAAGTATTGCTTTATATTTAAAATAAGTAAATAAATTTCAGCCTCTGAGGAAGATCTCTTTTGCTTAGCCTTCCTAAAGAAGTAATCTAGCCCTAGCACTCAGGATGTTAGCTCTTCCCTTCATCTAAAGGGATCGTCTAAAATGATCTCATTTATGATATTGCCTTATAGTCTTCTAATTTACCCGCAGACACATGTGTATAACGTCATTGAGTAACCTGTTGCCACAAAGGGTTGCATATGTGCAAAGATATTTAACTGAAAAAGGAACTACTCTACTCAGATACACCTATTAATTTGACTGCTGGTGCTCATTGAACAGCTGTCTTTAAGACAGAAGTCATAGTAATTTGTTACTACATTTTCCTAAAAATCTATGAATGATTGTCGTGGGTTTACTAAAGATAGGCGACAGAAATTAAACTCTCAGATCAAATTGGAGAGAAAATACGCTATTGTATTTAGAGAGATAGAGATACAGTGACAGATCTTACAAAAAGCAGTTTCCCCATCCATGGCAAACCCCCTTGAAGTTTTCCCCATTCCCCAAAATAAAAAAATAAATCTACCTTCCCCAGTGCTCCAGTCCTCCCCCCCACCAACGCCTCCAACCAGCCAGGAGCCCTCCTGCTTACATGTTCCCGATAGCAGGCTCCTGCCACACACCCAGGGCAGGAGGAGGAGGAAAGGAGAATGAACTGACCTTGTTGTGAGCTTATACCAAGATAGCAGAATTATGGGATTGAATAACAATCTTCTAGTCCCCAGAATTTTTTTTTTAAGCCTCTAGCCTCAACCTGGGACAATGATGTTATTATTTTTTTTAATTAGCTCAGGAAAGTGACCAGATCTCATGACACTCTCGTATGAATCTTATGAGATTTTTCTTTCTCTTTCCTCTTGACTTTTGATTATTCACATCTATTGTGCTCTAAAGCAGGAAGCTGCATTCTTCTCATTGTTATTTTTCTGGTCTTTTTCCTAAGGTATGCAGTCTACCAAAAAAAAACCCCAACCCAGACCTGTTGTGGGAAAACCAGATCTACTCTGTCCCAAAAACACCACCAAACTAAAACTAAATGCAAATATAACTCGATATTTTCTCACACACACTTAGCAAGTCCTTCCGAGCTTGAATGTAGCTGATGCTTGCCACTGCATAGCATGATAATTAATGAGTTCTAAAATTGTTTGCATCATTATATGCTGTTTGATTGTAACATTTACAGAGCAATATTGAATGTCATCTGCACCATACTGTGTGTGGCATTGTGGAATGCTGTAGGTCTCTTTATACATTAATATGTTATCGTGACCTCCTTCATGATAGTAAAACTAAAGCAAACCTGAAATGCCGTGTTACGATGAATCTGTACTTCATGGCAGGTCTCTTCTGAGGAATTCTATTAAAGCAGCAGTAATGCAGTAACAAAGCTGAAGATTCAGAAGATGGATTCAGTTAATTGCTTCTAGAAGACACAGAATGAAATACTACCTTTCAAAGATGAGTGATAACTCTTCACATATATGGAAATAATGGATGTGAAGAATTGACTAGATTCAATGTTGATGAAGGCAATCAAAGGAGGGTTACTTTTCAATCCGTCATGGAATTGTAGTCATCTATCACTGCAACCAGGTTTTTGTCTTAGCTTCTTCTGAGATGACTAGTGCATTTCCATCTTCTATCCCTGTCATCCTTGCTGAATCTTCATGTCTGTTACTCTCTGGTCATCTTTTTCCAGAAACATGGCATTTTTTCATCAGTTCTTGCAGCACAGCCAACTCATTGCCAGTTAGGCTTTTTCATACTCTTCAAGATGCCCTTGCCTACAGCTGGCTGCTCTGCCTCATTGGTCAATGCTCAGCTTCAAATGATTTTCTGTGTCTCCTTTTCTAGTAGTATGTGAACTTCTTTGAAAACAGAAAGTGCTTATTTTTAGTAGAATCCTAGAATCATAGAATGGTTTAGGTTGGAAGAGACCTCAAAGATCATCTAGTTCCAAACCCCTGCCATAGGCAGGGACATCTCCCATTAGAACAGGTCGCTCAAGGCCTCATCCAGCCTGGCCTTGAGCACCTCCAGGGAGGGAGCATCCACAACCTCTGTGGGCAACCTGTTCCAGTATTTTACCACCCCACTCTAAAGAACCCTTTCCTAACATCTAGTTTGAATCTCCTTTCCGCCAGTTTAAACCCATTGCTCCTTGTCCTGTCATTATAACATCTTGTAAATAGTCCCTCCCCAGCTTTTCCTGTAGGCCCCTTTCAGATACTGGAAGGCCACTGCAAAGTCTCCTCGAAGCCTTCTCCAGACTGAAGGCCCCAACTCTTGTAGCCCGTCCTAATAGCAGAGGTGCTCCAGCCCTCTGATCATCTTTGTGGCCCTCCTCTGGACTCATTCCAACAGTTCAGTGTCCTTGTGCTGGGGGCTCCAGAACTGTATGCAGTACTCCAAGTGGTTATCCTATGTCTTGTTTATTTATTTTGACTTGAGTAGCAGATATTTGCGCTGTATAAATAATTGTAAGAAGGGTCAAATCTTTAAAAGACTTGATGGACTGTACCTTTGCAAAAAAAATCCTCAAGTTCATTTCTACCTGTGCTTTTGCTTTAGTGAGCCATACTATATACCTTAGCTGTTTCTAAGGGAGTTAGAGAACACAGGGAATGAAGGTGGGAAGGGGGAGTTGTTCAGTCTTTAGATTACTGTAAGATCACAGTGGAATGAATGTTCATTTTTATTTTATTATCAATGCTCATCAGGGACAGGATATGTTTATCTTTTTCATGAGAACCACTGGTAAAGAGGCAGTTACTCAGTAACACATGTAATGTTCACATGATCAAAACCATGTATTCTGTATTCCTCCAAGACACTTTACTGATTGACTGGAAAAACTCCAGAGGAGAGGATTTTAACATATTATATCAGAACAGACTTCTGAGGAACACAATTTCCTTTTCTTTCCAAGGAAAATACAGTGTCAAATTTGGCTATTATGTGCTCTGGTGTAATTTCAGTGGTGTCAAAGATAAAGTTTTGGTCCTTCTTGTGTTGACTATCACACAGACTGGCAGAAGCAAAGCAATCCAGCATTAATGATGATAATGTGACCATCAACATCCCATTACGTCTTCATAGGATGGCAGAAAACCTAGAGACAAGCAGATCTTCATGCCAAATGGAATTTTAAGCAGTCTGGTATCATAGCCTCAGATTTCAGGTGCTTTGAAGTGGGAGAAGTGGCCATGTCTTCACACTATGTATATTTCCTAAAAGTCTAGAACCGTAGCGTTGTATTTGAGAGAGTATTAAAAGCAGAATTATATGTAATCACAAGATGAAATCCTGAAAATACTTTAGATCTTCATTTCTTTGCAAACCTTTTTTTTTCAGACATTACCTCTGTTGATCATCCCATGATCTGTACACATTCTAGGTCTCCTCCTGCCCTCTCATTGTTTCTAAAAGCAGCAAAACACATATCAGATCAGTTCAAGATATTCATACCAATGTAAACAATATTACTTACTCTTCAGCTTTGCCAGAATATTGATTGGAGTTCTGAAGTGCTGACATGTTTCTAAATCTTGCCTTAATGCATTAATCACTCTCTGGCTTATCTTTTTTTGTTAATCAAGTGTTCTCTTAAGTGGCCATCAGCTGTAATGCCAGTCATGATTCCTGGTGGTATATTGTCTAGTATCACACTGTAGGTTTTGTGCATGAAGAAGGGATTTTTAAACCCAAAAGTCTAGGAAATAGCCAGACAGTTTTCTGGAGTTTTGTGCTAGTTTGAAGTCTGTCGTTGATTGTCTCAGTGCAAGAGAGTAAGTAAGCTGAGGATTCCCTCCGGCCACACTGTTGGAAATAACTTTCTGGAGCTAATACCCCCTTTCCCTCTAGGTGAGATATGGAAAGAAGCTTGTCAGGATTTGCAGAGGACAGAATTTACATGCATTGGTGTCCGTTTGGCACTTGGGTGACTTGATAGCATTATATTTCTGTAGTCCTTGCTCTGCTGCAGTTCATGCTGGCCACTTCGGGATCAGATGAACAAAAAAGTGGTTTAAGACAACTTACACAAAGATCCAATCACTAATTTTAAAAAACAATGTTTTCTTAATTCTTTTCAAGAAAAACTCCCAAACTCCCAGTGAGAAATACAGAAACTGATTAAAAAGTTTGTTAGTCAAACTGCTAGTATCTGCCAGCAGGTCCAGTGCTATTTTCTTCTTAATTTCCCTTCACAGGAATTAATAAACTAGAGCATTAGAAACTGATAAATGGAAGAATAAAAGTTTAATTAATTATTTGGTAATCTTTAGAGACTCGGTTTCATTTAAAGTTAGTGTACATCCCAAATAAATTATTAAAGACTTCGCAGTTCAGCAGTACTGGTGGACCACAAAGCAATGTCACCAGAAGCTTAATTTCCCTCACCTTTATCCATATGTCTGTGCTTCTGTTGTCCCACCACAACTCTCAGCTCCTTCTCCTGACTAAGACAAAAAAGGCAGGGAACACACACACATACATAGGCACTGTTGCCAGATGTTCCCAAACACTGAGAGTCCAACCACTCCTAGCCTTCTTGGAGTGCTTCTTGGAGTGGTTTTGGACCCTGACAGCTGATAGTCCTTTAGAGACTTCCCAGGCACTGATCAGGAGCCTGCATGGGCCACAGATAGATCTGACACCCAGCTAGCATACAGCAATCTCTTTGTGGAGGGTAAGAAAGTCTAATAACTTGAGTTGTTGCCAGATGGCCTCAGTGGCAGAGTGTACATTTAATATTCTAGTCATGTTTAATTCACTAGTAGAGACAGAGCCGTAGAGTCTTTTTGAGAAATTTATATACTCACCTGTGAGCCTCATAAATTCAGCTTTTTTTTGTTACCAGATGTACTGGCTGTATTTCATTGAGCTTTATTAAACATCCTCACTAAGCTATATCTGTTGAACTTCTAAACAAAGGTGAATTTTCAATGGGAATCCAGAGCTGCTGAAAATTCCCCGCAATATTCTGTGAGAAAAGGCTCCAGTGATGTTTCAGTTCAGCTTTTCCCAAACAAATTCTTTCTGAAAAAAATGCCTGACTTGACTCAACAAGCCTCAGACCCATATGTGATGCTGCACTGTTAGGTTGTCCTTGTTGACTGCAGTGACCAGCAACATGGATACCGTCACCCTGTGCTTTTTATCTTTGGCATCATTAGAGCCTTTCTGTGATGCAGACTTTCTTCCACTCCCTTGTAGTGCTCCAAAGAAATATTTGGTGTTGAGTGTGCACAGGAGGGGAGGAAGAACACATCAGTAAAGTTAACAGAAATGAAAATTTGATGTGTGTGGATAAAACAAGGTATTTTTTTTAATGCTATGCAGAATTATTTTGCAGGATTTATGTCTATTCTGGAAACACATCAGTGGAGAATTAAACCAGTTGACACCTCCATTTATAGCAGCAATCTGTAAGATTTCCATAAAAATATACTTTCTTCCCAGTGAGTTGGTCAAACGTACCTGCATGCTCTGCAGCCTGACCTTTGAGCCACTCATGGTGTCCAGAGGGTTTGATTCTACCCAATGTGTCTTTTCTCTATGAATAGCCTGAGAAGTGAGATGTTGATGTGGGATAGATAATTTACAAAACCTCAGTAGAGTACTGTATGTCTGTAAGGCAATTGATTACCAAAATGCCACGTTAGTCATGCATTTGAACTAACTGGAAATCGCTTTTCGTTGACAGGTCTCAAATTACCATTTTAATGGAGTTAAATAGACTCTTAGAGTGGGGATGCAGGCAAAAAAGGAGGCATGTCCTATATCCTTCAGCAGACCAGTGGCAGACCCTGCTTTCCTGAGATCTGGTCTGGTTTTTGGTAACAAAGGGTGGCACCGTAAAGCCCTGTAGAATCATAGAATGGTTTAGGTTGGAAGGGACCTCAAGAATCATCCAGCTCCAACCCCCTGCTGTAGGCAGGGACACCTCCCACTAGAGCAGGTTGCCCAAGGCCTCATCCAGCCTGGCCTTAAACGCCTCCAGGAAGGAAGTATCCACAACCTCCCTGGGCAACCTATTCCAGTGTCTCACCACCCTCACTGTAAAGAACTTCCTCCTAACATCCAGTCTAAATCTCCCCTCTTCCAGTTTAAACCCATTCCCCCTCATCCTGACATTACTAGACCTTGTCAATAGTCCCTCCCCAGCCTTCCTGTAGGCTCCCTTCAGATACTGGAAAGCCACTCTAAGGTCTCCTCGAAGCCTTCTCCTCTCCAGGCTGAAGAGCCCCAACTCTCTCAGCCTGTCCTCATAGCAGAGCTGCTGCAGCCCTCTGATCATCTTCGTGGCTCTCCTCTGGACCCGCTCCAGCAGTTCCATGTCCTTCTTGTGTTGGGGGCTCCAGAACTGCACACAGTATCTGCAGAATGCAGCTGAGTGGCTGATGTCCACTTCTGCTGGAAGTTTTCTTCATAGAAGTAGTTCTGGTTTGGTGTGGTGTGCTGCATAAAAATTTACAGTTGGAGCTCTAAGTGTGTGTATGGAGAGCATCTCTGGTTTGTGCCCATCAAAAACGAGTAAAGCTGACATGCTCACGAACAGCTTTACAGTGAGAACCAAGGTACAGTAAGGAAGAACAGTTGGCAGACTTGCTCCAAAAGCGTGTTCCTGATTTGAACTATAGTGCTAAAGTAGATGACTCAAAGCCATGCTGACTCCCATTTTTAGAATGAACTGAACTGTCATTTCATTTTGGGATCCTGAAGCACGTACGTATTTGATCTGTTATTTATTCATCACTTAATTAGCAACTAATTGTGAAGTGATACCTTGGTCTCTATTCTCATTTCTTGTCTGTTTATGGGAAGCAGTGGTAAGCAGGTGTAAGAATCAGCTCATACTAAGTCTTTCTTAGCCCACTATCTTGGCTGTGACAGGGATTAGTATCAGATGTTTAATGAATAGCTCAAAAAAAGTGATAGCTCCCTGGAAAAAATCTCCCAAACACCACAGTTTTCAGTTCAGGAGTATCTGTGGCTAAAGTTGGTTTCTTAATGATTAAAGCTAAAGGATATGAAAACAAATGATTGCTCTTGCTTAGCTAATATGCACCCAGATAAAGAATATCTGAATATGTGGGTTTTGGCTGTGTTTTTAATTGTAGATATTGCAGTCTACATCATGTTGTTGTAATGTCGTTGTTAGTTGCACAGATTGAATCCTCAAAGCTGTCCCATGTTGATCAGTGTGCTGGTTTGAGGCTAAGTGGAATATTTTAATGAGAAAAATTAGATCATTGTCTGTGAAAAGAAAATAATAGTGATGTCTATATCACTCATTGGTTCTGCTGAGGGACATAGTAAAAATAGAAACAAAGGCTGGCACTTCTTCAGTCCATTTGTCTGGCTGCATCTTGCCTTCACTCCTCTGCCTGAAACTTATGTAACCCGACATAACTATTTCCTTTTAACTCCTTGCTGGCTTTTGACATCTCAGCTCAGAGCTTTGCAAATTAATCATATGAGCTATACGGAGCTTTATCTGGTTATTTCTGAGATAAAGGATGGGATAGAAATGAAGGGGGTTGGTTGGGAGCTCTCCTGGAAAGTCTGACTGTTTGGGAGGGATTTTAAATTTCTACCTTACTTCTAACTTGTATATAATTCTAAATATCTTTAAGTATTATGTACATATAGCAAATGTCTACATGAAATCAATTTATTACATAGATATGCCTGGTCATTTACTTATTTATATATTCATTTATTTATTTCTAACCTTTTTTTTCCCCCTGAGGAGCTTCTGTGGAACGGAAGTCCTTCATAGTGGGATTCAGGTGCATGAGATACTTTGAGCGAGGTAAACATTATGTACCTCTTAAATATTTCTCAGTCAATTCTGAATGATTAATCTGGAAAGATAGTATGAATATACTCTTATCAGGCAGACCTTTGTGATCCTTTGTAAAGTTACATCTACTCAGATATGGTCCTGATTTTAGAGTATTACTTGCTCTATTAAGTTAGCTGAATAACTATATAAAGAGTGTGTGGGTCACTATTTGGTCCTTCTCATTCTGGATAGGGGCAGATGTGAAATTATGTTAATATCTGAGTGAAGCCTATGATAAGAAATGTACATCAGGACTGGTTACACCAGCTGGAGGTGTGTTCAGATACAAAGGTATATCAATCACGTAGTAAGCTGGTTGAACTGATGTGGAGCCTGACAAGTGTGTTTCTTGGCACTGGGATTGTTAAGAGTCGTCAACTGAAGCATGTTTACTTAGGTTGACCTGTTAATTCCAAGAAAAGCCCTAGACTCTCAGGACAGACGTCACTGAGGCCATACTGGGGTACTTTCATATTCCTCTGCATCCTGCTGTCCTGCTGGCAGTCCGAGCTTAGGAAACTAGCTCCAGGTGCATGCAGAGATGTCACATTTCTAGAGACAATGTCATTGCCTTGGAATGATACTGGAGAAGCAAGTCAGCTTTAGAAATTACTCTAAAACAGAGACTGAATCTCCTGTTTGATGTATAATTTTGCCGTTTATTTTTCAGATCTATTTGATAAGATCTTTTAACTATTACCTATTATGGAAAGTATATATTTTATATCTTCAGTTAGCATATATAGCTATATATATATTAGTGAATTACGAGAAGGAAAATAAACATCCCACCTTAAATGGAAAGCCTTGCTTGAAGCTGTAGCATTTTCAGTCATCTCTTACAGTGAGACTGCTTATAGCAAGCAGTGAGCTACCTTCTTGTCAGAACCTCCTGAGTTCCTGCAGAAATGTTTTCTTTCCCACCTGGTTTTGGTGCTGAGACACATGGCTGCATGTGTCCCAGATGCTGGCCTGCTTCCTCTGTCATGCACCTGTTGCATCTGACAAACCTGTTTCTTTGTGGTAATCATCCCATGACCTAACATGTGTGCCTTTATCAGCAGTACCTCACTTCTGAAGTTAGCCACACTGGGTCTTTTATATCAGTTGGAAATTAAGGGTGAGTTTGTTTGTTTTTTTCTTAATATGCTGTGTATCATCTCTTTCATGTAAATACCGTGCTACATTTCACTAGTTCAGTTTAGATTTGATGCAGTAGAACAAAATTACAGATCTAATCAATTGCACCCCTAAGGAGCAATGAGGTTTTTGTTCAGGTTATTCTTTTTGGCAAGTGTTACATTTTTTTCTCTTTGCATGTGAAATAATTTAGTATCACAATGGCATCATTTAGCCTTTATTCATTATGTATACAGGGAAAATAAAATTGGACTGGAATGATGATTGCAAAACACATATTAGAGTCAGGGTTTTAGAAATGTTAATTTGTGAACCATTTCACAGAGAAATACAATAAAACAGGCAGGCAAACTTAAAATAATCATAGAATCATAAGATCAAGCAGGTTGGAAGAGACCTTCAAGATC
The DNA here is from genome assembly GCA_013400475.1 of Tricholaema leucomelas. Lineage (NCBI taxonomy): Eukaryota > Metazoa > Chordata > Aves > Piciformes > Lybiidae > Tricholaema lacrymosa > Tricholaema leucomelas. The sequence continues at coordinate 475,671 of WAAF01015161.1, forward strand.
ATCCAGTCCAACCTATCACCCAGCCCTATCCAATCAACCAGACCATGATGCTAAGTGCCCCATTCAGTCTTTTTTTGAACACCTCCAGTGACGGAGACTCCACCACCTCCGTGGGCAGCCCATTCCCTGTAGTGGCTACTACAATTATATTAACAACAATAAAGCTTTATTCTGTTTTTGACTGGATTGTAACCACTGCATTAGATGTCCAGTACTGTGTGCATAGAATCATGGAATTATTTCAGTTGGAAAAGACCTTTTAGGATAAAAGTAAATGTAAACATTATCCATATAATAGTACATACGGATGTGAGGGTGATCTGGCTGCGACATCTGTCACCCCATTGATCGCCAGGGTTGATTCGGCTGATCTGACTGGCTAGGCGGGTGTCCCCTTCCTCCCTCACCGCTCCGTGTGCGTCCCTCCCGAAGCTGCGCGCTTGGTCGAAGAGGACGACCTTCCCCGATAGAGACGGTACTGTTCATCGGTCAAGGGTATACGGTAGCTGTGCTCCCCTGCTAGAACCTCCAAACAAGCTCAAGGTCCATTTGTAGGAGAATGTAGGGTAGTCAAGCTTCCAAGACTGCAGACACATCCAAGTTAGGCACTGCATGGGGCAGTCTGCCATTATTTTCACATGCAGCCCAGACAGCCAACCGTGTGCTGGGCTGCATCAAGAGAAGTGTGGCCAGCAGGGCAAGGGAGGGGATTCTGCCCCTTGACTCTGCTCTCGTCAGACCCCACCTGGAGTACTGTGTGCAGTTCTGGAGCCCCCAACACAAGAAGGACATGGAACTGCTGGAGCGGGTCCAGAGGAGAGCCACGAAGATGATCAGAGGGCTGCAGCAGCTCTGCTATGAGGACAGGCTGAGAGAGTTGGGGCTCTTCAGCCTGGANGAGGTCCCTTCCAACCTAAACCATTCTATGATTCTATGATTCTATAGATAACTCTATCATCATTTATAATCACTTGTAACATGTTGGTTAGTAGAGCAGTAGTGATCTGAATTTTCATTTTATTTTCCCTTAAGATATCTTATAATTTTAGAAATAAGATAGACTTTGAATATTTTACATAAATATGTCCTTGCCTGCTGTCATTTAATTTTTCAAAATGACATTTTGCTTTGTACAGATCATGTTTCTGCTGGAATAGTTCATGTGAATTTCTGTAGTCTCTGAACTGCTTCTCCTCATAAGGTGGACATTTGCTTTCAAGGTGCAGTCCTGTATTGCACTCAGTCTTTTACAAACTTGGTTAACATTTTAGAAAGGTAAAATCGTAGATAATTCTATGTTCTCAAAGAGGAGTAAGATGAACTAGTGCTAAATTTTGTGTTCTTTCACTCAGCACTACTGTTCATGTGCATTAAAAAATACTATTTTTAAAGTATCCCTCTTTCAGACCTGTACTGATAGTAAAACTAACTCCTGTTTCCACTCTCATGGTAAGCATTTTTTTCCAAGTACTTACTTGGATAAAATTACAGAATGACAAAAGAAGCGTTTATTTTTCTGGGTGTTTTCTTCTACCAGAGTTGCTGAGTATTTTTTTAATAATAAACTGAATGACTGCAAGTAAAATGTGGCACTGAAAGAATTACTTTTCCCATTGTTTCATGCAATTTCACTGTTGTATTTAAAGTTTCCAAAACAAGCTGTACACTTTTACTTACTAAAATGTGATTAAAACTCGAAAGGTATACTTTTTCATTGTTTTTACTGTGGAGTCTGATGAAAGTAATAGCAATTCTAACCTCCCTTCTGCCAGGAATTTTCAATGGTGTTTTATATTTCTGGTGCTAGTGCCAATGAACTTTGTTACAAGTTCTGTAGTGCAGTGCCACATGTAGTGCATATCGTAATGCAGTAGAGCAGCCGTTGTAGGAAAATCCCTCTACATAAGCTGTGAATGACTTAAAAATTCCCAGAGCAACTCAAAGATTCTCTGGAGGTTCTGGTTAAGTTTTATGCTCTGTTAATTAAAACCATTTTTTTAATGCAGAGAATCTACTTTGACTGTAGTCCTAAAATCCTAATACCTTTGTCGTCATCTGCTAGAAGCGTGGATGATTTCTGACTTGAATTCTTCATTTTGTCTTAAATGCTTTTATTGTGTTCTTGAGTGAAAGTATGAGCAAATGCAGCTCACCCTTTGGGAATAAAAGCTAATTTAAGAGAGAAAAATGTCTTGCTATTTTTACTATTTTCAATATCATGAAGAAGCAGAGAAATGAAGAGTCAGGGAAAAAGAAACCCAATTTTTCTTTCAACACAAAATCTGCTGTTTCCACCAGTAATTAGATCTTGAAATACTTTCCCAACAGAGCCACTAGATTAAATCAAATTGATATTACTTAACTCTCCCAGTTGAAGCATTTGAGAAGTCGTAGAAGGAGCTGATCACACTGATGGTGTGAGTGGCACAGGTGAGGAGATGAAGAACTGCTCCCCTCCAAAAGACTTCCCAGAGGACTTGCCACTGGGGAACCAATGCCACTAACTGCAAGCTGTGAGATGTTGCAGCAGCTGTGATCTTTTAACCTGTTTTCCCTCTTGCTAACAGCACTGACCCTTGTACCTGCTTCAAAGGGGCACTGCCAGATGCAAAGGGAAGGAAAACATAAAAGCAGCATTGTGTATGCTCTGGGTCAATGTTGTTAGTGTTCTCTGCTGTGTTGAAACCTGCTTAGCCTCTGAAAGAGGGCAGCCCAAAGGCCCACAGTTTGTAATTGGGCTGCAGGAATTTCCTTTTGGTTCATGTACTGAAAACCACCTTGGGAATGACAGTGTCTTGGCTGCTGCAGTCTTTCTTTCATGGGAGTCCTTTATACTTGTTTTATAATGGTATTACAGCAGAGCAATGATCAAAGGATGGAGAAAAAGAGAAGAGCCTTTCCAGAGTTGTTCAAACTGGCAGTGTAATTTGAACACCATTGTTCAGCATCGTGCTGAGGTATACTGTGGTTAGCAGAGTTAAAGGCACTCCTGATGTTAAATGACTTGCTAAATGAAAGTGGATAAATGTGCTGTTCTGATTTTGTGAGTAGTTGGGGAAGAAGTGCTTTGTAAAGCATTTATTTGTAGAAAGGTTTAATAGATACAGTTTCAAGATTTATGATCCATTAAGAAATACAAACTGATAAATTAACTTATACCTAAAGAGTTAAAGACTTTATGAATAAAGCCTTATTTTCCCCTTACATTGTTCTCATACTTGGCTAGTTCAGCTGCAGCATGATTGTTACACACTGGCATTTTGGTTTATGCTACATTGATTTTTCACATTTTAAATTTTAAAAGCTAAATGAATGTTCTATAGGAGGATCAGGAAAAAAAGACAAATTAACTGCTAATATTTGATTGGAAACTGTTTGCATCTGAATAAAGGAATGACACATTGACTTAAGGTTTAGGTGACATTAGATCAAGCACAAGATAGTTTCTCCAACCACATGATAAACTCTAACACTCCAATCCTGAGGTAATATCTGCTTGTAGTATACAGATGTTGAAAAGATAAGACCAATTCAGGGTCGTTAGAGTTCACACACCATACAAATAATCTATATGGTTTAGAATAAATGTGAGAATCAGAGAGTCATAGAATCAGTCAGGTTGGAAGAGACCTCCAAGATCATCCAGTCCAACCTATCACCCAGCCCTATCCAGTCATCTAGACCATGGCACTAAGTGCCTCATCCAGGCTTTTCTTGAGTACCTCCAGGGACAGTGACTCTACTACCTCCCTGGGCAGCCCTTTCCAATGGCAAATCACTCTCTCTGGGAAGAACTTCCTCCTAACACCCAGCCTAGACCTCCCCTGGCACAACTTGAGACTGTGTCTCCTTGTTCTGTTGCTGGTTGCTTGGCAGAAGAGACCAACCCCCACCTGGCTACACCCTCCCTTCAGGTACTTGTAGACAGCAATGAGGTCACCTCTGAGCCTCCTCTTCTCCAGGCTAAACACCCCCAGCTTCCTCAGCTTCTCCCCATGGGGCTGTGCTTCAGGCCTCTCACCAGCTTCTTTGCCCTTCTCTGGATACATTCCTCAACATCTCTCTTGAATTGAGGAGCCCAGAACTGGACACAGGACTCAAGGTGTGGCCTGACCAGTGCTGAGTGCAGGGGAAGAATAACCTCCCTTGTCCTACTATCTACACTATTCCTGATACAGGCCAGGATGCCATTGGCTCTCCTGGCCACCTGGGCACACTGCTGGCTCATGTTCAGCCTACTATATACCGGAACCCCCAGGTCCCTTTCTTCCTGGCTGCTCTCCAGCCACTCTGTCCCCAGCCTGGTCAGTGAGATATGTTAGGCTGTGAAAGAGATGTACAGTTAACTAGCATCAATTTAAATTAGTAAACTGCATGCTTAGGAAGAAGCAATTTCAAATCACTAAGTGGTAGAATTCATGAGAAAAGTCAGTATCTTTTGCCATCTTTAAGATATGTAGGTAAACTAATGAACAAAACATCCCCATTCAGCAGGATTCTTCATGTTTGCTTATTGTTCTTTTCTCTTTTATGAGATAGTCTGTCAGGTCTTCTATGCACCTTCATTTGGTTTCAACTGCTCTGTTTGTTTGGGCTGCAGGTGAAGCAGTGTGGTCTGCGCTTCTGTCTGGCTTTGGCTCCAAATTTGAAGCATCAGTAAATTTCACCCATTTATTAAAATAGAGAGTGAAGTCAAATGAAGAGCACAGTATCACAGTATCACAGTGTCACCAAGGTTGGAAGAGACCTCATAGATCATCAAGTCCAACCTGTTACCACAGAGCTCAAGGCTAGACCATGGCACCAAGTGCCACGTCCAATCCTGCCTTGAACAGCTCCAGGGACAGCGACTCCACCACCTCCCTGGGCAGCCCATTCCAGTAGCCAACGACTCTCTCAGTGAAGAACTTTCTCCTCACCTCAAGCCTTAATTTCCCCTGGCACAGCTTGAGGCTGTGTCCTCTTGTTCTGGTGCTGGCTGCCTGAGAGAAGAGAGCAACCTCCTCCTGGCTACAACCACCCCTCAGGTAGTTGTAGACAGCAATAAGGTCTCCCCTGAGCCTCCTCTTCTCCAGGCTAAACAATCCCAGCTCCCTCAGCCTCTCCTCATAGGGCTTGTGCTCGAGGCCTCTCACCAGCCTCGTTGCCCTTCTCTGGACACGTTCAAGCATCTCAATGTCCCTCTTAAACTGGGGGGCCCAGAACTGGACACAAGAGCAGCAGACACTTTAAAAAAACCCAAAACTTCAGGAGGAGTCTGAAGCTTTAGAGTGGTCAGTCTGGGGCCATGTCTGAATGTCAAGACTGGAGAGCCCAAGGTAGCAAGATCTTAAGGGGGGATATTTAGCACAGTGTTTTTGGTAGATATGCATCAGTAGCAGTATGCAGGGGAACTGGAATCTTTTAAGTTTTCTGAACTCACCTATTAAGTTTAAATAATGTAAATTTGGGTTTACATACCTCATTTGAGTAAAATGTGTTTCTTCAGCACTATTGTGATCTTTATCTCTGCCCAATGGTTGGCAGTGTAGAAATCTTAGACCTCTTAATATTTGCCTTTGAGGAACTGATCCAGCTCTTGCTGTCCTCAATAACTGTTTGCTTATGGGGCTGAATCATATTGGTGACATGATCTTTACCACTGAGAATGGCTGTGAAACTGGGGCAATGTAAGATCTGTACAGCACTGGAACAGAGGACTGAGCTGGGCAGGGGTCATCTGGTGGAAGATGCAGTGCTGAATGGGAGAGCAACAGTGCTCTGTTTCACAGCTGCAAAGTCTAGTGATGGCTATCACATCTTGAAACTGTTTACAAAGCAGACTTGTATTAGTATTAGCCAGATAAAAAAAGGATTTTTAAGTAAGTTTGAGCAGTGAGAATGGACTTTTAATTTTTTTCTTGAGGCTGCAGGGCTAGAGACTTGCCGGGGGGGGGTGGGGGGGGGAAGAGTTCTGTAATTTATGACTTCAAACCTAGATTGTGCTTCCTGTACCTTTCCTCTATATGCAAAGGAAAGGTATGTACAACTGTGCAAAGTTATGTGCCTCTAANAGAAAGAGAAAGAAGCAAAGAGAAGGAAGGAAGGAAGGAAGGAAGGAAGGAAGGAAGGAAGGAAGGAAGGAAGGAAGGAAGGAAGGAAGGAAGGAAGGAAGGAAGGAAGGAAAAAAAGGGTGAAGCAGACATTGGTTTTGAGTCTTTTGTCATGAATTTGGTCCTTTGGAAAGCCTCTGCAGTGCTTTCTTGGCATGAGTCTGTAATAATGCAAAGTGCAGCTGAAAAGAAGCATGTTATACAGGCTCTGTACTGTAAGTAGCAGCTAAGTTTCTTCAGTCTACCATTAGGCCTTTGTATCTGAAGCAAAGTTCATTTTTCCTTTCTGGTAGGGGATGGAAAGATTTGATTGTAGAAGCAGATAATTTTTAATTTTGTAGCTGGTTTACTTGCCAGCTGTATGCCTCAGATAGTTGTATATCTACAATAAGCATGACTGAAAATGAAAGGGGTCCACATTTTCTGAAAGGTACTGTGATTGATTATTCCTCCTTCCAGTGAGGTGTCTCTGGCCATATTAGGATTGGGTGTTAATTGGGTTGGAGAAACTATTCTTGTGCTTGATCTGATGTCACCTAAACCTAATTTAACTTTCCATTCCTTCATTGAGAAGTAAACAATTTCTAATTAAGTGTTAGCAATTGTTTTGACACCTGAAGCTCAGCCACTATTTAGATTTTCGGAGACTTCATGGAGAATGGCAGCAAGACAAGCTGAAGTGAAATCCCTTGACCCATGTATTACTGAGAAAACACAATAAGTAGTTTCCCACTCTTTGGTATTTTTATAGGGAGTTGAAATGTCTATATGACATTTGTTATGGATATGTCATTGTCTGAAACTGGACTGCAGTGTGACATGCTTAGGTTTGAGGACATCTTTTGTTATAATTGAGAATTTTATTTGCATATGTGCAATAGGCTCCCTGGATTTAGAGCTGATAAATGCCTATGTCATGCTTATTTAGAGTCAGTGTTAACCCTTCAGTGGGCTCTTCAGTGTTTGCCCACTCAGTGAGTTTTTAGTTGTTTAATTAACTAAATGTGTATTTATTGAACTGATTTGAGGTGGTACAATACGCAGGGAAACTGGGTTGGAGGTTGCAGTCCTACTATACTTGTTAATCACAGAATTGACTCATTTTAAGTTATTTTGATAACAGCTAAAACATAATTAAATTGAATCAGGGTTGCGAGGCATGTTTAGGAGAAGCTTTGCTGTATAATGGAAAGCTTAAGGGAAAGAAGAACAACTGTGACATTTGTTGTCTACCACTTGGAATTTGAGTGTAATTTTTACCAGAACTACTTCAAACCATTTATTTTATGTTGATACCCATTTATTTGAAGAATAATGAATGGAATGATAGCTGCTAAAAAGTTGGAGAAGATTGTACATGGTGTTTGCTTAAGACTTTCAAACCACTTCACAGCCTGACAGATGCTAGCATATTTAAATAAGGTAACTGATTGCATTTGGAACAAATTCTTTGATTTGAAGAATGTAGAAGGAACTATTGCAGGCTTTGTGAGGTTCTACCTATTAAGCTGATCAAGCTGCAGAAGTTTCTGTATATAATCAGAGTGCAGGACTAAGGATGTTTTTTGCAGTTTAAGAAAGAGAATTTAAATACAGACCTTGTTTATTAATGTTCCAGTTTTAAAGTAGAATTAACCTTCCTTGCTTTTGCTGATATTATCAGTAAAAGCTGTCTGTGCACTTTGCAGGGATAGATCACAAAGCCTACATCAGATTTTCACATGCCATGGTGAACAAACCTACTCTTGTGAACATCAAACTGAATTACTTATGCTCACAGCTGTGAAACACTGATGTTCTGTAACACCAATATCTTGAGGAGAGGCTGCTAGTGAATAAATGCATTTAAGTCAACATTTGGTACAGAAATATATTTGAAATGCAAAATAAAACATATTGGAAATGTAAAGTAAATTATTTACTTTGGCAATAGTGAATATTTTAGTTAATAGAACAAAAAGAATATTACTTGCATGCAGAGCTCAAGAACAGTTAATACTGTTAAAAATTGTGTTTTATTGTTCTGATTTCCCTAATGATAATACCTGTCACAACTTACGATTTGAGTCATTTTGCAGTTGAATTAAATGTGCCAAATATTTCACCTGGGTCTTAAGTACAGAACTCCTTTCTTCTGCCCTCCATTATCCTCCTGCGATGTATAGTAGGCTTTTATCGAATCACTGCATGAGAATAATTCTTTGACTTGCCCTGCTTATGCTGGGCTGAAATTTTGATTAGTTAAGATGAAAATGTCTTCTTTGCCTTTGTAAGAGAGTATGTAAAATAGAGATCGAGTGCTTTGAGTTGTATGGATAATTCAATAATTTATATTCCTTTTAGTAATGATGGAATTTGGTTATTTGTATCTTGCTCTAATATAATTAGGTATTGCATGTTTGCCTTCAAAACTATTTAGCCTGAGATGCTTTTTTTTCAAGAGGTCTGGCAGTAGACCATGAAGAGGAACATACTCAGTTTTCTTGCTCACAATATTTTCTTCCTGAAATGTTTGGTAATGGTTTAGTGAATAGGTCTTACTTTGCTGCATACTTCAGATGAGAGGCATCAGATCACTTAGCTATGTTCTTAAAAATATATTTAGGTGACTAGCTCTGTCTTGTTTAGGAAAATGTTGTCCCAAAATGGAGTGAATGCAGAAAAAAATGCAGTATAACTTAAAAGCCATTTGCTGTCAATACTATGTGCAAACCACTGTCTTACAGCACTAGGCATCTCAAACCCTTTTTTAAACTGTATGTAATCGTAGAAGCATTCAGTAATTTCCTCCGCAGCTGAAATACGGCTGCCTAACTCTATAGGAGTCTCGGTTTTCACTTGAAATAGCTTTTGGCTTAGAAGGACACTCCAAATGAACACTGTAATAGGAGTATAGGTATAGAAGATAAGTTTTGAGAGAAATCTCCTCTATTTCTGGTGCACTGAATAAAAACTAGGCTAAAAAATGGTCCTGGGTCCCATGACTTTTTTCTTCATCTTTGTCTTCATCTTCTTTGTCACCTCTGCCTTTTTTGTGTCATCCACTTTCATTCCCCAGAAAACTTCTCTGGTGTTTTCAGAGTAGAATTTTTCTGCTTTCTTGTTTCTTCAGTTTCTTTTTCATTGATAAAATGCCAGTGTTTTTCTACTGGAAGTTTTCAGATGTAATTATTCGGAACAAGGCAATGATATGACAATGTTAATATCCCTTCTCTGACAATAACCCATATTCAGAAACAAAATTGTGAGACAGTTACATCGTATGCTTTGTTTGCAGCCATCCACTTCAATATGGTAAACCCCTTCATGTCATCCAAATCAAAACTGGTTGGGGTGTAGGCTATCTTCCTGTGGGTGTATTGAAACCTGGAGTGGCTAACCTTATAGGAGTGGTGATATCACCATCCCAGTGGAGCCACTGTGTTTTTAGGACTTGCTTAGTACTACTGTGCCATGATGCTGTCCTACTGCCACACCACAGGTGCAGAAGCTGTCTGTGGGGCCTTTTAATTCTCTGTTCTGAGTCGTATGGCGTATTTGCTGGATTTACGGAATCTTTCTGTGTGTGTCCTGCAATACAGAAAAGGCTGTCATTTCTCAGCAGTTTCTCTCTTGCAATCCATCAGATTACTTTAGAAGACAGGCCTACTGAAACAACACTGGTAACTTGGATAGGTATGCAATAGTTAGCATATAGATGCTAAAATGACCTAATGAAACAGATCTTGACTGGCCAGATTTTGTCAGCTTTGACTGACTTTCCACCTGGATGTCAAAGTACATTTGCAAACTGAAAGTCATGCTTTTTACATAATGATTACTAGTAGTGCAGTAGGAGAAACAATGTCCCTACTAGTCTTCAGCTGATGAACCTTAATATAAGAGGTTGCTTCTGCCTTTCTAATACTACTGCCTAGTAACATAGTCTTCATAGTGAGTGGAATTTTGACTTCACCTAATCCTGACTTTGTAATAGTTTTTGTAATACTTTATCATTCTCTTTTCCTTCTCTCATAAATTTGTAGTGGATTTATTTAAACACAACCATTGTTTCTCCCATTTACAGAGTAAAGGACTCCATTCCCCATCTGCAACATGATTAAAGTCAGGATGATGTGATCAGTAAGGAGTTAAATAAGAATTTTAACCTTCAGGGTGAGGTTAACTGAGTTCAGGCTGAAATTCTGTGAATATTTGCCAATCTTGCTTAATAGCTTTGTCTCATGAAAAGTGTTCTCTTCCTCCATAAATACTGAAAATCTCTCCAGAGCAAGATGTTAGCAGGCTAAATTAGCCTAGACAGACAGTCCTATAACTGCACCTTCAGCCTTGAAGTAATCTTCAAATAACCAGGCTGGGCTTTATTGAGAGATTGTATATTGTTTGTCCTCACCCATGTTATTGTGCTTTAAAGCATTCTTCTGATACAAATCATTGTTTTCTGTTCCAACAATTCTGAACTTTCTTGGCTTGTCCAGATCATCACTACAACTTGGAAAATTATTCTTTAGTAAAAAATTCTGCCATTAGTTACTCTTGATCAATCCACAGATGGAAAAACACTGGGTGAACTGTAAGCAATTGTGATGGTTTGGGTGTTACCCGCTTCCGCCCCCCCCCCCGACTTTGGAAATCACCCAGACTAGACTCAGCCAACTCTGGAAATATGAATGAAGCTTATTATTTACAGCTAGCACAATATATGAGCAGATATGTACAGTTATACATAGTTATACAGTTACATACAGAAATATACAGAAATACAACTCCCCTCCCAGAAACCTGAGTCCCCAGGAGGGGCTCCCAACCACCCCTTCACCTTCCCCCTACCCCTCTCAACCTTACCCCAGTCCCAGAGAATGGAGGTTCGGCCAGGGGGGTTAGGAAGCAAAGTGGATTAGTCAGAGAAACGGAGGGTGAGGTTAGAGAGAGAGATGCAGCTCAGAGCTCCCTAGCAGAAGTGCCTTATCTATGTTTTGATTCTTCTTCTTGTGTCTCTCAGTAAGCCTGTGAGTGAAGTAGACATCAGCCTTGTTTTCCTTTCACAGCCTGTAATCTAGTTCTTCTCACCAAAACATTCTAGCTTGCTTCAAACTAGCACAGCAATGATGTTTGTTTAATGACTGCTTGCTGTTGAGAGTGCTCATGTGGCAGTAAATGAATCAAGCTGATGAGATGCACAGACACCTGTACAGGTTTGTGTGTAATTGATACTTTTTGCAGAACATTTCATTGTGCCTGAGTCAGTGTGTCCTGCTGCACCCTTCACCTTGCACACCGTTCCTGCTCAAGAACATGCTTGTAGCTGGGGAACTTATCTAGTTATCCAGAAAAGAGGTAAAAAATACATAAATCATACTCCTCTGCAATTCAGGCACCCCATTCCAGCTGGAGTGGTAAGGTTATGCCAGCCTAGCAGTTGCACAACTGAAGATGGATTTAAAAAACATGAGATTTGGCAAGGCTCCATTCCTGCACAAATATTGGATTTTCTGTGGTGTATTTTGTTTATTAGTACTCGTGATGTCGGTGAATCCCTCTAACCCATCTTTTTACTCTTTCTGTTACCTCAGGGTTATCACTCTGTGATACAGGTATTTGTGGTGATTCCAGTTCTAGAGAACCTTCTAATGCACATATCAGGTAGCAAAGCTGTTGAATCAGAGATTTTTCTTCTCTTAAACTTGGTTATGCTGTGGAGATCCCAGTTTTCTATTATTCTGGTCATGCTCTAAGTAGTCAGGAGTGTGAGTAGACATGATTCTTCCCATCACTTTATCCCTTCAATTGAAGAGTCTATTACAACTTTTCTTTCTTTTCTTATTTCCCTTTTCTCTGGCTTATCATGGTTAAAATTACTTAATTTCTGTTCTGATATCAACTGTCTGCTGTAGCTTTCTTCACAATCAAACACTGAGCTTCCCAGAGATCAAGAAATCAGAGCGGTAGTCAGTAAATTACATAATAGAGTGCTTCTCTGTCTATTAATTTACCAGGACTTTTCACAAAGATTTACACAAAAATAATTTACCCAATAGAAAAGAAAAAGAAGAGAATTGTTAGTTAATACCTAAGTAATTGCAAATAGGTTGATAACTTCTTTTTTAGAAAGAACAAGAGGACAAAGCCTCAAGCTACGCCAGGGGAAATTTAGGCTTGAGGTGAGGAGAAAGTTCTTCACTGAGAGAGTCATTGGCTACTGGAATGGGCTGCCCAGGGAGGTGGTGGAGTCGCCGTCCCTGGAGCTGTTCAAGGCAGGATTGGATGTGGCACTTGGTGCCATGGTCTAGCCTTGAGCTCTGTGGTAATGGGTTGGACTTGATGATCTATGAGGTCTGTTCTTACCTTGGTGATACTGTGATACCGTGAAAAAATTCTGGGATTTTCTTACATTTTTTTTCTGATTTTTTTTTTCCAAGTCATATCCATGGTTTAGTAAAGAATACCATGAGATTTGACTTTGGAAAAAGAGTAGGATCTGATTGTGATATTCCTACCCTTCCAGAACAGTCCTTTCACATTTGGGGTCTAATGGCTTCGTGTAGCGGAAGGAAGATACTGGAATCAAACATTCCCTGCAGTTTGCCTTTGTGTCTTTATCAAGTTTGTGTGATATTATATAATCCTTGTGTGGTACTATTTGTAATAAAAGATTCTCATCAACCATTCCCACTCACACACGTGCCTCTGCCTGCTTTCCTGTTCAGAATGCAGAGTGTCTTGATCGTTGCTCTTGGAGAAGAGTTTTTTACAAATCCCCTTAGGAAAATCCTGTTTTAGATAAAACCAAACGAGCAAACCAAACAAAAAGTACGAAAATCTTTGCCCAGATAGTTTTCGTCCTCCTAAAGAAGACTTCTTTCCCTTTTTTGGATATTGTTATGGAGGCAGGGAATTTGTATAAAAACAGAGTTANGACTATTTTAGAAGTCAGAAGTTGGAAAAGGCTTGAGCTATTAAATATAGCATCCCCCCACTATGAAGATAAGGCTGAGCCAAAGCTACTCACAGCAGAATCATGCTGGCTTGAACGGAAGGGCGGTCCAAAGGCTTGTCCTTTCGGGTCTTTCAGAAATCTTCGAGGGTCGTTAAGAGCTATATAAAGCTGCACAAAGGGGGTGATTAAGGCAGACACAGTCCTTTGGAGCTTGTCTTTGGAGCGTCAGGGGCTCCTTGTGCAGAAGCTATGCAGGCGGGGGGAGAACTCCAAGGCAGGAACACCCCAAGGTGGGAAGTCCCCCCAATATTTATACCCTTCCTAGACAAAGAGCTGAGTTACCACTTCCTAGGCGTGAAGAACACACAGCCAATCCCCAGCCATCTCCAGTGCGGGCCCTGCACGGGCACCTCTCATGCCGGAAGGGTTCCTTGCTCCCCTGCTCCACGCCTGAAGGGCAGGGGGGGAAACAGGTCTTTTTGTGCCTTTTTCCTCTCCCATTCAAACCACAGAGGGAGAGGAATTTTGGGGTGCACAGGACTCCAGGACAGATATTTACTGAAAAGCTATGTATAATAGTAGACACTGCTCTTAATGAGCCAAAAAGTATCAATCACTGAAACAATTATTAAAATTCTTGGTCAGTAGATGCAATTTAAGAGCCCCAGACTGTCCAGAGGGCAGTAGACATAGATCTCACTCTTAAAAATGCAAGTCATGTAAACTTAATTTTTGCCAGCAGTTAATCAATAGCATGAAAAGTAGAAAACTTCTGGCACAGTAATAAGCCTAATTATCATTCTATTCATTCTGCTAGATAGAAGCTCCTCTAAATCTGTGTTGAAAGCAACAGAGTTTAATATTATTGCTACAGAATGTTCTGAGCTTGCCAGATCATGGGTGATCAGACTTTTCTATTTTGATTCTGGGCTTTTCCATTTTTAGGGACCTGGAATAGTCTCAGTGTGTTTGATGCTGTTTAAGAGTATAAATGCAGAGGGCTTAATTTCCTTTTTAAATATCCTTTTGGTTGTGTAATACACAGAACAGTAAATATTACACATTTAATAAACACTCCATGATATTAATGGGATTTGTTTCTATTGGTGGTAACATCCATTCTCTATTTTATTAATACAACCACGTGTGTGTATTTGAAGAATAATTCTATTTTTTGTGTGTTTGTTTGGGGATTTTTCTTAGGTGTTTTGTTTTAAAGAGCAGATTTAGATTAACTACATCTGTGCATAGGGGAATGAAGTGGATTGTAGCAATAGCCTTTCCGCCTTGGCTAGGCTACCTGCCTATCTTTGGTTGCCAGATCTTTGGTTGCAGTGGAATGCAAAAGGTTTCTAAATAAATTGTGCTGCTTACTAATTATTTCCACCCTTAAAAATGGGAGGCAAGGAGCCTAGAAGATTTGTTGCAGGCAAAAATGGCTGCTATGATTACTGTGATATGGAAGCACGTGTGTGAGCCGTAGCTTTTCCCAGTGATAACAGAAAGGTGTAGTCCAGATAGGTAGTTGAAGGAAGATTGATTTCATCCAAAATTGAAATAGGGAACTCAAACTTGCAGAATAGCAACAAGCAAGGTTTTTACATACAGCATAACACTATTTTGGAACATATGAGCCTTTAAAACTGAGGTGGAAATGAATACTAGACTCCTTTGTGGCTTTCTAGTTTACTAGGAAGAAAATGTAAGAGAATTCTGCATGCTCTCTGTGACAGCTAGAGAAGATTGACTTGGAGCTTTAAGGAGCACCTCAGGTAATTGCAAATTCTGCTGCATACAGATTCTTTGCTTATTTTGTGCTGCTTCAGCAGTTTTCAAGATAAAGTTATTGTCCCTTAAGTGAACATATGTAATACAACAGATTTAGTTGATGAATTGGTCCAAAGTCCTCCTTATGTATATTCACCGGAATTGTGCCACAGGTGAAATAGATTCTCCCCCCCCCCCCCACTTTCAAACTAAATTATTCTCTGAGTTATTATTTTGCATCAAAATCCAAATGCTAATAATAGCAATCAGCTTGCTTAGGCCAATGTCCTGAATGTGTTAGCGGCATAATGACTTCAGCTGTTGTGCTTTATCAGCAGTATGCTTGGGAGCTGTGCCAGCTGAAGGGTATATAATCTAAAGTAACACCACTAACATACTAATGTTACCAATTTTTAGTATTCCTTAAATGTAAACTGTTTTGAAAACCATGAAGCATAAGATTGTTCTCACCCAGTCCCTGACTTGTTTTATTAACACTGTAAAGACTTTCTTGAAGAAATTGCCAGTAGAAAGATTTGTTTTCTCACTGCTGTATTAATATAAGATTCTACACATGGCTTAAGACAGAACAGCAGAGAAATTTAATTAAATTAAAAGACCAAGTTGTCTCAGTTCAAACACATTTGGCCAAAAGATGTGCCAGCAATTGCTGTAGCAGTGTTCAGGCTCACCCCGACTGAAGTACAGCTAAAATGTACTGTTTGAATTAAAAAAAAACAAAATCAAAAATCAAAACCAACCAAAAACTGCTTAAAGACCTGGTGAATAATATTAGAAATCAAAAAAGAATTGACAATTTACGTCAAACTGCAGTGTTGTGTGTGTATATCATAAGGACACATCCTTGATGGAATTCCTGCTATGAATTCTGCAAAAGACTGCAGGGAAACATCCACAAAGATGTATCATACTTTTCCAGGTTCCCCACCGCTCAGCACATTACCCATATACACATAGGTGTAGGGTGCTGAGAGAGCTGGAGGGTGCTGAGAGTGCTGGAGGGTGCTGAGAGAGCTGGCAGCTGAGCTG
>WAAF01015162.1:0-24232 GCA_013400475.1 Tricholaema leucomelas
CAGCTACCTCCAGAATCCCAGCAGGGTGGGGATGGAAGTGAGCTCTGCAGATCAGCCAGTCCAAGCCCCCTGCTCAAGCAGGGCACCCACAGCAGCTTGCCCAGCAGCACAGTGCCCAGGGGCAGGTGGAAGCTCTCCACACAAGGAGACTCCACAACCTCTCTGGGCAGCCTGCTCCAGGCCTCCAGCACCCTCACACCAAACAAGCTTCTCCTCAGCCTCACATGCAACCTCCTGCACTCCACTTTGTGCCCTCTGNGGAATAGAGGGGTATGAGAACCTCCTTTGCCCTGCTGGCCACACTCTTCTTCATGCCCCCTAGAAGACCATTGGCCTTGTTGGCCATGAGGACACATTGCTGGCTCATGGGCAATGTGTCCAGCAGCACTGCCAGGTCCTTTGACCATGGAGCTGCTTCCCAGCAGGTCACCCCTCACCTGTACTGGTGCAGGGAGTTATTCCTGCCCAGCTGCTGGGCTCTACACTTGTCCTGCTTGAACTTCACAGAATCAACCAGGTTGGAAGAGAACCCCAAGCTCATCCAGTCCAACCTACCACCCAGCCCTATCCAGTCATCTAGACCATGGCACTAAGTGCCTCATTCAGTTCCTCTTCCTAACATCTCTTTTTAAGTCCCTGTGTTGCCAAGAGCTAAATGATGTATTCCAAGAGCTAAAGGTAGAGACATCAAACATGAGGCACTCAGTGCCATGGTCTGGTTGATTGGCCAGGGCTGGGTGCTAGGCTGGCCTGGGTGAGCTTGGAGGTCTCTTCCAACCTGGTTGACTCTATGATCTCTTATGCAGATCAAAATCTCCTTTTCACAAAGTAAAGATGAATTGTTTATTATTTAGGTAAACTCTTGGTAGTTCTCCAGGAGGAAACAGGTGAAATCCTCAACTCCCCTTTAACCTGCTGAAACTAATTACATGTGTTTATCACTGCCTTGTCTTCTCCTTGAGGAGCTGTTCCCAAAGCCACAGGCTCCCAAGAAGCATCCCCTGTGTGACACCAGAGGGAGGACAGCATCAACCCTTTGGTCTTTCAGTCAACCAACACCCTTAAACTGCTGCTTCTCTTGGTCACTCAGCGATGCCCTTCATGCTTTTAACAGCATCACTGAGAGAACCTGAGGGTTATGCCTCCTATCAAATGTTGGTCTAGGAGATGATCAAGTCTCTGAGACCCCAGACGTGAGCAGCCAGGTGAGTTTGAGCCTCAGCAATGCTCTGAGTTGTTCTGTGACACAGAGAGGACTGCAAGCAGGAGCCTCTTTTCACACCAAGCAGAGAGGCAAAGCTGAGATCCCTGCTGCAAACCAAACTGCTTGGGAGTTGCTCTTACACATTTAAGGTGCCCACTAGCTGAGGTGATGAGCAAAGCCACCGAGATACACCAGCACTACCTGTGCTGGGCAGTCCCTCCACCTCAGCTGCTTACATTCACTGTGGTTGGTAATGTGGCTGGAGAAGGCAGAAGCTTGGACCAGCTAATCACAGAATGATTGTGGTGGTGGTGATGGTGGTGCTGTCTGGAAGACAAGTCAGCAAGGATGTGTGTGTTGAGCTTCCCCATGCAGAAGATCCTTTCCAAGAGTACAATTTGGTGTCTTGATCAAACACAATGAGCAACTTCTGTGGCTGTTGCTAAGCCCCTCTCACCAGTACAGGTGAGAGGCAACCTGCTGGGAAGCAGCTCCAAGGTCAAAGGACCTGGCAGTGCTGTTGGACAAGAAGTTCCACATCAGCCAGCAGTGTGCCCTCATGACCAAGAAGGCTAATGGTGTCTGGGGGACATGAAGAAGAGTGTGTCCAGCAGGTCCAGGAAGGTTCTTCTCTCCCTTTACTCTGGTGAGGCATCATTTGGAGTCCTGCATCCAGTTCTGGGCTCCCCAGTTCAGCACAGACTGGGAACTGCTGGAGAAGGTCCAGGGCAGGCTCTGGAGGTGCTGAGGGGTGAGGAGCAAAGGCTGAGAGCCCTGGGGCTGTTGAGCCTGCAGGAGAGCAGCCCCAGAGGGCATCTGCTCAGTGCTCAGCAACAGCTAAAGGAGCTGTGGGGGGCAAGAGGCTGGGGCCAGAGTCTTGTGAGTGATGCCAAGGGGCAGAGGGCACAAACTCTAGTCTGCCCTGCTGAGGCCACAGTTGGAGTTCTGGATCCTGTTCAGGAGGGACTGGGAAGTGCTGAAAAAGAGTGTCCCTGCCTTAGCAAGGGGCTGGATGATCTCCAGAGGTCCCTTCCAACCCCTTTGGTGCTGGGAGTCCATGGCTGTTCTAAAGGACATCCTTTTAAAGCTGTCTCGAGCTTTCAGCGGAGCTTTCTCTCTTTTGGTCTTCTGAAACAGGAGCTTTTGGGGGGAGTTTCCTTGGGGGGGATGTTCTTGGTTGATTTTTGTTTGATTTTCTTCTTCTCTTTTTTTCCCTCTTGTGTTCATTTAGTTTGAGTTTGGTTTTCCTTTGTTGTCTTTCCAAGTGGAGACTGATGCCTAAAGTCAGCTGCTGTGGTTCCCTCCTTGGATGTGACGGCTGAGGAGCTGCTTCAGAAGGCCAAACACACCTTCCAGTTTGAGATAGGACTTGATCAAACCAACCCAGCAGGAATTAAGGCCAGCATGGGAACAGCAGAAACTCAATCCAGCCAAGGGCTCCTCTCACTTCAAAACGTGTTTTGAGGCAAACACTGATCATGTTCATCAGCTTCTGCCCCTGGACCTTTTCAAGAGGGAGAACAATAGAAGGATCTTGAACGTTTGTTGGTGGCAAAGCAGGAATCTGCTGACTCTCTGCTCCTCTCTTCTCCCACAGCAGCTCTGCTTTGCTGATGGCCACGGGGAATCACACCCCCAACACCGGATTTGTCTTCCTGGGCTTCTCAGAGCAGAAGGATGTCCAAGCTGCCCTCTTTGTGTTCTTCTTGTTGACCTACGTGATCACGTTGGTGGGGAACCTGGGCATGCTGGTGTTGGTCAGGAGGGACTCCCAGCTCCACACCCCCATGTACTTCTTCCTGAGCAGCTTGTCCTTCCTGGACCTCTGCTACTCTTCCACCATCACCCCCAGGGTGCTCTCGGATCTGCTAGCAGCAAGGAAAGTCATTTCCTACTCGGAGTGCCTCACCCAGCTTTACTTCTACGCCGTCTTTAGCACCACCGAGTGCTACCTCCTGGCCGCCATGGCTTACGACCGCTACCTGGCCATCTGCAGCCCGCTGCTCTATGCCATCTCCATGCCCAGCAGGGTCTGTGTGCTGCTGGTGGGTGGCTCCTACCTGGCCGGGCTCCTCAACGCCACCATCCACCTGGTGTTGGCGCGGCGGCTGTCCTTCTGCGGTCAGAACCTCATCAACCACTTCTACTGCGAGGGTCCCCCGCTCCTGGCCATCTCCTGCACGGACCCCACCCTCAACCAGGTGATGATGTTTGTGGTGGTGGGCTTCAACCTGCTGGTCACCAACCTGACCATCCTGGTCTCCTACGCCTACATCCTGGCCGCCACCCTGAAGATGCGCTCGGGCAGACACAAAGCCTTCTCCACCTGCGCCTCCCACCTGGCCATCGTCGCCCTCTTCTATGGCTCTGCTGCCTTCATGTACTTAGGAGCCAGCTCCAGGCACTCCCAGGACCTTGACAAAATGGTCTCAGTGTTTTACACTGTGGTGACCCCCACGCTGAACCCTGTCATCTACAGCCTGAGGAACAAAGAGGTGAAGAAGGCACTGGGGAGAGCGGTGGAGAGGAAGTGTTCTGCTGGGAAATGGCTTTCGGTGCCGTGTTAGAGGAACTGAGAAGCTCTTCTCAGGGGCTTTTGTGCTTTCCACTTGGGTAGTGCTCTGGTATTAAAGAGGTCGTGGCCTCCTCTGAGCTGCTGGGGCAGCCTCTGCCTTGGTCCTTCGTATTGGGTCATGAAGTCATGTCTCAGGGATGTGTTTGCAGCCTGATTTTATCTGAATGCCAAGAACTGAGAGCTCTTCCTGACCCTCTGTAGTTTGGGAATGTGTCACTGGGGGTGACCTGTGCAGCAATTAACAACAAAACCCTGTGAGCATCAGTGTGACAATGATGACCACATCTCTTCATACCATATAGAATCATGGGATCAGAGAATGGCTTAGGGTGGAAAAGATTTGTAAGGTCATAGAGTCCAACCCTTCACCCAGCACTGCCAGGGCACCACCAAACCATGGCCCTCAGCACCACGGCTCAGAAACCACTCCAGGGATGGGGACTCCACCACTGCCCTGGGCAGCCTGAGACAGCCCTTGACAAACTTTTTGGGTGAGGACACTTCTCCTCATCTCCAACCTAAACCTGCCCTGGGGCAAATTGAGGCCCTTCCCTCTTGTCCTACCACTGGTTCCTTGGCAAAAAACCCAACCCCCACCTGGCTGCAGCCTCCTTGCAGGGAGCTGCAGAGAGCCAGAAGCTTTCCCCTCAGCCTCCTTTCCTCCAGTATCAACACCCCCAGCTCCCTCAGCTGCTCACCACCAGCCCTCTTCTCCAGACCCTTCCCCAGCTTCATTGCCCTTCCCTGGCCCTGCTCCATCTCCTCAGTATCCTTCTTGGAGTGAGTGGCCTGAAACTGATCCCGGGATTCCAGGAGTGGCCTCAGCTGCACCCAGTTCAAGGGGACAATCTCTGCCCTGTTCCTGCTGCCCACACTCTTGCTGATCCAAGCCAGGCTGCTGGTGTCCTTCTTATCCACCTGGGCACACCTTGGCTTAGCTCCAGCTGCTGTCGCCAAACCTTCCACATCCTTTCCTATCAGGCAGTTCCCAGCCACTCTCCCACAGCCTGGAGCCTTCATGGCCTTGTTGTGACTCCAGTGCAGGAGCCAACACTTGGCCTTATCAAACCTCATCCCAGTTTCCTCAGCCATTGATCCAGCCTGGCCAGACCCCTTTGTAGATCTTCCAACCCTCCAGCAGATCAACACTCCCACCCAGCTTGGTGTCATCTGCAAACTGACTGAGGGTGCCTCGACTCCCTCATCCTGATCCTTCTTGAAGACCTCAAAGATTACCACCCCAAGCACTGAGCTGTGAGGATGCTGCTCCTGCCTGGCCCTTAGAGGTATTTTCTGTATCAATGATGGGATAGAAACACTTAGAAATGATTCCAACCAGCTCCAAGAGTGGCAGGGAAGAAGCTCCCCCCCCACTCCTCCCACCAAGCACACCACCAAACATCCCCAGCAAGGCAGGAGTTCCTGCAGGTAGGAATTCAGCCTTAGGGCTGGGGGGCAGGTAATTGAGAGGACCCTTGAGAAGCACTGATCTCCAACTATCCATGTACACACAGCTGTCCTTCCTGCAGCCACATGCCACCACACTGACCCCTCCAGCTCAACAGCTTTGGAGCCTGGACTGGGTCTGAGAATCAAAGCAGCTGCAGGTGTGCACTTTGTCCTTAACAAGGAGGAAAGTTTCTTTCTTAGCTCCTGGTAATTATTCTCTGGTGGCTTGTTAAGAAGAAGGAGCTAAGTTGTCTACAAGCCCTCTAAGAAGCTTTCTTGGGGATTAGGAAACTTTCTTGGTAAGCCCCAGAAGGTCTTGTTAAGAAGATGACTTCTGGAAGGGTGACTGCTCTCCAAAGACCACTTCTTGCACTGGGCAGGGGAGCAGCAGCACTTGTGCTGGAAATAGCTGTTACCACCTGTGCGAGGAGAACTTGGAGCTGCTGCAAGGGCTTCTGTAGCCAGCCTTGGTCATAAACCTCTCATGAAAGAAAGAGACCTCTTTCATGATGTGTGCAGATAACCTGGGTGCCTTGGTTCTCCACAGTAGGGGTCTGGTTTGTCCCTGCCTGCTTTGGACCCCTCTTGAGAAGGAGAAGGTCATTGCATTTCCCCTCACCTTTGGACTGAGATCACAGAATCAGTCAGGGGTGGAAGGGACCACAAGGATCAGCCAGTTCCAACCTCCCTGCCATGCCCAGGGACACCCTACCCTAGAGCAGGCTGCCCACAGCCTCAGCCAGCCTGGCCTTAAACACCTCCCTGGGCAGCCCATTCCAGGCTCTCACCACTCTCATGCTCAACAACTTCCTCCTCACCTCCAGCCTGACTCTCCCCACCTCCACCTTTGCTCCATTCCCCCCAGTCCTGGCACTCCCTGACAGCCTAAAAAGTCCCTCCCCAGATTTTTTCTAGCCCCCTTCAGATCCTGGAAGGCCACAAGAAGGTCACCTGGGAGCCTCCTCTTCTCCAGCCTGCACAGCCCCAACTCTTTCAGTCTGTGCTCACAGCAGAGCTGCTGCAGCCCTCTCAGCATCCTCCTGGCCCTGCTCTGGACACTCTCCAGCATCTCCACANTTGTGCCCAGCTCTGCAGCCTGTGCAGGTGCCTCTGGCTGGATCCCTGCCCTCCAGCCTGGCTGCTGCACCACACAGCTTGGTGTGCTCAGCAAACTTGCTGAGGCTGCACTCAGTGCCTCTGTCCATGGCACCCACAAAGATGTTGAACAAGACTGGTGCCAGGACTGATCCCTGAGGGACTCCACTTGTCCCTGCCTGCACTTGGCCGTGGAGCCATTGGCAGCCACTCTTTGGGTGCAGCCATCAAGCCAGTTCTTTGTCCACCTCGTGGTGCACCCATCAAAGCCATGTGTCACCAGCTTCTCAAGGACACCTCACACATGATATTTTTTATACCATGGCATAGATCTGGTTCTGCCTTTTGGAACCCTTCTATTGTTGAAGAGCATCCACCATGTCTGATTGGTTTTCGTGCAGGTGAGGCAGGAGAATAAGGATGGGAATGAGTTCACCTGGCTCTCAACACCCAAAATCTACTCTGTCTCACTATGAGGTGGTCAGCCAGGTTCTCTCTCAAAGATGTGGGAGTAAGAGGATGTGTTAGAACAGCCTAGAAGAGAATGGCTGGGATGGATGTGGTGCCACAGGAGCAGGACTGAACAGCAGAACTGGTACCAGGGACTTGCCATCTATGGGAGCACATCTCAGAGTTGTTTAAGTGTATGTGGTCTGGGGATCTGAACACCTACTAGAGGTCAAACCACCCTGGGTGTCCTCCTCAAGTCCATTTTCACCCTGGTTTTGCCCAAAGTAAGCTCGGGTAAAGCAGCCTCACCCCAAGCTGTGAATGAAAACACAGAGAAGATGGAAAGGTGGAGATCTCCTGAGGAGTGATGTGGGACTTGGTCTCTTCTACCAAGTAACTGCTGATAGGAAATGGCTCCAAGTTGCACCAGAGGAGATTTTGGATGGAAATTAGGAACAATTTCTTTGGCCCAGGCTGCCCAGGGAGGTGGTGGAGTCCTCATCCCTGGAGGTGTTCAAGCAATGTGTGGACATGGCACCTGAGGACGTCGTTTAGTGGCTGTGGTGGTGTAAGACCAGTGGCTGGACTTGATGATCACAGGATATCAGGGGTTGGAAGGCACTCAAGAAGATCATCGAATCCAACCTCTCTGCCAGATCAGGACCAGACAACCTAGCTCAGGTCACACAGGAACACATCCAGACAGGCCTGGAAAGTCTCCAGAGAAGGAGACTCCACAACCCCTCAGGACAGCCTGTGCCAGTGCTCTGTGACCCTTACAGTAAAGAAGTTCCCCTCTGTGTTGAGCTGGAACCTCCTGTGCTGCAGCTTCCATCCATTGCTCCTTGTCCTTAGAGGTCTTTCCCAACTGTAATGGTTCTGTGTTTCTGTGGGCTTCTGACTTCAACTCTTTGAATTGTGAGTAAAAGCTGGGAAAATAGAAATACAACTTCATTGATGAGAAATGGAGAGGAGGAGCTCTGGATGTAATCACTCAACTTTTATTTAGCTAAATTGGAAGGGCTAAATGTGTATCAGAGCCATCTAATCCCTTCTTCCAACATCATTATTAGTAATCATCAGCATCATCCCAGAATCCCAGCATAGAGGGGTTGGAGCACCCACAGCAGCTTGCCCAGCAACAAAAGGACCAGGGGGGTTTAGAAGCTCTCCACACAAGGAGACTCCACAGCCTCTCTGGGCAGCCTGCTCCAGGCCTCCAGCACCCTCACACCAAACAAGCTTCTCCTCAGCCTCACATGCAACCTCCTGCACTCCACTTTGTGCCCTCTGCCCCTTGGCCTGGCCCTGGGCATCACTGACAAGGTCTGACCTTGGCTTTTTGCCCCTCACAGCTCCTTTAGCTGTTGCTGAGCACTGAGCAGATGCCCTCTGAGGCTGCTCTCCTGCAGGCTCAACAGCCCCAGGGCTCTCAGCCTTTGCTCCTCACAGAGCTGCTCCAGGTGCCTCAGTATCTTCAGAGCCTGCAGTGGACTCTCTCCAGCAGTTCCCAGGCTCCACTGAACTGAGGATCTCAGTTTGTGGAGAATCTCTTGAAGGACCTACATAGATTTGGGAGGTTTGGGGAAAAGTCTGGTGGCTTGAATGTCTTTCCCACCTAAGCTGAGCTATTCACTTGGAAGCTGATAGAACCCTTGCACGACTCCAGTGGTTTAGGATCCTTCTCCCGCACTTGCCCAGAGCATCCTTCACCTCCTTGTTCCTCAGGCTGTAGATGAGGGGGTTGAGCATCGGTGTGACCAGAGTGTAGAAGATGGAGACCACCTTATCCAGCCTCCCATGGCTGGACATGGGTTGTAGGTACATGAACAACAGTGTCCCATAGAATAAGGAAAGAGCTACCAAGTGTGAGGTGCAGGTTTTGAAGGCTCTGCACCTGCTCTGTGCCGAGCTCATCCTCAGGACCGTGCAGAGGATGGAGAAGTAGGAGAGCAGAATGACCAGGCTCGTGCTCGCCCCGTTGAGAGCCACCAAGGCCAGGACGACCACCTCCCTGCTGCGGGTGTCAGAGCAGCAGAGCTGCAGCACAGGGCTGGCGTCGCAGAAGAAGTGATCAATCTGGTTGGGTCCGCAAAAGGACCCCCCAAAAACGCAGCTGGTGTAGGTGGTGGCGCTGAGGAAGGCCACGAGGTAGGAGGATGCCACCAGGTGCCAGCAGAGCCTGCCGGAGAAGACGGTGACGTAGAGCAAGGGGCTGCAGATGGCAAGGTGCCGGTCGTAGGCCATCACGGCCAGGAGGTGACACTCGGCAGTGGCGAAGAAGGAGAAGCCGTGGAACTGCGCGGCACAAGCGGCGAAGGAAATGGTCCTCTCCTCCGACAGGAGGTCTGCCAGCAGCCTGGGGGAGATGACCGTGGAGTAGCAGACGTCCGCCAAGGAGAAGTGGGCGAGGAAGAAGTACATGGGGGTGTGGAGGCTGCCAGCCACCCCCACCAAGACCACCACCCCGGCATTCCCCACCAGTGTCACAAGGTACACCAAGAGGAACAACCCAAAGAGAAGGCTCTGTGCCTGTGGGCTGTCCGTGATTCCCAGCAGGACAAACCCACCCAGGCTGCTGTTTCCTGCCATGACCGGGTGGGACCTGCTGAAGGCAAGAGGAAGAAAATGATCAAAATGGCTAAAGAAAGGAAAAAAAAACCCAAACCCAAGAGTTAGGCTTTTGGGCCAATCTCTGCAGTCCATCACCAGCTCAACCGCCACAGGTTTGCTATGTTGTGCCAGGGCAGGTCTAGGCTGGATGTGAGGAGGAAGTTGTTGGCAGAGAGAGTGATTGGCATTGGAATGGGCTGCCCAGGGAGGTGGTGGAGTCACTGTCCCTGGGAGTGTTCAGGAAAAGCCTGGATGAGGCACTTAGTGCCATGGTCTGGTTGACTGGATAGGGCTGGGTGCTAGGTTGGACTGGATGAGCTTGGAGGTCTCTTCCAACCTGGTTGATTCTATTCTATGTTCTGCTAAGTTCTTCAAGCCCAACTTCTGTGTTCTTTGGCTTTCAGTTGAGAAGGTGGAATTGAAGGGAAGTGAAGGGCAACTGTGGCTTGCTGTCTTTGGATAATTAAAACTATGGATTTATTCCCTGCCTTTCCTATGTTTTAAAGGAAAAGCTTCAGCCCTGTGAGGGTGCTGGAGGCCTGGAGCAGACTGCTCAGACAGGTTGTGGAGTCTGCTTGTCTGGAGAGCTTCCAACCCCTCCCTGGCTGTTATGCTGCTGGACAAGCTGCTGTGGGTGCCCTGCTTGAGCAGGGGGCTTGAACTGCACTTGTTTCAGAAAGCACCTCAAAGGTGAGCAGCCTGGAGTAAGAGTGAGTCCTGGACCCAACTGAAATCATAGAATCACAGAATCAAGCAGGTTGGAAGAGACCTCCAAGCTTGTCCAGTCCAACCTAGCACCCAGCCCTGGCCAATCAACCAGACCATGGCACTAAGTGCCCCATCCAGGCTTTGCTTCAACACCTCCAGGCACGGTGACTCCACCACCTCCCTGGGCAGCCCATTCCAATGCCAATCACTCTCTCTGCCAACAACTTCCTCCTCACATCCAGCCTAGACCTCCCCTGGCACAGCTTGAGGCTCTGTCCCCTTCTTCTGTTGCTGCTTGCCTGAGAGAAGAGCCCAACCCCACCTGGCTACAGCCTCCCTTCAGGTAGTTGTAGACAGCAATGAGCTCTGCCCTGAGCCTCCTCTGCTGCAGGCTGCACACCCCCAGCTCCCTCAGCCTCTCCTCACAGGGCTGTGCTCAAGGTCTCTCACCAGCTTTGTCACCCTACAAAGGGTGTGGGCTCTTCTGTGTGGGCTCTTCTGTGGTTGTGTTTCACAACAGGGAATAAATCTGTGCTGGAAACCACAGATCACCCAGCATGGAATGACCTTGCAGGCATTTCTCCTTGGCTTCTAATGTTGACTCCAACTTTCAAACCACATTTATCAAGCTATTAGATATGGATCAGTGGATTCATCATTTATTGATGGATCATATGTGTGGATACAGTCAGGATCTCTCCCTGTAGAAGCTCCAGGAGCCCCATCCTAAACCCTGTGGACAAGGGGCTCACCTGAAAATTGAGTCCATTTGCAACTGTAGTGATTCCAAAAGTGATTTCAAGGAGTTAAGAACAACTCAAAGTGTTGGATCTCTTTATCACACGAGGAAAAGGACCATCCTTACTGTCACAAATCATTTTGCTTTAGCCCCCTCAATAAAACAACAGCTTGCATAAGACATCTCTCACCATCCTCATGAAGGAAAGTGACTTGGAGATGG
Organism: Tricholaema leucomelas; assembly: GCA_013400475.1. Lineage (NCBI taxonomy): Eukaryota > Metazoa > Chordata > Aves > Piciformes > Lybiidae > Tricholaema lacrymosa > Tricholaema leucomelas. Next base: position 11,056 of record WAAF01015162.1, read on the forward strand.
TTGTTTGCCAGCAGAGTCCTTAAAAGAAGAGATGAGGACACGGAGAAGAAAACCTACATTGAGGTAACCTACTTGGAGAAGGTTGTTTGCCAACAGAGTCCTTAAAAGAAGAGATGAGGACATGGAGAAGAAAACCTACATGGAGGTAACCTACTTGGAGAAGGTTGTTTGCCAGCAGAGTCCTTAAAAGAAGAGATGAGGACACGGAGAAGAAAACCTACATGGAGGTAACCTACTTGGAGAAGGTTGTTTGCCAGCAGAGTCCTTAAAAGAAGAGATGAGGACAATAAGAAGAAAACCTACATGGAGGTAACCTACTTGGAGAAGGTTGTTTGCCAGCAGTCCAGGAGAGATGAGGACATGGAGAAGAAAACCTACATGGAGGTAACCTACTCAGAGAAGTTGTTTGCCAGTAGAATCCTTAGAAGAAGAGATGAGGATGTGGAGAAGAAAACCTACAGGTGAAGCTCTGCTTTGTCCTGGTGCTGTGGCTCCTCCTGTGCCTCTCTTGGAGTGATGAGGACCAAGGATTGAGCCTTGGCAAGGAACATCTAAACATCCAGCCAAGCTCTGTTACCCAGCTGATGTGGAGATGAGCTCCTTGCCAGGCTCCAACTGTCGAGCTGGTGGGTGACGGTGCTGCCAATATGGTTCCTGCTGCTCTCCTGGGAGGAAAGCCCAGGGGTCCTCTCAGGGCAGGTTTTACCAGGGTGGAAACAAAAAAAGGCAAGAGAAAGGAAAAAAAGAAAGGGTGAGATGTAACTCAGAGCTCCAGAACACAAAGAGCATGGAAAGCTTGCCAAGAAAATGGTTGGTTGCTCCTAAGAAACTCCCAGCCTGTTGACCTTCTCCTTGGCTGGATGTCCCCGAGAAGGCACAGAGCAGAAGCTGTGTAGGAGGTGAAATGTTGAGCTAGACCCAGGTGGCCATTCTCATTATTCCTCTTGACCACATTGTCTTCCTTACACCATCCTGACTCCCACATTGGCTTTCTTACACCATCCTGACTGACTCCCACATTGTCTTCCTTACACCATCCTGACTGACTCCCACATTGTCTTCCTTACACCATCCTGACTGACTCCCACATTGTCTTCCTTACACCATCCTGACTCCTACATTGCCTTTTTTACACCATCCTGACTGACTCCCACATTGCCTTTTTTACACCATCCTGACTCCTACATTGCCTTTTTTACACCATCCTGACTGACTCCCACATTGCCTTTTTTACACCATCCTGACTCCTACATTGCCTTTTTTACACCATCCTGACTGACTCCCACATTGCCTTTTTTACACCATCCTGACTCCTACATTGCCTTTTTTACACCATCCTGACTGACTCCCACATTGCCTTTTTTACACCATCCTGACTCCTACATTGCCTTTTTTACACCATCCTGACTGACTCCCACATTGCCTTTTTTACACCATCCTGACTCCTACATTGCCTTTTTTACACCATCCTGACTGACTCCCACATTGCCTTTTTTACACCATCCTGACTCCTACATTGCCTTTTTTACACCATCCTGACTGACTCCCACATTGCCTTTTTTACACCATCCTGACTCCTACATTGCCTTTTTTACACCATCCTGACTGACTCCCACATTGCCTTTTTTACACCATCCTGACTCCTACATTGCCTTTTTTACACCATCCTGACTGACTCCCACATTGCCTTTTTTACACCATCCTGACTCCTACATTGTCTTTCTTACACCATCCTGACTGACTCCCACATTGTCTTTCTTACACCATCCTGACTCCCACATTGAACCCTCTTGGTTTACAGCCTGAGGAACAGGAAGGTGCAGGCAGCCCTGAGAAGAGTGGTTAGGAGAAGGCAGTGAGTGGAGGAAGCTGGTGGGCAGAAGAGTGTTTCTTGACCACAGTGATTGGGTGGGACTCAAAATTGCCCTGAAGTCTCTACCAAGGAATACTCCACAATTTCTCTCCCTCAATTAGAAGGAGAGGTCCACTGACTGACACTGACACAGATTAGACAAGCTGGGTGAGATGAAGTCCAACCTCATGCACCATCAGTGGTTGCTGAGCAACTCCTCCACACGGCTTGATTCAGCCTGTTCCTCTCATTTCTCTGCTCAAAGACTACAAAGAACTGTATTGAGCTGCCAAGGTTCAGAGAAGAACCCAGAAGAGCCAACAACCCTTTTGCTGTGGAGTGCCTCTCTGAAACCTGGTGCTTCCAGGGCTGGTGGGAATGGGATAAACAGGCTGGGTGGGAGTGAGATAGAGAAGATGTGGTGGGTCCATTGGTCTTGTGATGGAGGCTGGATGGGAAGGGGATAGACAAGATGGGGTGGGTCCATTGGTCCTGCAATGGAGGCTGGGTGGGAAAGGGATAGACAAGATGGGGTGGGTCCATTGGTCCTGTGATGGAGGCTGGGTGGGAATGGGATAGACAAGATGTGGTGGGTCCATTGGTCTTGTGATGGAGGCTGGGTGGGAATGGGATAGACAAGATGTGGTGGGTCCATTGGTCTTGTGATGGAGGCTGGGTGGGAATGGGATAGACAGGATGTGGTTGGTCCATTGGTCTTGTGATGGAGGCTGGGTGGGAATGGGATAGACAAGATGTGGTGGGTCCATTGGTCCTGTAATGGAGGTGGAGCAGCAGAAAGACCTGGCTCTTCAAAAAGGAGCATAAAATAAAAGCATCTGAGGAGATGTTCCTGGAAAGATGTGGTTTAATGGATGGGTTTTGGGCTCATTCAGTGCCTGGAGGCTTGGGTCATCCTTCATGCCCTATAACCCCAACCATCTGCTCCAGGCATCCATTTAGAGCTGTCTAAACCACCTGCAGTAAATTATCCTTTGGATGCACCTTCTCACCTCCCCCTCGACTTTCAGAGGAGCTTGTGAAAAATGATTCATCTTCATTTGAACCTTTCCTGTCCCTGGAGGCTACAAAGTGTTGTGATATGTTATTGGTGACAACAATTAGCAGAGGATTTTACCTCCTCCCTTGGCAGCCCTGCCCAAGCCTTTATTAGCACCAGTGTGACTCTCATGAAGGACCCAGTGAAGATTCACTTCTCTTAAAGACCTAAACGGTAGCCAAAGCCATGACAAACCTTTCCTCCCTGAGCAGAGGTCCACAAAGACCTGCAGAGAGACCTGTAAAAGCCAATTGCTGCTCCAAGTGAAGAACTTCATCTGAGGAAAACATACAGGAGGCACTCAAAGGCTCAGGAGAAACCTTTTGCTTGATCTGGAAGCTGGGAGGATGGCTTCAAGGGCTACCCACCCTGATTTACTGCGCAGACACCTTCAGCTTGCAGTGCCCTCCGAAATAGAAGAGCCCTGGCAGCTGCTTAGAGGAGGTGACCCCAGCCACGGGTAGGTGTCACCATTCCACAAAGGTTCAGAGTGGCTCTGCTGAGACTCCCTTCCTCTGGTGAACGCCAAGGCACCGAGATGAGATTCTGCCACACAGATGGATGTGCCTGAAGGTTTTGCCCACAGCGAGAGACCTTTTGCAAGGACTTGCTACAGGTGGGGAAGGTGTTTGAGAAGGCTGGGATAGTGTCCCTTTGGAAGAGACTTCCTCTTCCCTTGGACTGTAGAGGAGGAAAAGCTCAAAGAGATGGCTACAGGGCAAGTCCCTCCCACTCCAGCTGCCCAGCCAAGCAGCCTGGTTGTACATTTCCCAGCTGCCCCCCTTCAGTTAGAGTAACTGCAGGCACAGCTCCGCTGTCCTACCTTTTCAGGCTCTTTCCTCGGTAGGCACAAAGCCTTGGATGGCAGAGCAGAACCACACCTCTGTGACTGAATTCGTTCTCCAGGGCTTGAGCGACCAGGTGGAGATGGAGGTGGTTCTGTTTGTGCTGTTGCTGCTCGTCTACACCATCACCCTCCTGGGCAACGCGGGGATCATCGCAGTCATCCGCGGCGAGCCCAGGCTCCACACCTCCATGTACTTCTTCCTCGGCAGCCTCTCCCTTGTTGACATCTGCTTCTCCTCTGTGATTGCCCCCAGGGCTTTGGTGAACTTCTTGTCGGAGAGCAAGACCATTTCCTTTGCTGGCTGCATGGGCCAAGCCTTCTTCTACATCGTCTTTGTGACGACAGAGTGTTTCCTGCTGGCTGCCATGGCCCTGGACCGCTACGTGGCCATCTGCAACCCCCTGCTCTACCCTTCTGTCATGACTCACAGGCTCTGCCTGTGGCTGGTGGTGGGATGCTACCTTGGGGGGGTCCTGAACTCCATCCTACAGATGACCTTCATCGTCAGGCTGCCCTTCTGCAGCTCCAATGTCATCAACCACTTCTTCTGCGACGTCCCTCCTCTCCTGGCTCTGTCCTGTGCCAGCACCTACATCAATGAGGTGATCCTCTTCTCCTTGGCCGGAGTCATTGAGCTTGGCACCATCTCCACCATCCTGGTCTCCTACCTCTTCATCTCCTTTGCCATCCTGAGGATCCGCTCAGCTGAAGGAAGGCAAAAAGCCTTCTCCACCTGTGCATCCCACCTGACAGCAGTGACCCTGCTGTACGGGACAACGATCTTCATGTATCTGCGCCCCCGCTCCAGCCGCTCCCCCAGCACCGACAAAGTCATCTCCATCTTCTACACGGTGGTGATCCCCATGCTGAACCCCCTCATCTACAGCCTGAGGAACAAGGAGGTGAAGGATGCTCTGAGGAGAACAGCAGAAAGAATCACAGTCAGGCTCTGAGGAAACCTGGCAGAGGAATCCCCTCATCTACAGCCTGAGGAACAAGGAGGTGAAGGATGCTCTGAGGAGAACAGCAGAAAGAATCACAGGCTCTGAGAAAACCTGGCAGAGGAATCCCCTCATCTACAGCCTGAGAAACAAGGAGGTGAAGGATGCTCTGAGGAGAACAGCAGAAAGAATCACAGTCAGGCTCTGAGAAAACCTGGCAGAGGATCACAGGATGCTGGGAGCTGGGAAGGGACCTCCGTAGATCATCGAGTCCAACCCCCTTGCCAGAGCAGGACCACAGAATCTAGAGCAGGTCACACAGGAACACATCTGGAGTAATGGGGAAGGTGTTTGAGAAGGCTGGAGTGGTGTCCCTTTGGAAGAGACTTCCTCTTCCCTTGGACTGTAGGGGAGGAAAAGCTCAAAGAGATGGCGACAGGGCAAGTCCCTCCCACTCCAGTAATGTCAGGGCGAGGGGGAATGGGTTTAAACTGCAGGAGGGGAGATTTAGACTGGATGTTGGGGGGGAGTTCCTTACAGTGAGGGTGGTGAGACACTGGCACAGGTTGCCCAGGGAGGTTGTGGATGCTTCCTCCCTGGAGGTGTTTAAAGCCAGGCTGGATGAGGCCTTGGGCAGCCTGCTCTAGTGGGAGGTGTCCCTGTCTATGGCAGGGGGTTGGAGCTGGATGATCCTTGAGGTCCCTTCCAACCTAAACCTTTCTATGATTCTATGGTTCTATCCAGAGAGAGCTGGAAAGTCTCCAGGGAAGGAGACTCCAGAGATGGTTTATCCCAGAGGCTGTGGAGCCTTCACTCTACTCAAAGGTTGCCCAGAGAAGGCCACCAGCAGTCTGATGTTGCTGTGTAGTCAGTCTTGCTTTGGGGAGGGTGTAGAAGAATTGGTGGTCAGACAGGACAAGCTACTTCAGGTCAGGGAGGGATTGGGTAGAAGGCTGGCACTTGATGACCTTGGAGGTTTTTTTACCAGCCTTAATGATTCTGAGAGATCTTTGAGGTCTCAGCAGCTGTGGTTGGTGAGCTGTGCACCTCTGTGCAGAGGGCTGCCTGTGTAGGTGTGACAAGATGAGATCCACTGCCCAGGGTCTGAGGCATTTCTGCAGGACTCAGTATCTGTGGTGATAAAGGTGATGCCAGCACCTTTCTGATCTCATCCTGCAGAGGCAGGAACATCACCTAAAGGAACAGTGCAGGATCTTCTGCTGGATCAGCTGTTGCCACAAGAGCCCAGAGCTTTGGAATGTAAGAGCTGTTGGGTCTATCTTGGTCAATAAATGACTTCTCAGTATGCTGGGGTTTATCTTCCTCATCTTCAACCTGCCCTCTTAGATTTTTTCTCCTCGAGAAGTGAATGTCCTCATCCAGGAGACTCCAAATCCTGTGTCAATGTCAGACACAGAGTCCCAATGTGGTAGGGTTGGAAGGGAGCTCTGGAGATCAGCCAGTCCAAGCCCACTCCTGCTCAAGCAGAGCACCCACAGCAGCTTGCCCAGGGGCAGGTGGAAGCTCTCCACACAAGGAGACTCCACAACCTCTCTGGGCAGCCTGCTCCAGGCCTCCAGCACCCTCACACCAAACAAGCTTCTCCTCATCCTCACATGCAACCTCCTGCACTCCACTTTGTGCCCTCTGCCCCTTGGTCTGGCCCTGGGCATCACTGACAAGAGTCTGGCCCCAGCCTCTTGCCCCCCACAGCTCCTTTAGCTGTTGCTGAGCACTGAGCAGATGCCCTCTGGGGCTGCTCTCCTGCAGGCTCAACAGCCCCAGGGCTCTCAGCCTTTGCTCCTCACAGAGCTGCTCCAGGCCCCTCAGCACCTCCAGAGCCTGGCCTGGACTCTCTCCAGCAGTTCCCAGTCTGTGCTGAACTGGGCAGCCCAGAACTGTTGGCATTTGAACAGTGATTGCAGCAGTTTGACTTCTCCAAAGCCATCCCAAGTCCACCCATCTCCACGCAAGGAAGAAGCAGCTCCAGCCAGCCTGTAGCATTTCCAGCGAAGAGGACAAGTGCTTACAGCCTGCAGGGAGGGGAATTTCCCAGCTTCATGGTGCTTTCTCTTCCTGTGCCTCAGAGAAAACCAGTCCAGTGGTCACTCTGCCCAGGACCTACCCAACTCTGCTTCTGCAGCTGGGCACAAACCTTTCTGCTGGGTTAGCAGAAGAGTCACTCTCAGCCCTTAACTGAGTGCAGTTTTGGACCTACCCAGAGAGGTTTGTACTGGTGCCTGTGGGTTTGTGAGATGTTCCATCCTAAGTCTAATGTTGGAGGGCAAAGCAGACATTTAAATGATAGTCCAGCTGCTCCTTCTCTGGCACACCCCAAACAGAGACACATTTAGGCTGGAAAAGCCCCTGAAGCCTGCCCCCATCCTCTTAGCCTCCAACCCTTTGGCCAGTGATGAACGTGGAGAAGATCTCCTTCCAACCTGCTCTTAGCATCATAGACTTGTTTGGGTTGGAAAACCCTCTGAGATCATTGAGTCCATCCATCAGCCCAACACCACCATGGCCACTCAGCCATGTCCCAGAGAGCCATGTCCATACTGCTCTTGGACACCTCCAGGAATGATGACTCCACCACCCCCCTGGGCAGCCTGTTCTGGCACCTGACCACTCTTGCAGCAAGGAAATGGTTCCTCATGTCCAACCTAAACCTCCTCTGACACAATTCCAGGCCATTTCCCCACATTCTATCACCTGATGCTAGCTGATAGACCAACTCCACCTCATTCCAACCTCCTTTCAGGGAGCTGTAGAGGCAATGAGGTCTCTCCCTCAGCCTCCTCTTCAGGCTCAATAGGATTCACGGACTGGGTCTGAGGAGACATCTCCTGTGAAGGCTCTTCCTAGGAAGGATGGAAGGGCAAGATCTGAATGGATAAAGGTTGAGGTTCTGATGCAGCCTGGGGAGCTGATGGGACATTGTGCAACCAAGTGAATATAATATCAGTTCTGAACTGGGTCTGTGTTTGGAACCAGGCTGCTTGGTTAAACTGCAGGGTCAGCTTGAACCTTCTCACTTCTTTTCAGACAGTCTCACACTTTGGCCCTTTTCATTTCTCATCCTCCCTCTCTCAATTTCTGCCTTTGAAGCAAAACTCTCCTGAGGTCTTTAATTGCTGCCCGTGGTGGTTTGTTAAAAGCAAAGCCAAGGACGTCATCAGCTGAGTTTGCAGCTGGAGAGTTGCACTCAGAGGCAGTAGGGAAAAGGAATTCACAACCAAACAGGCAACAGTGCTGAAACAACCCCAAAATGTTAAGAGTAATAAACCCTCTCCCCTCCACCCCCCACCAAGTCTTTATTTCTCAGGCCACAAGGGATTCTTGGCAGAAACTGAAGCTCTTCCATGTCCTGGGGAGATGTTTGTGGTTGATGTGAGAACAGGATGACATCAGGACAATAGGAACCACAGTTTCCCCCTCCTCCCCCTCCAAAAACCCCAACCCCTCAACCTAATCACATTTCAATTGCTTCAGCAGTTCATCCCTGCAAGGCCAGAGCTGTCCCCAGTCACCATAACAAGCTCCTCTGGGAGGGGACCTGGAGGTACTCAGCTGGGATGAGGCTCAAGCAGGTCCTGGAGGAAGGTTTTCCACTTAAGCTGAGCTGTGCTGGGGTTGGCAGCTACACCTGCCTTGGGTTGAAGCTAAAAGGAGGAGGTTCAGACTGGAGAGAAGGAAGAGATTGTTGACACTGAGGGTGATGAGAGCCTGCTCCAGGTTTCCCAGAGAGGTGGGAGCTGCCCCATCCCTGGCACCATTGCAGGTCAGGTTTTTGGGGGCTTTGAGCAACCTGCTCTGATTTGGGATGTCCCTGCTGATTGCAGGGGGGGGTTGGTCTGGATGAACTTGAAAGGTGCCTTCAACCCAAAGCAGTCTGTGGTGCTATGATCTCAGGCCATAGACTCACAGAATCTTTTCAGCCAGAAAAGATCTCCAAGATGATCAAGTCCAACCATTCCCTGACTCCACACAGAGCTGTTGACTTGTGAAGTCAGGAGAAGTGAGGCTGAGCCCTAGGTAATTGTGCAATTCAGGCCAATTCTCCAATGCCTCCATCTAGACAGGTGGATGCTGCCTCCGGGGCAGGGCTCAGCCACACAGTTCGATTCTCATTACCTGCAACAGCTCTTCCAGCACCTCCTTGACGTCTCAGATGTCATTTTGCCCCCGGCATCTGGAGGTGGACAGCAAGAAACCAGGTCTAAATCCCAATTAATACCACCAGGAGACCAACTGTGCTGCTGCTGGGACAGCTGAAACCAGACGTCTGGAGCTGCAGCTCCGACCTCAGCCCTTCGGAGGGGGTCAGCAAAGAGCGGTGGCTCTGAAGTGGGGATCTGTGGCTCTGTCAAGCCATGATTAATGTCATCCAGGGAAAATCAATGCCTGCTTTTGCTCTCTGTGGCAGAGCATGATTTGAGGAGCTGCTGCCTTCTCCATGATGAGCAAAGGAACCAAGCCTCAACTGATCTTTCACCTCCACGTCCATCGACACATCTAAATCAAAGTGAGGACTGGGAGTGCTCCAAAGCAGAGGAATCCTTCCATTTCCCCAGTGTTTTCCTGTGAAAATCGTGGCCTTGGGTGGGAAAATGGCTTGAGAGGAGCTATGTGATAGCCACAAAGCTTATCTATGCATGGTGTGGAACTGTTCTCCTTCCTTGCCTAGAGATATGGACCTAAGGGTGTTGTATCCCCCTAGGCTGAATGAGGAGACCTGCCTTGGGAAGCTGAGGCCTTCCAAACAGAAGCTACCTTCTGTTGACTTCAAGTGGTGCTTGATGAATAAAAATGGACATTCTTGACAGATTTGGGTCTATTTAAGCCTTTGCATTTGAAAGGATCATACAACAGCTTGAGTTGGAAGGCACCTTGAAGATCAGCTAGTTCCAAACCCTTTGCCATGGGCAGGGACATCTCCCACTAGCCCAGGTTGCTCAAAGACTCATCCAAGCCTGGCCTTGAACACCTCCAGGGATGAAGAGCTTCTCAGAATCACAGAATTAACCAGGTTGGAAAAGACCTCCAAGATCATCGAGTCCAACCTAATGAACTAAGCCATGGCACCAAGTGCCTCATCCAGCCTCCTTTTAAACACCTCCTGGGGTGGTGACTCCACCACCTCCCTGGGCAGCCCATTCCAATGCTAATCTCTCTTGCTGTGAAGAACTTCCTCCTAACATCCAGCCTGAGCCTGCCCTGGCACAGGTCGAGGCTGTGTCCTCTTGTTCTGTCACTGGGTGCCTGGGGGAAGAGCCCAACCCCTCTGGGCAACCCATTCCAAAGAAAGACCTAAAGCAGCTGAACTGCTTCTGTCTTCAGCATGGTTAATGGCAATGATACCTCTGGTTTTGTTCTCCTGGGCTTCCCAAGCCCAGCAGACCTGCAGGTGACATGGTTTGTCCTGTTCCTTGCCGCCTACCTGGTGACTCTGACAGGAAACCTGGGGGTGCTCCTGCTGATCCGAAGCGATCCATGCCTACATACCCCCATGTACTTCTTCCTATGCCACTTGTCCCTCCTGGACATCTGCTACTCCTCCACCATCATCCCTCAAACCTTGCTGAACTTCTTCCTGGAGCAGAAGGTCATTTCCTTCGCAGGTTGTGCTGCTCAGCTCTTCTTCTTTGCCACCTGTGCCACCACTGAGTGCTACCTGCTGGCTGCCATGGCTTATGACCGCTACCTGGCCATTTGCAAGCCTCTGCTCTACTCACTGATCATGTCCCAGAAGCTTTGTGTGGAGATGGTGCTCGGTGCCTACCTGGCTGGTGTGATCAGCTCCACCATCCACACGGCTTCCATCTTCCACCTGCCGTTCTGCCGCGACAAGAGGATCCATCATTTCTTCTGCGATGGGCCCCCTCTGCTAGCCCTCTCCTGCTCTGGCACTCACCTCAGCCAGGTCACCATTTCCACCCTGGTGGGCTTCAACGTGCTGAGCACCACAGTCTTCATCTTAGCCTCCTACTTGCTGGTCCTCTCCACCGTCTTGAGGATCCGCTCCGCGCCTGGTCGGCACAAAGCCTTCTCCACCTGTGCTTCTCACTTGGTCTCCATTGCTTTGTACTACAGCAGCTCCCTCTTCATGTACCTGCAGCCCAGCTCCAGCCACCCTTTGGAGCATGATAAGGTAGTCTCCATAGTCTACTCTGTCGCAATCCCCATGCTGAACCCCCTCATCTACAGCCTAAGAAACACAGACATGAAGAACTCCATGAGGAAGGCAAAAGGCAGAGTCCTCTCCTCCCTGCCCATCCACAGTTCTTGGTCAACTGAAAGGCTACCCTGATGTGCTGAGGAGGGTTAGATATCACACCTTGAAGAAGGAGGGTTAGATATTACACCTTGAAGAAGGAGGGTTAGATATCGCACCTTGAAGAAGGAGGGTTAGATATCACACCTTGAAGAAGGAGGGTTAGATATCACACCTTGAAGAAGAAGGGTTAGATATCACACCTTAAAGAAGGAGGGTTAGATATCACACCTTGAAGAAGGAGGGTTAGATATTGCACCTTGAAGAAGGAGGGTTAGATATCACACCTTGAAGAAGAAGGGTTAGATATCACACCTTGAAGAAGGAGGGTTAGATACTGCACCTTGAAGAAGGAGGGTTAGATATTGCACCTTGAAGAAGGAGGGTTAGATATTGCACCTTGAAGAAGGAGGGTTAGATATCACACCTTGAAGAAGGAGGGTTAGATATCGCACCTTGAAGAAGGAGTGTTAGATATCACACCTTGAAGAAGGAGGGTTAGATATCACACCTTGAAGAAGAAGGGTTAGATATCACACCTTAAAGAAGGAGGGTTAGATATCACACCTTGAAGAAGGAGGGTTAGATATTGCACCTTGAAGAAGGAGGGTTAGATATCACACCTTGAAGAAGGAGGGTTAGATATCACACCTTGAAGAAGGAGGGTTAGATATTGCACCTTGAAGAAGGAGGGTTAGATATCACACCTTGAAGAAGGAGGGTTAGATATCACACCTTGAAGAAGGAGGGTTATATATCACACCTTGAAGAAGGAGGGTTAGATATCACACCTTGAAGAAGAAGGGTTAGATATTACACCTCGAAGAAGTAGGGACTAGAGCTGGAAGCAGGACACCTGGAAACCATGTTTCTCCTTGAACCAAGGCTATATGGTGTCCTAGGAGGGATGAAGCTTTCCCCAGCTGTAGCCTGAGACCCAAGAGTGAGCACAAACAGGGCAGGGAGTTGTTATCCAACGTAACTGTCTGTTAAGTATGATGACAATAAACATCAGTTGCTATGGGAAGAGGATTTCAAATGACTAATCAGCTTAATTTCAGCAGTTTGAGATCTAGACCAAGACTTCAGGTCATGATGTGTTGTGGTGATCATCAAAATGTTCATGGTAAATGGAGACAGCTCTGCTGTGAATGTAACTTGAAGTGAAATGACCCAAGAGGTGATGGTTGAGGTCTTCCTTTGCCCCAGCCAAGGTGCTGGTGTCCTGGGGTCACCTTGTGATGGAGGTGCTGCCAGTGCAGCACAGAGCTGCTTGGATCTACCAAGCAGGTCTGCTGGATCTGCCAAGCAGGTCTCAGTGGAGTACTTTGCCTTCCTTTGGATTTTTTTACAATGAACATGGAATCATAGAATATTTTTGGGTGGAGAAGACCTTTAAGGTCATTGAATTCACCCAGCACTGCCAGAGCACCACCAAAACATGACCCTCAGCACCACAGCTCCACAGCTCTGATAGCACTTCAGGGATGGGGACTCCATCATTGCCCTGGGCAGCTTGGGACGGGTCTTGACAACCCTCAAGGGCAACAAATTGTTCCTCATGTCCAACCTAAACCTCCCCTGGGGCAACTTGAGGCTGTTTCCTCTTGTCCTGGCACTTGTTCCTTGGCAGCAGAGCCCAATCCCCACCTGGCTCCAGCCTCCTTGCAGGCAGCTGCAGAGAGCCAGAAGCTCTCCCCTCAGCCTCCTTTTCCCCAGCCTCAACACCCCCAGCTCCCTCAGCTGCTCAAGACTTGTGCTTTAGAACCCCCACCCTGCAGGGATTCTGTGTGACTCTTACTCCACTGGGTTTGCCTTTGGCACCCTTCAGTGCACCATTGGGTGGTCATCAGCTTTCCCTGTTGGGGGCAAAGGGCTTCCTCAGGGCAAAACTGAGATAGAGAGGTGTTGGTAGTTGGATAAATAAAAGCCAGCTGCCCTGGGCTTGGCTTTCACAGAGAATGGGGAGGTTGGAAGGGAGCTCTGCAGGTCATCCAGTCCAACTCCCCTGATTCGATTCGATTCTATTCTATTCTATTCTATTCTATTCTATTCTATTCTATTCTATTCTATTCTATTCTATTCTGTTCTGTTCTGTTCTGTTCTGTTCTGTTCTGTTCTGTTCTATTCTATTCTATTCTATTCTATTCTGTTCTGTTCTATTCTATTCTATTCTATTCTATTCTATTCTATTCTATTCTATTCT